>JARHVA010002593.1:572500-1075000 GCA_037957365.1 Torreya grandis | reverse complement strand
CATTCTAGAGATAAACTTTTAAAAGAAAAATTCTAAACTATGAACATGAAAAGAGGCTAAAGATGATGGAATGATCACACATTGAAAAATTGTATATTTTTGAATGTAGATTTAAGTTGTGTAGGCATGTAGTTGATTTTTTTCCAAATTTGAGTGTCTAACTATGGAGAAACATTATTCATGCTTATCATTTATCCATAGGGTGAGATCGATAGTCACCAGGGTTCACCACTATTATTATCCTGCTCTCACATTTAGATTGCAATTTTTTTTTGTTACTTTATCACTAATTATCATGCCTATATATACCTAAAATTATTTTATTTTACTAGCATAAGATTTTAAATGATGTCTTTTTTCTTATCTTGACATAGATTTCTGTAGACACATTAATTTTTATTAGATCATTGTCTATGTTGATTTTGACCAATCATTAACATCCATAACTTTTTCTTACATGATTAAATTTTATTCAAATTATCTCCTAGCCATTCATATATTTATGGTCTTGACCTTAATTCACTATTATACACAATCTGATTTCAATAGTCTATACTTAAACTATCTACTATCCTTAACAAATTATTGTTATTATATAGATCATTGTCTTCTCCATCATGAATAATTCCAACAACAATAAGACAATATTAGTTTATGGTAGAATTTAACTTTGCCAAAGGTGTCTTAAATTATCCAAATGACTATTTTTGAAATTAATACCATTCACTTGGGTTAGCACACATGTTTCACATGATTATTATATAAATAAATTACCTAAAGTGTTATTTATATATACACATCAAATATGAGCCTATTACTACCTAACACTCACTTGAGGATCACTTTGATAATCACTTAAACATTAAGGAATACATATACAAATCCTTAAATAACAACCATAAAGCATCCAAATATGATAAACCATCAAATTAAAAATCACTAAGCCAAGTTTAAACACCTAAATTAAGTTCAAATTTGTATATATTAAATTGTTTAATTTCAAATAGGTTTCATACATACTAGTGGATCACTATTTCACACATTCACATATGTGGGAGAACTACATGTAAATTGAGACATCTTTGGAGTATTGAATGAAGGAAATTATCAACTATATAACATTTTGTGGTTAGGTTTATCCAACCCATATTTACAACCCATATTTTATAGACAAAAAAAAGTGTTTAAACTAGAGCTAGGTTTTCAATGTGAAGGAATAAATAAATAAATTTGTGCATTTATCAAATCTCTAAAATTACACAAGAATCATCTTGATAAGTAGGTGTAATTATCTATTATGGAATATAATGAAAAAACAAAGGATAGTTCTAATAATAAGTATACATATTTAATATCAGAAGGCATATAATAGTACTAAATTCATCTAAATAGATTTTAATAATCATTCCCCTTATCCAAATCACCACAAATTCATTTCATGGAATTTTCGATGCCTGTACACTATCACTTACTAGAATAGTATACATAAAACCTAATCATATTATCCTCTTGGTTAATTTATATAAATGTTAAGTGTAATTAATCAATTTAAAAATACTTTTTACAATCATATTTTAATTATTTTTACATATCTTATACAATCTAAAATCAAAGGATTTAGCGTAATTGGATAAAAAATCTAAAATAATTTAAAATACTTTCAAATAAATCATTATAAAATAAATTTATGGGTTCCAAAAACACTATGGGAGTTGTATCTATGTATTCTAATACTAAAATTAGGTCTCAACATAGTCTGTCATGTGAAAGGAATTTAAAGTAATGATTTTGAATCTCTTCTTCCCTAGATGTGAATTTGAAACTAAATGTAATTTGTCTTATACCATGTTTTGGTGCAATAGGGTGATGCATAATAAATGAATTCATCATAAGTGTAGTAATAGATATGGAAAGGTTTCACTCAAAATTAAATTATGGAGAGGATGATTGATACTTGAATCTCTCTTTCTTGTTCCTCTAGGTCGTCCCTCTTTTCTATATTTTTTAGATTCTTATATGGCTTGGGATGACTTGGTATAAATTAGATGCTCTAGGACATAATTCTCACTTAGGATGACCCAATAAATAATAATATGTGACAATAAATGCATATCAAGTTATGAGAAATGAAAATTGACCCAAATAATGATGAAGGGAATAATCATGAAGCTATTAGGGTAGGATTAGTGGGACTACCATTCCCATCCCAAGAAAAATTATAGTGCAAAGTTTGAGTAGTGGCATAAGGATATATGTGATTAGGATTAGAGATGAGAATTGATAGATTAATATAAGTGTTAGATTTATTTCAAGGTATTAAAGATCAAATGAGTAGTGTGGGATAAGATAATTCTTATAAATAATAAATAATACACAATTTTGGAAAACTTGACAATATAAGGAAAATACAATATGGAAAGGGGTCTTGTACATGTTAGGAAGATTATGTCATATTTATTCTTGGATTATTTTTGTGACTCTCAAAATTGTATGAAACATTGGATAAATTATGAGTTTAAGCATGATTTTATTTTGCACAATTAGATGCAACATTGGAAACTCCCTTGTATGATGGACATTTTTGGGTTTTTGATAATTTTAACCAAAAGGTATGAAAATAAAAAAAATGGGAGAAAGGGGAAATATAGGAATGGAGATAGAAAATAAATAAATTTATATAAGATTAGGAAACATACAATAAAATAAACATATAAAATTTCTTAGATTAACTAAATTAATGGAATGAGTTAGACAGTTTAATAATGGAAAACTGTATCCACAGAAAGGGTGAGAAAGACACAATTCAAATTGGGGAATCAAGACATCACCAAAGAGGTTTTGAGACACAAATTTATATGGAATAAATATGTATTTTAGGCTGTAAAATAACACAAATATTTTATTTCCTCATTTCAAGTAGGGTTTCATTTAGCATCAAACTATCTAGGTTAGAATCTTCCTTTCAGTATTGTGAATAATAACACATGACACATGGCATGAATGATTATCCAAAATTTCAAACTCTTTATTCAAACCAAAATAGGTGTATATATCATAAATTATATTTTTTAAGGTTTCCAACACAAAGTTTGTAAAACCAAGAGAATTTACACATAATCCAAAAAACACAAATTTTAATAGATTTCATCATTCATAGAATGTAAAAAAATATATTAAAAAAATAAATAATAAACACATGTGAAGCAATATATTCATATTTCAATTTGTATACTTTTAATTCTCCATAATCTTTGAAAATGAACAACTTGTACAAAGACATAACCATTCTTTCCTCTTGAGCTTTGAGTAAAAGAATTTTTAAAACTAGTTACAATGTAAATCCACCTTTTCATGGAATTTTATCCTTAGGTAGTTACAAAAATACCTTATAAATATAAACAAACCTAATAACCAACTTAAATTGACACTTAACATGAGTACCCCATATCATAAATTAACTCAACTCTAAGATTTCTTGTTGAATTAAGTTGAATTTACCCATTTTTATGTTTCTTCTTTTAGATTTTTGAATTCTCATTCCTTTAAAATTTATATTATTAACAATTGTATCCTTGATTTATATTTACCATCTCTAAAATAATATAATTTAGAGTAATTATGTTTTCTCTCACTTTAGAGGCTCAAACTAATTATTAGTAATAACTTTTTCAGGTCAAACTTGTTAAGTCACTCTTCATACAAATCATGATATATGAGAATATTCATAGAAAAATTTGATCCATTATGGTTAGCATGACCTAATATACCAAAATAAATTAAACCAATACATTTTCATCCATTGTATTAGATAATTTAATATTTGATCTACCTTGTTATCTAGCCTACTTGAGTCTCCAATCCTCCCCATTTTGATGATAAACCTATAAATTAGGCAACACATCTTTATGCAAGTGAGATGGTAATACTATTTCATAAGGACAGTATACACTAGTAATTTTTCCATTTTCAACTAATAATTTATCATTATCATTAAAATTTTGAATACTTCTTTTGGTGATCATAACCCCTTTCATGTGTACCTCTAAAAGTATGTTGAATATGATCATCACCAGATGTGGAAATACAAAATATACTCTAAGAATAAATATGAATTATATGGTTAGATAGATTTTTTTTTTTCATTCTCTAAACCTAAAATAATGAAAAATATGGTAAAATATAAGGTTTTGTGCAATTTATGTCAGTCAGAACTATACATTTTTTGGCAAATTTCATTTCATCCACTTTCTTTATCAACTCTTCATAAATATTTTTCATTTTAGGTAATGGAATGTTGATTGAAAAAAATTTACCATCAAAACCTTATTTAGTTAGTTTTTGGCATGTACACACATCAACAAAGGAAACCACTATTTTAATAGTTACTTGTTTTGAAGAATTAGTAATTAAGACTCTACTTCTATATTCTAATGGATCTATAACTAGAGTTGAGGTAGAAAATCACTCAATGATTTTCTATCTTTTGAATAATTACTTTATAAATATATAAACTCATTAGTAATATTAAATAATTTAAATTATGGAATACGTAAGGTGAAGCAATTAATAAAAAGGTTGAATCACAAACAAAAGACTCTAGGTTACTCAACTCTTTTGGTTTTCCAATTAAATCAACTAAGTATTCTCTCTCAGTGTCATGTTGAAATTTAAAATATAAGACATCATATAACCCACAATACTTTCATTATTGAACAATCCAATAAAGTAAGTCAGCTATATCTACTAATGCTTTGAAAATTAAAGGCCAATGCCTAGACAAACCCTTTAATAAACTTCCTATTAGAAGGATAATGCAATGTAGATAGTCTCTAAAAAATTGTATGTTTAATTTCTAGCACATCATAAGTCCTTCTTGCTCATTCAAAGATGCACCCCCAAAATATGGTAAAACCATTTTCTATTTTGTCATAATATAATAAGATACCATTTACCCAAAAATAATAAAATATAGCTTCATAATTTTTAGTAGAATCTATAGATGTGTTATTAAGGGGTACTTAAAAATGGTTTCCAAATGAAATAATACATTATATCAAAAATATTTTTTTAATAATGTGAAGCACAAGGATAAGCTATAGATTGTAACTCTATTTAGTGTTTTATGCCAAACTATTTTTAGAACCATTTTTATATTTATCCCTAAGTATGGGATCTTCATATTTAAATATTTCCTCATAAATTACATTGAATAAGGTATAATCATTGGAATTAAATGACAAGGACATAGAGAGAGAGAGAGAAAGGGGGAATCCCTAAAAAGAAAATTATCAGAATGGATACTTCCACTTAACTACCTCTCTAGCCTAGATGATGATGTGTCATGCACTCTACTATTAATTCCAATTGATATCTAATCACTAAACCATTAATTTTAATTATTTCCATATAGAAACTATGGTCCTCTAAATAATTTGTGGACCAAAATCTCAGTCGTAATCCTAGCTTCCTCTATTCACTTAAGGAATAAGTCTATTTAGATTTGAATGTTTAGGTGGTGTACAAGGTTGTATAAGGATATGGAGGCATTTATAATAGTTTTATACATGAAAAATATCCATTTAAATTCTTAAATATGTAATAATAAATCATAAATTCTACAAGGAATAACTTTAAAGCTCACAACTAACATGATAGGTTTGGAGAGGGAACATTGCACGTATAAAGAGTTATTAGGTGTTGCATGTTGTAAGAATGGGTTAAAAAAGTTGCATAATATAATAATAACTCATTATAAACCTTAGATAATATGTATTTCTATCAAAAACATGGTTTAATTATTTGTAAATGCTTGCATGTTCATTAGAGTGACTTTGACTAGCAAAATATATGTTTATAAGTTTTCAAAGAATAAATATAGGAATAAAGATTGATTATACATGTAAAATGGGCTTGAGAAACCCAAAGTTTATAATAATATGATATTAAATCCATGAATAATATATTTTATCTTCATACATGTAATTAAAACCACTCTAAATCTTATCAAAACAATCTTAAGACTATCAAACTATTTTTTTTAAAGAGTTGGAAAACCTAGGAACTATTTATTATATGTAAAATGAGCTTGTAAAAGCTAAAACATGAAAAATAGGGATAAAAATATTCAAATAATAATTTTTAACTTGTTTATGCTATAAAATATGCCTTTATATCCTCAAAACTATGTTTAGAAACTTTTTGAAATGTCTACATGCATGGAAGAAACCATCATTTCATGAAATTAGGACATATTCTAGTCGAGATTGAAAAATAAAACTATTATTATTAATTTTTTAAACTATCAACATTTAAAATATTAGATTCCAATTTCACTATTATCATATTCTACTTTTCAATTTATTGGAATCACATATTATATTTTATGGATTATAGTTTCAATGTTTTTGGAATTCAAAGTTATTAAGAAAATCATGGTCGATATTATTCTAGTTTATTGAAATAATTCAATTTATTTTTAAAATAATGGTTAAGTAATTAATATTTCATTTTGATGTAATTTATTCAAAATCAGCAAAATGATCCTCCCCCAATTGGAAGATGAGCTTAGTTAAACTTGAAGCTGACAACATTCTCTATCAAATCAAGCTTCTAAAGATATTGACATCATAAACATTATTTTAGGGAGGCTGATAAAATTGTTGGTATCATAGCCAATTTGGTGGACCATGCACTTACAAAAATTGAATGCATGATATTGAAAATATAAATCAACAATTACAAACTTTGGTAGACTTATTCATATTAATAATCATTTAATAAAATACCATATTAACTCTAAGGCATGCATATATAGGTCTGATAGTAATGACAATAGAGTCTTTAATATCTCCCATGCTCAGAGCGGTCTGATGGTAATGTGAAAAAAGAGAGTATTAAATCTCCCATGCTCAAAGAGAATGGAAATGATAAAAGGAAGTATTTACTCTCCCACACTCAGAAGATAAAAATCATATTTGGTAGTTATAACATCAGTCCTCCATTCATCATTAAATTTTTCATCTTTATCAATTAAAAAAATATCAAACTATCAACTATAAAACATGTCATTCATCCTTCATGGTTCCAAACAAGTCATCTCTCCTAATTTCTACTCCTCCCACTATAATTCCATATGGGAGAATAATATACTCTGGGTAACAAGGAATTGAAGGTTATTTGGGAGCTCTACCAACCTAGTAAAAAGGTAAAATAAGTCCCACTAAGGTATGGAAGGTGGATTAAAAATGACTTGGAGAGAGCCTTAAACACTAATCTATGATCTAGGATGCTCAAAAGTATAAAAGGTGAGCATGACACATCCTCCTAAATTTTTTTTCACCTTCAATATGTTGAGGCTAACATAGACAAATAATTGGGGTTCCAAGTTCATAGCTTCCAATTTCAAGTGTAAATTTCTTGATGGACATTTCTAGATGATTGAATATACTAGTCATCTTATAGATCTACATTCAATCTAAACCATTCTCTCTGGTGGTAATAAATTGAAAATGGATCAATTTATCATGAATTACAACATTAATTTTGTATTTACTCAATAGGTTTCCTAGATTCTCATTGATAATGACACACCAAGTGAATTATACTCTTGCATGATGACATTCCTAGATCAATATGATGTAACTATGTTTGAGAAAGAAAATAATAGTTAAACCATTTCATCAATTTAATATTTTGGATAAGTCTTCTATTGTATACCTTTTTCCATCTGCATCCTCAACATTAAATTCCTCTAGTATACTCTCTATTGAATGTGTTAATTTATTAATATATTTATATGGGTGAGGGCCCCAATAGAACCATGTTACCACATTATTAAAAAAACTTATCTTGACATGTATAATGGGCATGTGCCCATTCTACACAAGTTTTTAAGAATATATTTGATTATTAGATTTATAAGTGGTAATATTCTTATATAATTTGTGTATTATTAATGCTAAATAATACTATGGAAACTTTATTTATATTTTATGCATTTTATATTGCATTGGTCTTCATAATTATTAGTCTTTAGATTTTTCACAATTATTAAATCCTTGTTCATAGATATTAATAATATGGGTCATGGATGTGATCATGTTAAATTTATAAATGATGCCACTTATTGCATCAGTTTGCACTACTTATAGTAATTTAATTGGTTGTCTTGTCTATCTACTCAATTTTATGAGTCCCCATTGATTGATTTATATTTTGATTTTTCACATGTATGGTGTTAATATGGCTAATTAACGATCCACTTGGTGATTCTTATTAATTTAATTTAATTCATGAAATTGGCATTACTAAGGGAGTTATAGCTGATCAACTTACCCATTTTACCTAGGTGTTTGGCATTGAATGTCATGATATATTTCCTTGACTCACCCATCCTAGCTCTATTTACCCAATAATATTTGCATGACCAAAGACTAATATACCCTAATTTTTCTTGTCTATGGACTACCATTTTTTCACTTTTAACTTGTGTGTATATAATTTTTCAAAGTCACCATTTACCAATTTTCAACTTGGGCTTTCATTTTTCCCTTATGTTTTTTACTCATGGCACTGTTTTCCATTTGTTCATTATTAATATTATTAATTTATGTATAATGGTAACATTATACACATTTAAGATAATAAATTTATCATTTAAGAATATAGTAGTCTTATCTTATGTAGAATATACATGTTCCCATTCTACATAAAATAGAAATACTAGATTCTTAATTGATAATGTCTTTGTTGTGACTAGCACATCCCTTATCTTAGAAGAAAAGGGGACCCTTGCAAGGATTATTTTTTAAAAATTGCCCTTTAATTAAGACTAGTGTGAACCTCATCTAATTTTAAAAATCATGGTAGGACTCATCACTTGAAAATTATTTTTTAAGATAGTATTAAGTTTAGAGTCTACCATTTTAAGGGTTGGGTGTGCTTATATTCATTTTAAGCTCATATTTTATCTTGGATTTATCTTATGGTATTATATTTCATAAAGTCATTGGGATATTTATTTTTATCCCCCTCCCATTGGGAAAGGGAGTAAGTTTGGTTAATTTATTTTATACCATGTACCAAGTGGTTGTTATAATGTTGAGGGATTGACTATCTAATTTTGAAACCCAAAGGGATTATAATGAATCAAAGGCTATAGGGATCGATGTTGTAGTATATCTAAAAGGAATAGAGTCCTATGACATAAAAATAATCCACATTGATATTACCCAAATAGATTCAAGATTCTAATCTAATGATTCCAATGGGAGGAAAAGCCCACTTGTAGTGTCCTAGATACATGGTGGTGGTGTAGAAGTCCCAGGTAGTAGAATATCTTCTTCTACTAAAAGACTCTTATTTTATAGTGTAAGATTCAAGAAATCCCTACTAAAGGATGTCAATTAAGATCTGGGTTTATATATAAAAACTATTGAAGCCCCTATTTATCTAGTCTTAGGTTTAATGGATAATGAGGAAGATAGAGGAATCCTCATAAAACTTTATGGTCACTTGTAGCTCACAGAGTCTATGGAGGATGGGTCAATATCTTACTCAAGACTAGACCTATGGGAGGATACTTTTAGTTTTGACTAGATTTGATTGTGGTAGATAGAGGAATCCAAATCAAATATTGCATTATCAAAGAGGATGATAGAGGAATGTGCTCTTATCTTTTCTATGCCATGGAGTTTTCCCATGAATTTAAGGATATTAATCATGCCTAGATAAAAAACCCCTATTTTGTTTCAAGATATAGCCAAAATGTTGAGGATGGGATGGATAGGCATTTGTTGTTACCTAGCCATGAATGGTTTTAGTGGGAGTAAAATCCCACTTATATTATTATAGATGTATGATGGTTATGCAGAAGTCCTAGGTAGTAGAGGACCTTCTGCTCCTATCAAGTTCTTGTTTTGAAATGTAAGCTTTAAGGAAGTCCTACTAAATGGAATTAACTCTTTGAGTCTCATTTATTTGTAACATATATGGTTATAATATTTTTTGGGAACATTAAACCCTTGTGTTATGGTTATGGTATCCTTAAAATCCTTTTATTTTTCCAAGATTATGGGAACCTCCATACCCTCTTGTCATTCTAGTTATGGTTATTAGATCCTTAAAACCCTCTATCCATGTTTTTTAAAGTTTAGGGGAGCCTCCAAACCCTCTTATTTTAATTGGTATGGTTATGGGATCCTTAAAACCCTCTTTTTATTCCTCTTAAAGTTTGGTTATGGGACCATCATGTAAAACCCTCTCCCTAGTTGTGGGTCTATTTATTAAAACCATCACTTGTTTGATTTGTAACTCTAGATTCAAAAGTGTTTATCTCATTAAATAAAAAAAATTATTTATATGTACAAAAATAATTTTCTTTTTTTCTAGATACAAAAATAATTCTAAATATTGACTATAAAATTAATTAACTTCCATATATATATATATATATATATATATATATATGCAACTTAGATAGTAAAATTTTATGACTTATACCAATCACTTTTATACTTTAAAATAATTACATCTCTCACTATAATATTTAACCAAATATTATTGGGTCTATATACATAACTTCTTATTAAAAACATAAATTATGTAATATTAGCAAGATAACTCAATCAAAGTCACTAATTGTTCTTTTATATGTTTCTAAATAATGACACATATTTGGGTGTAGCCCCACATGATCTAACTATTAATGTCCCAAACCTATGCATCCTCATGTTCACATGGGGACCCTCCTTGAACTTGTGTAAAACATTCATGGTCTCATCAATAAAAAATGGGTCATCTGATGATGAGGAAGGCTTTTATGGGTCTTGGTTGCTGCAATATTTTCTAAGATTTTTTCAAAACTATGTATTCTTGTATATTCATGGTAAACTCATGCAAAAAAATTCCATGAAAAAGGATTGGCCCAAGCACACTCAAACTCTAAAGCTCACTTTTTTTTCTCCAAGATGAGCCCAAACTTTGTAAAGTGTTATGAGTTGCATTGAATGGTTCAAGATTGAGTTATTTGAGCTATATTGTAAGACTCAACTAAATCACCTGAGTCAAGATCAAATATCAAATTTGAGTCACTACCTCAATCCTAACTATAGTGGTCCATCATGACCAAATCACTTTAAAAACATGTCTACTTTTGAATCCCATATTCCTCTAAGGTATAGTAAATGTGGTATAATTATACCTAGTGAAAAACACTTAGCCTCTCAAGCCTTCTTAACTACTCCACAGTCGATTATGGTTTCATAGATCTAAGGAGATCCTGAGTTGATGATCGAAGTATAGTGGATGAAATTGAAATGATGTTTTATTTAAATCCAAAGGTTAGGGTACAAGCCTAAAATGAGTTTAAGGTGTAAACTAAGAGGTTTGAAAAGATTGGTAAATGATATGGGAAGATAAAAAAGTAATAAATAAGGGTGATGAGGATTTAGGCATATAAAGATCTTGATTGTTTAGGTGGTAATCAAGAAAAAGGTGGATCTAGTTCATCTTTTGAGGCCAAATTATGCATGAATGAGATCTTAGGTGAGTTAGAAAATATCCCAATAAGTCATAAAAACATATGGGGAGCTTCTTTACCATATCTAGGAGGAAGTGAATCCTAGATTTGGACACAATCACTTATTAATCTTAAATATTCATGATGATTGGCTTAATATAATTACTTGTGTTCCATAGAAGGAGATGACCAAGAAGTATTTAATTCAAACATTTATCTATGATCCCCAATCAGCACTTGTAAAATATTATAGTTTCCATATAGAGTTTCACATAATGGAGAGATGCTTCTAATGACTTGAGTAATTAGATGTCAATGAAGTGAACAAGTAAAACATATTCAATTACCTAAAAGGATATGTATATTTAAGAAGGATATTGAAATATAATTTGAAGGTAAAGATAGATAACCATTCCAACCACTCACTAGAGTTTCAACCCTACAATATTTGAGATGTGACAAGCCTACAAAAGAAATAATTGGTAGTGAGAGACTAAGTGACCTAGGAAAAGTTTCAAGCAGGATGTTTGAGGTATGATTAGGAGTAATCCAAAGAAAAAAATTATCTTCCAATAGCTTCTAAAATAAGAGAGTGTCACTTTTTATCTAACTTGAGTAATGTTAGAGGATCTAATGGATATTGGTAGTGATAAGAGACTTAGATGGGGAGTCTCAAACCTGATTATCCCAACTATCTAAAATTGGGTGCATTGAATTTCCTTAAGTTTGAAATTATCTAGATAAAACTAATTTTTATATGTAGAATAACAGAATTGGAGATATAAAGAATCTACCAAAATTTTCTTAAGAAATAAGTAATTTTGTCTTAATAACTATGTTGATATTTTGTCCTCCAATACTACTACTAGAAATTCATCTTGTACTCTTATGAGCTACTTTAATTTTATTGCTTTCATGCCTTGACATCAATGATAAACTAAAGTGTATTTCTCCAAACATATTATTTCCTATGTGTAATTGATTAACTATTCATCTTTGCTTGTGAAAATCTACTTTTCCTTGAATTGTTGTCCATTTTAATCACTTCCATATAGAGCATTCTTCTTTCACATGTTTTATGATTTTGTGTTATTGGATTTTAGCAGAGCTTAGATATGGATTTTAAATTTAAGCCTTTTTTAATGTCATTTTGATCCCTCCTAGGATAATTTTATATATTTCACCTTCCTAAAAAATACTAATGTGAGAAAAATCTCAAGTGAAGGCTATGTAATGAGTATCAATTTGAGAGGTTTTCTTGTGTAGTTAGGAGCTAGTAGGAAAAAAATTTACCTTGGATGCGTCACCTATTTCTTTAATTTTTAATTATTCCTCTTCCCCTTTTCCTCATTTATGAAGTATATTTAAGATTAGTTCAGTAGAAATTATTAGGATTAGATAAGAATTTATCCTTATTCAAAGATTCATTCTTCATATAAGTCCCACACTTAGGAAAGTTTCCATTATTTTAGTTGAGAATTTTTTTTGACTAGAACTAAAAGGGTGCATCTCAAATTTTATAGTAGTTTGTGGCATGCATGATGGGATAATAAAAGTTTAGATGGGAATTTTGTGTTGTTCTTAGTCAATTGGTAGTATTGAAAACATCCTAAAAGTAGTTGATGAATCCAATCATTTTTTATTTCAAAAGACTATTTTTGCATCTTTATGCCAAAATAAATAGTGTCTTCCTCAAGAGGTACTAATGTTTAATTTTTTTAAATACCTATACTTCCTAGAGTGATAAGAACTAGAGTATTTTTATCACCTAAGAGAGGAACTAGAGGTTATAAAATACCTTCTCCAAGATCTCAATACACACACCCTTTTGGTATCATTCCCCAATCAAGAGTAAGGCTATTTCCCATCTCTTACATGTTTTTCAAAGAAAATAGTTATTTATTACCTTGAATAGAGGCAGTCATTTATCCCTCCCTAAATATGATGATATACTAGTTGTATTTCTTAAGAGATTATCATACTATAATGGTGAGAATGCCACCACCCTCAAAGAGCATATCCAAGATATCTATAACATCTTCTCAATCCACCATGTCACTAAAGATAATTTAATAGTTAGTCTCCTTGACACTTATTTGAAAGGGAAAAATATCTAATGGTATAGGTGTTTGAGACTTGGTTATATTCACAACTAGAATGAGCTAGGAGAGTAGCTATGTAAGTAGTTTGAAGATAAGAGTGACCATCTATCCCTGATGGAACAACTCACCATAATTAAGAGATATCCACATGAGCTTATGGTTGATTTTAACTTCATATTTAAAATAACCTAGGATATAATCCAAACCTTAGTTAAACCCTCTATAAATAATTCTTTCATATATTACTTGATCCATTTCAATAAGGATGTGGATACCATGATTTAATCCATGGGAGGTGTTATGCTCCCTGGTGCATATGACATAGTTGTGAGGGTTGAGAATTATTTGATTCAAGATGTAAAGATTGCTCCTAGACATTTAATGTCTTTATTTATTTAACTTCCACCTATTCAACTTACTTTTACACCCATCACTACATTGGTTAGCCCACTTAATCCACTGATTTCTCCTCCTAGTGAGTTAGATGAAGTCAAGATGTTGCTACATAGATTTGGAAATCAGTTTATGTATTTAAAAATAAAACAAGCTCAACATTACAAACCTCATCATCCCTTTAATTAATCATATTAATATGCTAGATAACACTATCAAATTAATTCACAAACCCAAGGCCAAATCACTTATCTTAGAACATTTAATATGTAGGGTTTCAATGATGATAACACATATAAATCCATCATACCCATTCAAAATAACCTATTACAAGACTATGAGTGGTTTTTCCATGTAATGTGCCCTGAAACTAAACCATTTATCCTAATGGAGTGCTAAATCAAGGTTTGATGGTTCAAAATGTCACTTTTTCAATGCAAACCAAGTGAATCAATTCCACAAAAAGGGGAATTACATGAGCAAATAGAGGTGCAAAATTATTCTACACATAAATTGGCAAGAGAATGATTTGTGTGGTGTTAATTAGGCTAATATGTCAAAATAATCAAGCAATTCAATAAAAATTAATACAAGTTCAAAGAAAAGGGCTATGGAGAGTGAGCCATAAATTAATATAATCCAAAAATCAAGCCCTCAAGAAGTTATAGATACTAAAAAAATATAATGTAGAGGTTAGATCTAAAGAAACATTATAAAATTAGGACATTAGGAGGGATGCTCAAGCTAAAACTCAGACTCAAATCAATTCTCAACCAAATTAGGATATTGTGTCTCAAAATCACAAGCTAAGGTTAGTCATGTTCCTATCAATATTATTGAAACAATGAATAATAATAGCATGAATATCACTATGTGGGAAGTCTTATCTATCCCAACCCAGAAGGAATTATTATAGGAGGCTCTTAAGAGCCTTAATAATGAATGTGAACCACTAAGAAATACATTATCTAGTCCTACTATCTTATACCAACCTAAAGAAGAAAATACCACTAATTATGTCAAACCACCTAATTTTGAAATTTACTTAATCATAAGTGATTATAATTTGCATAATTTCATGATATATTTAGATGTCAGTACCTTAGTGATGTTTAAGAAAGTTACTGATATACTAGGCCTAGAGTTTGCACTTGTAAATAAGGAATTTATCTAGTTAGATAGTATTGTTATCATAACCATAGGAAGCATTGAAGGTTTGAGTCTCACACTTCATTCATGTCTAATATTTTAGATCCTCCAAGATTTTTTATTCATAGACTTGCCACCATAATTTGCAATGTGTATGTCTAGGGATTTCACTATAAAGATAAGAAGTTACTTATCTTTATATTGGTCTCACCTATTTATTAGGACTAAATATGGCTCCAGAGTCAAAATCATGTTTGAGCCTACTGTAAAATATGAAATTGATCCCCATACACCTAAATTTTCTCTCATGAATTGCATCTTTCAAGACTAAGAGGAGGATAACTAAGATTTTGAGGCTGCCACTCCTTTGGAATAAATTATAGATATTTTACTTGATAAATGGGGAAAATAACATTATGTGTTTGATCCCTATGCACATATTGATATAACATGAATTAGAAATTATTATATTCATGACTAATATTCTATTATTCCTAACCTTATGAAACCTAAATAAAAAGCATGAGGTATATGGTAGCTATTCTTTGATGGTTTAAAGAGTAAACATGGTGCAAGTGCTAGAGTGATTCTAGTCTCACCTCAAAAAGAGAGGTATTTTTCTCTTTTAGACTATATTTCAATTTTACAAACAACTTAGTCAAATATTAAGCCTTACTACAAAGTTTTTAATTGATTATTAAGAGGGGAATCAAATATTTTCAAGTGTTTGGTGACTATAAACTAGTCATATATCAAGTTATAAGACAAAGTGTAGATAATAAAAATATATTGAGAGCATAAAAACACAATGTATGGGACTTAATAAAATATTTATAGGCTTTCAACGTTTAGGCAACCCCTAGAAATCAAAATAGTCATGATAATAGGTTGGTAGCCATTGGAGCTCAATATGACATTTTAAATGATCTCAATAATGACAAAATCTAACATGTGAAGATAGTAATGAGGCATGTTGTTTTAGATAATCTTGTAAGCTGGCAAGTATTTGATAGTGACTAAAAAATTCTCAACTTTATATAGGAGAGGTTGAGTTATTTACTAAAAATTAGACCAAACTACAAGAACATTATGAGGATTAGATTATACAACTGAAGACAAACAAGTTACCTAAGGGCCTAGTCACTTTGGAGACTATCTTCAACATTAATGATTAGCTAAAAGATGATAAAATGAACATGTTTATAAATAAGGAAGATTATGAATGAGTCACCATATTTAAATACAAGTTCATCAAGTTGGGAAAGGTATGTATCCATTTAAAAAAATATAAATTCATTGGAATTTGTAGGAAAAATGGTGATGTTTTGCATGGATTTACCATGATCTTAGGAATTTTCATCCATCTTTGGCTCAATCTACTATAGAATTATATCCTAATACAAATCATGCTAGGAAAAAATAGAGGCCTATAAACCCAAATATAGAACCCCTAATGAGACAAGAGATAAAAAAATCTTATTGAATCCAACATCATCTTCCCAATCAAACACTCCTCATGGGTAGAAAACTTAGTGATAGTTAGAAATAAGAATGGGGAGATAAGGATTTGTGTAAATTTTATGGACCTTAATAGGGATTACCTCAAATATCATTACCCAATCTGATCTATGGATCAAATCCTATAAATTTTAGCTAGATTATAACACATTTCTTTCTTAGAAGGCTATTCAGGATACAATAAGATCCAAATGCAAGAATATGATCAATACAAGATAGAATTTACTACTAAGTCAGGGACCTTTACTTACATAAAAATGAATTTTCGGTTTAACCAATGTTGGTGAAAAATTACAAAGGGAAATACACATGTCCTTCCAAGGATTGATGAATGACATAATCCAAGTTTACTTGGATGATCTTACTCTATTATCTAATCATGTTAATAATCACTTGAGCCATCTTGAGTAGATTTTTTATAGGATTAGGCATTTTGGAGTGTCTCTCAATCCTAAAAAATGCATCTTTTTTATTCATGAAGGTAAGATCTTGGGCCATGTTATCTCCAAAAAAGGGTTATCCATTGATCCATAAAGGGTAGAAACCATCTTATCTCTCTCTCTCTCTCTCTCTCTCTCTCTTCCAAGCCACAAAAAAGGGTTTCTAAAATTTATTAGGGAAAATATATTTTATAAGGATATTCATACTAAAATGTGATACCTTGGTCAAACCCATTACATCTATGTTGAATAATAACCATGCTTTTATCTAGTCTAAGTAAGGTAAGATCAGATTTAAGGCCATTAAACAAGCCATTACATAAGCTCCAACTTTGATGAACCCTAATTATGACAAGGATTTTATCCTTTATGCCTTTGGTGGAGGTAAAAGCATCTCAATTTTACTAGTGCAATAAAATGGTAACCACTTGGAGCATCCCATACATTTATTTAGCTAAAGCCTCAAGGATTATTAAATAAGGTATAGATTTGTTGAGAAGCATGTAATTACAATCATTAGGTTTCTTAATAAATTTATATGCATGCTTTCAAATAACAAAATTTAGTTAATGGTTTCACATCTTACGGTCAAAGAGTTTATTTTGAGCAATGATCTTAATGAAAAGAGAGATGGTTAGATCACTAAGGTGATGGAGTATGATGTAGATATCAAAGCCAATAATTTAATGAGAGGGAAGGACCTATGTGAACAACTTAAAATATACCTAAGAGATGATAATAAGGAGGTTTATGTACTATAAAAAGACCAATTAGGTAATTCTCAAACACTAGGGAACTAGACTCAAATCATGAAGACCTTTCTCCAAGCAATAGTATATCCACAAGGGATTGATAGGAAAAATAAGAGCCATTTCAGATTGTAAGACATTTTATATGTGTTGGTTAGTGATGTGTTATTCAAAAAAGATAGTAATGGAGTCCTCTTGAGATGCATATAACTAGATCAAGTTGACAAGATCCTTAAAGTGTTTCATGATGGACTATAAGAAGGTCAATACTCACTAAGGAACACTAATATTAAGGTTATCATATTAGACTATTATTGGCCAAATTTTTTTAATGATGCTCATAAATGGGTAAGGAATTGTAAGAAGTGTGCTTATTTTTTAGGAAAATAAAGGCTAGTTTCCCTTCCCTTGCATCCTATTATAATTGATCAACCCTTAATTTAGTGGGGTCTTGAGTTTATTATCATGATTAATCCTCCCTCAAGTGTTGGATAAAAATGGGTGTTGATAGCTACTGAGTACTTCATCATATGGATAGAAGTAGTATCACTTAAGGAAGCAAATGAAACTTTTGTGCTAGACTTGTTGATGCACTTAATGTGCTCCTTATGTCACTAGGGAATGGGGGGAAAGTAAGAAACTTAATTTTAAGTCCTAAAATACTTGAGGCTTGAGTTTTTATATAAATAAAACTAAAAATAGCATAATATTAGAGATATGGTCACCACATATGAGTATGTAATCAAACTTTACTGTAGGGACAACAAATTATATGTAGTAACACTTTATTCTTTCTAATCTTCATGAAATTTTTCTAAGATTTTCCAATTATTGCCCAAAATATAAACAAGCAATGAATATTTATAGAATGAACTAAGCTAAAGTGAGTCATGGGTAGATCCAAGGTTAGGAAGGATAAGGCAGGAAATAGAATTTGCTTACCATGATCAAAAGTGCTAGTTCTTATAACTTGTATGACAACAACACATAAAACTAGTGTATGCCAGCTCTAGTGTATTACTTAAATATAAATGAACATATTTGAAGCTTAAAAGGAAAATAAATTCATATAACTAGAATAATACATTACACAAATATTACTCATTCACTATAAATTGCATAGCACATTTAGTTGTAAATAAGATGAAAATAAAGCATGTATACTAGCAAAATTGTTAGCCTAGTGCTAAACTCAACATAATAGATGCATATATTGAGTGTTATTTCCAAATTATTCAATAATAAATAAACCATTATTCATCTAAAATCATGAGGAATATAAACTATATAAATACACAATCAAGCACTTCAGACAAACTTTCAAATTATTAGCTTTTTTGTATTAATTCCTATAATAACTATTTTTTATTACAATGAAGGGGTAAACCCCTATTTATAGGCTTAAAAATTGTGTAAGACAAGTAAAATTGGGCCCATGAAAGTCACCGAAAAAGATATACATGGCCAAAATGTCATTTCTTTTAATGGAATATTCTAATTCAATTTTACAAAACATAGGAGAATATTCTCTAAGGCCCTGAAAGAGGTTGTTGGTTAGCCTACTATTGTTGTCTTTGTTTCTTATCTACTTCTTCTTTTATCTAGACCTCTACACACTCCAAGAAATCTTAATCAATTTGTATTAATTAAAGGATCATAGGTTGGAACTAGTTAGGTATCTCTTGAATTAGCCTACCATGTTCTGCTATTATGGACCTCAATGCTTCTTCAATGACATCTAATTTCTCTAGTCATTGGTTGGTAAAAGCCACAATGGTCATTACCTAAATAGTTATATTTTCACTATAAATGTCTTACTATAACTTGGAAATGAACACCTTCATATGATCTCTAAATTATTGATCATCCATGAAGGTGCCATCAGGTTTGGTCACCCTAATGACCATGGCATCTATCAATAAGAGGGCAATATTGAATTCAATATTATTTAAGGATGTAGTTACATCCTTGTCTTGATCCAAACATATCTTTAATATTCTTATCCTATTCATTAGGATTTTCTATGTAGGAATGATATCCTCAAGTGGTAGAACCTTGAGGTCTAAGAACTTGTTACTTCTTTCAACTCTAGCCAAGTTTGCCAACTTGGCATCATAGAGTGCAAGTTTTTGGTCAAGTTTAATGACCACCTTGGATTGCAAGGTCCCATATTCTTACCTCCTCTTCATGACTTTATATAATTTTAAAACTTGATAATTACATTAATTACCTAGACTTTAATGCCATTGACATTATGGGAAATGTTTGTTCTTTCAATATTTTTAACTATTACTACATCCCCTTCATCAATTCTATTATGGACTCTACCTAGGCTTAGAATGTGGACAAAAGGTATTTTGTATACTCATTAACCTCTTTGGGGCCAAATTTTATTTTCCTTATCAAAGTGAAGAGAGACTCTTCACTGTCATGGGCCACAAATGATCTAGATTGTGGTTGTTTTAACTACCTTCTAACCACCCCCTTCATGGTGCTTGTGGTAGTATCAAACCTCATCCTAATTTGAGCTGAAGATAGGACAACTTAATTCCTCTCTTGCCTTGTTACCTATACTATATATTTGAACCAATTTTGGGTAGTAGTAGGTGTTGGACGTGTTGCAGGTGGATAAAATGGGGGTTCTTGGGTAGAGGAAGAGGCCAAAGTTATAGTAGGGATGTAAAAGTTTGTTGGGTCTAACTGCATAAGCATGTTAAATATAGATTTAATAGGGCCCATATAAATGATAATTTAAGGTTAAATTAGGAGGCACACTCACTTTTTTAGATATGGTAATGTTTAGTGGATTATTAAAGGTGAACATCTTTGAAATGGGCTTCAATGGCCTCAGAGGTGTAGGGAAACCAACAACAAGTAAGGCACTTATTGTGGTTGCATGAGAAGAAGAGATATATGTAGTGTCATGAGAAATGAATTGGGGGAAGGTGAATCTAAAGGAAGCACTAGATGGGATCATGCTAGTGTCAGTTGAGGACTGAGTGGTGGTGGTATCTATAGTGGAATTACTTATTGAAGCCAATGGGGAAGCAATGGTAGGGGGAACAAAATTGAAAGCAGAAGCAATTGTAATTGGGGAAGAAGGTAATGGGAAATTACTTACAATGAGATCCTATTATGTACTTTAATTCTCTATAATTACTTGATAATATGATGGAGGAGACACTACTCCTCTCATAATAATCATGGTTTCCTTATTCCTCTTGTAAACTTTTTTAATATTCCTTCCAGCTAGTGCTTGTAACTCTTCCATAGAGAGCTTGATGCCTTGCTAAAATTATTAAATATCAATTACATCATGGTTAGGTTGATTTATGCTCTCTATGGTAGCTCTCATAACTAGTTTAGAGATAAATGTAGGACCTTAGAAGGGGTCATGTTAGCTACTTGATCCCCCTTGATCAAAGCTTGGAGGCATGCCCTGATGACTTGAGGTGGCCTATAGTAGATGTTTACATGGCCTATTTATAATAAGAGGAACATTGTCTTCTTCTTATTTTTATTTTCTCTCCTCATAATCTACATCAAACATTCTTACATGAGTTGGTGGTGGCCAAGGATTTACAATGTCGTCCTTCTCTCTATCAGCCTCATCTCTAGCTCAATATTCTTTTTAGTTACATTCTTGATAACTACCTCATTATTCATAGCATATATGTGTGTGTGTGTGTGTGTGTGTGTGTGTGTGTGTGTGTGTGTGTGTGTGTGTGTGTGTGTGTGTACTTCTTGATGCTTATACTCCATTACCACATCCTTCTTTAACTTGAACAAATGTTTGGCAATGACATTGTTTGGGTCCTAAGGTCTGAAGTCATCCTTAAGTAATATGTATGAGTCCTTATGCCTTACAACCACAATAATGTCATTTAATTTAATGATCCTAATCCTCCCCAACTTGTAATGAGTCTTGTATGGGACTATATTATTCTTATTCTTGAAGATGCCATCAAATCCATATAGCAGTTGTTAGGCCATCTCTTCTTCAACCACCTTCATAAGCACATACCTTGGTAACTTGAGAAGATCTACCATCACTCCCTTTATCTAATGACCATGAAATATATGTATATCCAAAAAATACACATGTAATTTAAAGTTTTATTAACCTCTAGGGAAACCCTTAGAATTTCAAATGTAGTTATTGACTCGTAAATAATTAGGTATAAATCTTTTAAAATTATCTTTATGTTGCACCTAAAGTAATGAATGTGCATTATAGAGAATAATTGGAGTACAACATTTGATCACTTAAGGTACCATGAATTCTAACCTAGTTGTGTATTTACATAGATAAGATCCATCAAGTAACTAATCATGAATAATGGGGTACCATTATTTCAACTATCATTCATAGCATATACTAGGTTGTTACTAATGATTTCCCCAAGTGAGGGAATCTATTGATCCTCCAAGATTATTTTTAGTAGTATAAGAGTCCTTATATCCACATGGACAATGTGGGAATTACTAAATATCCTATTAATCCTAACTCCCTTATTTATTTTTTGAATAGGTAGATTACCTTGGTCATCTATGAAGATAGCTCTAGTTGGGTTAGTCACCCATGAAGCCAAGACCTTCTCTAGGGAGTGCACCTCATATTAGTTATCAATTTTACTCTAGTTATATTATATTTATGGGAAAGGAAGGTCATAATACTCTAAAAAAATTGGCCTTACTTTGAAGGAAATTGGGAGCACTTGGTTCATTGATTTTAGCAACTTATTCTCACATCTTGACCTCATAAAGATACCATAGACTAGGTCAGTGGATGACATGACCTCTATCTTGGTTACACCCTTGTGGATACTGGCAAAATTGATTTCAAGGACGTCCAAATCCAATTGGATTATGTGAGGCATTGTATCATCCTCATAAAATACCTTATCTACTTCTATATTGAAGTAAATGTTGTAATTCATATCCCCTAATGTTATGGCCTCATGGATGAATTCCATCTCTTTAAAAACAGCTGAATTGCCATATTAGAATAGGAAGTCATCATTTCCAAAATAAATTATCTTAATTAGAGTGAAGGTACCTACCTATTACATCTCTACAATATTTTAACCAATGTCCTTTTGTATTTCTCTATAACTTTTGAGCTCCAATAATGGCAGTTAGGGTGTAATCTATGAATAGCTCGAGCTTTGTCATACTAAGAGAATGCAGATAGCAGGTAAATCAAAAACTATAGCTTCAAATGCAAATGTAGGTAATAATATTTGAGTTGAGTATTATTTTGAAAGATCACTTTAATTAATGCAATATAGATGGTGCTTTTAGTTCATGATGTATTAATGGCAATCTTGTCAACTTTACATATGTTTGGAATAACTTTAAGTTATTACTTTTGGCATTTAATTATATTAGAATTAAAATTTAGTTATAATTTTAATTTGATCCACCATAAATTTTATCTATAAATCTAAATATTACCACCTTTTGACACATGGCTATCAGCTAGGATCCATATGGGTACTCATGGGCCTCAAATGTGACTAAGCTACTTAGTTGGCTTAAATATAGACATGTGACACCTTTTGATTGCCTTGTAAACTCTTGGAATGAAACTTACTATGATGACTCATTTTATCCTTCCATATGGCATATTTCAATTTATAGAGAGCTCTTGATAATGCCTTTCATCTTTGATTGGTTGAGGGAGTGCCACATGTCACTCTCATGGGCAATCATATCTTTTCTTCACCAAGTGGCTCTCTCATAAACAATCATGGATTTGATTTTCTAGGTATCTCTTTTGGAATGAAATTAGATAACTATTGAAAAATTATTATTAATCATGTGGCTCAGGTGAAGACATGCATCACTCTCAGAGGTGATCTCATTGATCTTAGGTAGAAATAATGTGAGAATGATGTGTGACATCATCACATGGGTCCAAAGGGGACATGCAGCACTATCATGGGATTTTGTTAATTCTAATAATAATTGTCACTCCCAAAATGTGTCTTAGATAGTTGTATACCATATAGCCTCGATTAAATGGCTCAGGTGCTCCCATATGTTTACCTTGAGAGATGTCGCAAGATTTAGATGGATGCAATGTAGTGTGGACACATGTTGATATGGGATAGATTTATAGGGAACATGTGTCACCTCAGAAGGATTCTAAGGTCTAGTTTGTCATGTTTGAGACACATGGTGGCATCTTATGATCTTTTATATTATAGTGGGATGCATGGGGGATGCATGGTGGCTTGGATTGAATGGGCTCACTCATGGGGACTATGATTATGACACAGCCTCTAGATTTGAATTCTAATGGCTAGTCTCCTTGTGAACTCTCCACATGGTACCATGTAATTTTTTAACTTCATAAATTTGCTCCAAGTGTCTTGCATAGGACATGAAAAATATCTAAGGCATTAGAACTCCTAATGAGGTGGACACATATCCTTTTGAGTTTTAGTCTTAATTTTGACATTTTGTGAGGCATCATGAACCACAACTTAATTTTTAAATCTTATGAAGTTGATTAATAAGTTAAGTTAGATATATAAAGATGTCAAATCCCATCTTAAATAGATTTAAACAAGATTAAATAAAAATTTTGCAAGTAAATTCTTTAAACACAAACATAATGTTAGTTTAATTAAGATTTTTAGCAAAGCTCACATCCATGTCCATTATAGATCTAGGTCATATTCCCTTAGTAAAAGCCTATCTACACCTCACTTGAAATATCAATGGTTAATAATTCATTATTGAATGAAAACTTGAAGAAATCTTATAATAATTTGAATGTTTCTAAGTATTAATCCTTATTGCAAAAAATGAATAATTAACTAAGAATTGTAGAAGTGCAAGAAATGGTAAATAAAATAATATCTAAATGTAATAAAATGAGTTAAGACTATTACCATCTTGGGTAATTTTGAAAATTAAGAAAGGAGGGTCCCCATTCTAGGAATACGGGGTCGTTGATCATCAACAAATGGTGACCTCTATAAGGAAACATTTCCAAATGATAGAATCTAGATATTCCATTCAAAGATGAATCAAAATTTAGTTATCTCATTATGATCTTTAGTCAGTATAAAAACTACTTTTTAGAACTAATGAAATTTCACAAGTTAGAAATAGAGTTTAAACCTTATAGGTAATCATACTATGTTTGCTTTGAGGTTCATTAACAATTTCCATTAGGTTCAAAATTGATAACTTTCAAGCTTCAATACATCAAACATGAAGTGATTTAAAAATTACTTAGATTTTATATAATAATTCTTTGCTTAGTTAGGGATGTCTTGGGAATTTATCTAATGCCATCTAGATATCCATAGCGCTGATAGAGATACCTTTAGATCCACTCCAGGCCTTGCTCTACTTCCAACCAGGCATCTATAGCCCTAGTAGAGTTGACTAAATCACCATTTGTGGAATACGAAGGTAGTTTATGATTTCAATTAATTAGTGTATCATTTTTTTATTTATGCCTACATTCATAAACCAGAATGGTTAGGAACTATAATTAACTAGGTGTAGGGTTTTGTCAAGACATAGTCTAAATGTAATTCACTTTCAGATATCAAGTTCTACCCTGGCAATTTATTCTTTGAATTTAAATGATAGTATGATGGTTCACATAGATTCAAAATATTGTTCAAGCAAGTTATCAATCATCTAAACTATATTATAGCCTTAAAATGACTTATGATTTCCATAAGAAAACTAACTTCCAATTAACCGTACCCAACCTTTATAGATTGGAAAATTGCTAGAGGGTTTTAAACATTGGGTTACTAATGTTAAAAATCAACAATCCCCCTTTCCTATTTTTAAGATCAGATTAACACAAATTGAGCTAATGAATTCTACTCTAAAGGACTTACTACTAAGTTACAATGCACAACAATAAAAAAACAAATGGAAAGCAAAGCAAGAAAGCAAAGTGAAATTGGGAAAGAACACAACAATAAATTAAAATATGAAAGCAAACTACTCTACTCATACCTAATCTAATTCTAAACAAGCTTACTATCCTTCTAGAATTTATGATAGAGTGGTAGAGAAATAATGCTTCATGTACTACCCATTGACTAGTAAGGCTAATGCATTCCCTTGTAGGTCTTTGAGTCTAAATGCATTTTCACCCAGTATTTCTTCCACTTGATATGGTCCAACATAGAGAGTATTGAAATTTTCATGTTATCCTTTCTTCTCATGGGCCTTGTCCTATAGTAGGACCAATTTTGATATATAGAACACTTTACCTTTAACTTGTTTATTGAACCATATCTTAATAACATCATGATGCTTTCTAAAATTCTTTAATGCTTCATCTCTAAAATATTCCATTTGGATGATGTTCAATATCTAGGATTGCACTCTTTCCTCATCCTCCATGTATTAATCCATGAACTCATAAGTGGGTAACTTCAGCATGATATGAAAAATAGGTTTCTACCCATAGACTATTAGGAATGGGGACACTTTGATCACCTTATTGTATCTAGTTTTGTCTGCCCATAGAGAATATTTTAGTAGGGACTACCACTTTCTAGGTTTCGTTTCTATAGACTTCTTCATAGAATTCATCAAGTTTTTGTTGGTGGATTCATCAAATCCATTACTTAAGGGTAGTATTTTGAATCAAACTTGATGACTATCTAATTATCATACATTTAATGAATTTAGTTGATGCAAATGTTGGGTCATTATCAGATACTAAAGACAAGGGCATCCCAAACTGAGTAATGACATTATCTTCTATGAATTTTATGACATCAATCACTATGTTATTCTTGGTAACCATTACTTTAGTCCACCTAGTGTAATAATCTATGGTAATGAGTATGAATTTATGTGCCACTAAGGAGTTAGGATTGATCACTCCTATGAAATCAAGGCCCCATTTTGAAAATGGATTCGATTCAATCATTGGTTTAAAAGGAATGGATGTCTTTATTTCTCATCAATAAAACACTTGGCATTGATGGCATGTTCACACATGGGCATGGGCATATTTTAATATGGTTGGCCAATAGTATTTATCTCTTAGTATCTTGTGTGTAGTGGTATGCCCTAAAGGGTGACCACTTCCTAGTTTATCATAGAAATTGTCCATGATTTTTATGTCTTTGACTCTAGAAATGCACCTTAAATAGATTCCTTCATAGTTCTTTCTATACAGTACTCCTCTTTTGATCATAAAATAGGATGATCTTAGCTTGAGGGCCCTTTTTTGCTCTCTTTTGAGGTGTGGGGGACACACTCCATGTAGAAAATAGTGGCTAATATCCTTATACCAATCTCCACTTAGAACTTGACTTTCTTCAACCTACAAAACATCAATTGATGGATCAGTATTTGTAATAATTTATATTAAACCTTGACCTCTAACTAACTTATCAGATTTTATTTCTAAGTCATGTTCTTAGAGTTTGGTCATCCACTTCCCTCTTTGTTCTCCAATTTCATTCTATCCCAATATCATCTTGACAACCGAATCAAACACTATGACATATGTATTGTTTCTTAGTGTCTAAACTTATTGATAGCCTTTATCAATTCATAGGCTTGCTTATCTAGAATAAGATAGTTCATCTCCATGTTCTTCAAATTGGTGCTCATGAAGGTTATGGGGTGTTCATTGTCCTCTTCTTTCTATGTTAGAATAATAGCAGTAGTGTGATCAAAATCAAAAGAGTATAAATAAAAGTCCTTACTAAAGTTAAGACTTATCAAAATGAGAGATTGAATAATAGCATCCTTGATGTCCTGAAATGCCTTCTTTACTTTAGAAGTATATTCTATCTTCACATATTTATTTAGCATGGCATTGAGTGGTCTCACAATCTCTACAAAACTTGATATGAATTTTCTTACAAAATTAATATTTCCAAAGAAAGATTTCAAATATTTTTTGCTATTAGGAACTTTCACCTTTAAAATTTCATTTATATTATTATGGTCAATGGTCATACCTTCCTAGGTGATTACATTTCCTATCATTTTTCCTTCAATTACATAAAAGATGATTTTCTTGGGGTTTAAAGAAATTCCATACCTTCTACATTTCTCTAGCACTTATTCTAAATGCATCATGTGATCTCTATTTTTAGAAAAAACTATTATAAAATTCCATGTAGATAATGATGCACTTACCAATTAATTTGTGTTATGCATGGTCCATTTCTCACTAGAAAATTATTCCTACATTGATCAATCCAAATGGCATTCATTTGTATGAAAACATTCCCCACTTGGTGGTGAATGCAATTTTCATTCTATCATTCTTATTCATTAGGACTTAGTTGTAGCCTAAAAAACCATCAAGGAATGTGTCATTCAAAATCACCAATTTAATGACCTTATATAATGATGTCAATGGATAATTGTCCTTCTCTAAGGAATGTTTCAAGTTTTTGAAATCAACATAGATTCTGATTTCTCCATTCTTATTTTAGATTGGGACAAGATTGGTAACCCATGTTGAGTGTCGTATGGGGATGATTATCCTTTCATCAAGAAATTTCTTCACTTCCTTATAAATTAGTGGTTCTAATACTAGATTTACTGGCCTCTGTCTTTGCTTGAAAGTTTTTCAAGCTTATTTCAAGGGGATAGTGTGAGTGATCACTCTAGTATCAAATATATTGAGGTCATCATATGACTAAGAAATGACATATTTGAACTTGGTTAAGAGGGTAGCATCTTATTTTATCTCTTTATTGGTGTCAACTAAACTAATATTAACACATTACTCATTCCCAAGAGTTCCCAAGTTGACTTGCTTATAGTTTTTTTTGCTCACCTTAGGTTCTTTATATTTGGTTCTTTGCTTATCTAGATAAAAAAAATTCCAAGGAGATCCTGCCCTTGGGTATTTATTTCTCCTTGAATTGAATCACTCCATCTTCCTTATCTTTTGAACTTTATAAAAAAAATCATCTTATTCATTAATGATGTGAGATTTCAATATGCTAGCACTACATATGAAGTCAATTATTTTCTTATCTTCATCAAATACTTGTAAGTGATTGATGT
Organism: Torreya grandis; assembly: GCA_037957365.1. Classification (NCBI taxonomy): domain Eukaryota; kingdom Viridiplantae; phylum Streptophyta; class Pinopsida; order Cupressales; family Taxaceae; genus Torreya; species Torreya grandis. The sequence goes on along the minus strand of JARHVA010002593.1, from coordinate 1,046,100 downwards.
TGTTTGTCATATAGGGACATTAAATTATCTCCATAGTAAACTTTTTTAAGTTCAAGGTCTCTAGAGGAACCTTTTTTTGTGATGCTAAAGCTAGAGCATCTACCGATTAGTTCTACTCCCTAGGTAAGGAAATAATATTAAATGAGTCAAAATACTCAATCAAATCCTAAGATCTAAATTTGTACTTCCTTAAACAAGAAATCTTACATTGATATCTACTCCTAACCTTATTAAAAATTAATTTAGAATCACCATAGACTAATAGTTATTTAACCTTATGTTTGATTGTAAATTAAAGTCCTAAAATAAGAGCTTCATATTTTGATAAATTATTAGTGCAAGATAATTGTAATCTATAAGAAGCTAGATATTATTTTCCTTCCAAATTTTTTAGAATAATTCTAATGCCAAAACCTTGCTTAGCTCATGCACCATCAAAGTTTAATGTCCAGGGACCTTTTATTTATTCTTTCACCTTATCATTTTCAACAATGTTAGTGGTTTCCAAATTATAAACACTTAAGTTAGAGGATTGTAATTTACCTTTTCATTTTTGGTTTTATATTCAATAATTGTCCATTTCATCTTGGGATCCAAATCAATCTTGATTTTATTAGTAATTACATGCCAAGGTAGCCACATGTGGGAATAATCATTAGACATATATCTATTCAAGGATTTAGTCCAATTGTGACTCAATATCAATCCCTAAGCCTTAAGTATGTCAACAACTTGATTGTCAATAAACTACTGGATTGGGGGTTCATGGGAGAAATGCATATGAATATTCAACAATTTTCCTACCACTTTCACTCTTGATTTGTCCAACTACACAACTTCTTCTCAAATTTGAATGGGTTTAATCCCTAGTTTTTCATAAATCCCTAAAGGCATAATGTTAGATGAAGCACCAAAATGAAGCAAGCAATTATGAAGATTCTTACCAAAAAACCTTATAGTCAATAGAAATGGTTGAACTTCATGTTTACTCTTATACATTACCATATTTACATGAGCTAATTTAGCTTTTATAGAGCTGGGATTTTCATTTAATGATTTTAATAATAAATAATGTTGTTCAATGATTTGAGTGAGCTCATGCAAATTTACATTTACCCTGATCTTTTTCATGTCTTCAACTATGTTGTATCAACCTTTTGATGTTGTGCAGGGAGCTTTTATTATTGGCTTTCTCTCATTATCTTTAGGTGATGGAGGATTATTGTTTGTCATGCCATCAGGATGTGTATCTAGTTTATTAGGTGGGGTGGAAGTTATCAAAGGTGGGTTCTCAAGGCATAGTTACTCCTTTGGTATTACTAGAAAGCATGTATTTCCTCGACATTGTCTTCTAGCTCATTTTCATCTTGATTGATAAAGTCATAGGTCTCAACCATTATGACTATTTCTAAATTTATAGAGACATCATTGGTATTATCAGATATCTTATCATTGATTTTATTGGTGGGATTAATTTCAAACCCCTCCATTTAGCTGTGAAGGGCTTCAAATGCATGATAGAATTAAACATAGTCTATCTCTCCATGTCTGGCTATATTATACCCTCAACACCAATTAGGAAAGGCCATCTCACAAATTTTCATCTCAAGTAATTTGCTCAAAGGGGGATCACTATTATTGTTAGGTCTATTAAAAGTTCTTTTATATATTTAGAAGTTATAATTTTTATTGGAACTCTCAATAGTGTTTCCCATCTATTTCTTGAGATATAAGAAATCATTAGTGAGCAAGGTTATGAACCATTCTTTGTATTGAGTCTAATTATCTCTTTTTAGGATATGAGTTTTTATTCTAGATTACATTTGAAATGTTGGTGTTATTTACAAACACCATCATTTGATTGACATTGTTCTAGGGATGTGCTCTAACATTTGATTGGTTAAAGAATCCTAGTTATTGGTTGGATGTAGCATGGCTCAAAGGGAACCAATTGATCACTGATAATTAGTTCAATGCATTTATGTTTTGATTCATGTTGGGTATGATATTTAGAGTAAGCATCATTAGGTTAAAGATGGGAATAACAAGATTAGGATGCCCCTATGATTGAATTTAATCATCAATATGGATGGCCTTAGTATATGCCAAATCCATTGTGTCAATATTCAAATATTTTCTCAAAATTATGGTTGTCATTGAGTTTAAGTTATTATTGTATATTTCCAAAGCCAAATAATTTATTGGCTTATATGGTGGAGATGTCAGGGTATACATCTTTTTAAACCTTGTGTTGAAAGTTCTGGTTGGTTCCTTTATGTCCCTTTTGAGGGTGATAAACTATTGGTAATCAACTCTCAAGCTTACTACCCTACCAAATTAGGCAATAAAAGTATCATTAAATTGACTCCATCTCATGATGGAATATTCTAGTAAGTTAAGGAACCAATCATAAGCCATGTCTTAGAATGTAAAGGGAAAGATATGGCATGCCACGTCCTCATGGATCACATTAAGAATCCTCAAAGATGCCCTATAGAACCTTATATTTTATTTAGTAGTCACTCTACTAGTGGGGATAAAGAGATGAAAATATTTTTTGGATTCTTTGGAAGATCATGCATAGCTCTAGGGACATTGATGGATGAGCTAGATAACCATGCCATGACTATCAAGAGAGGATGAAAATTTTGGTTAGATGGGGAGTTTATTTGGATCTTGGACTTTATACATTTACCTTTGTCTACTCTAGCCTTCTTATGGGTTTTTAAGGATGTCAAAGGGATCTTGGGTTCAGATCAAGATTTGGTTCTAATCTTAGGTAACTAAAAGATGTAAAATGAGTAATAAGAGCAAAAAAACCTCAAAGATAGCCTCACAAGTGTCAAATATAGAAAATATAATTCAATATTTTATAGAAAATCCTTAGATCAAGAAGTTTTACCTTGATATCTGAGGATCTAAGCCTTGAAACCTCAATGTTTTCAATACCTGCATAAATATTGTTAGTTATGCATGCTAACCTACAAAGATCAATGTTAAACTAGTATTTACAAGTAATTCCATGTCCAATTCAATAACCTAAGAGTTTTTAAGCACTTTGAAACTTCTTTAGACATAAATATATGCAAATATTTACTTAATTATAAATGAAATAGAGAAAATATGATCTTAAATGTTTAGATTTAGTACAAACAAGGTCCCAAAAATTGATCTTTGCATAAATCCTTACAAATATTTTGATTATTTACTAAATTTATGCCAACCTTTACAAAGATGACCAAAATAAAATTGAATATGCTTAAAATATGGGCTATTTCACCTATCTTTGCACAAATTTAGACAAATTTCTAGGTTATTCACCAAATTTTCATAATTAAACACTAACTTTTATGAAATCCTTCAAAAAATGCAAAGATTCATGAAAAAGATGCAAATATTTAGGGAAATAATGTAAATCCTCAGTGTTATTTGATGATATTTATGTAATTTGAAAAAATTATGCATAATTTTAACATAGTACACTACAATTCTATAAAGATGCATGAAATAGTTTCATAGAGGCCCTCCTTATAGTGCCCAAAAATTCTCTTCTTATTGATGCACTTAATGTGCTCCCTATGTCACTAGGGAATAAGGGTAAAGTAAGAAACTCAATTTTAAGTCCTAAAAGATTTGGGGATTGAGCTATTTATACAAATACTACTAGAAATAACACAATAGTATAGATATGGTCACCACTTGTGAGTCTACAAGCAAACTTTGCTATAGGGACAACAAATTATATGTAGCGGCACTTTATTCTTTCTAATATTAATGGAATTATTCTAAGCTTTTCCAATTATTTCCAAAAATATAAATAAACAATGAAAATTTATAGCATTAACTAAGCTAAAGTGAGTCATGGGTAGATCCAATGTTAGGCAGGGTAAGGTAGAAAAGAGAATTTTCTTAAGATGATCAAAAGTTCCAGTTCTTCTAACTTCTATGATAACAACACATAAAAATAGTGTCTACCAACTCTAGTAGTTGAATCTTCAAAGGAAAATAAATTAATATACCTATAAGCATAAATTGCATGAATATTAATCATTCATAGTAAATTGTATAGCAAATTTAGTTATAAATAAGATGAAAATAGAGCATGTATACTAGTAGAATTTTCAGCCTAGTGTTAAACTCAAGCTAACAAATACATATATTGAGTGTTATTACCAAATTAGTCAATAAGAAAGAAACCATTAGTCATATAAAGTGTGAGGAATAAAAACTACAAAAATACACAATCAAGTACTTTAGACAAACTTTCAAATTCTTGGATCTTTTGTATTAATTCTTATAACAATTATTTCTAATTACAATGAGGGGACAAACCCCTATTTATAGTCTTCATAATTGCCTAATACATGTCCAAGTGGGCCCATGAAAAGTGCATAAATATATCCAAGTGGGCCCATGAAAAGTGCACAAATATAGCCAAGTGGCCAAAATTTTATACCTTATAATGGAATATTCTAATTAAATTTTACAAAACATAGTAGAATATTCTCTAAGGTTCAGAAGGAGGCTATTAGCTAGCCTATTATTGTTGTCCTTATTTCATCTCTTCTTCTTCCCTTGTCTAGACCTCTAAACATGCCAAGTAATCCTAATTGATTTGGGAAAATTCAAGGATAATAGGTCTCAACAAGTTAGGTATCTCTTGAATTATCCTACTATGTTCTACCAATATGGGCCTCAGTGTTTCTTCAATGCCATCTGCTTTCACTAGTCACTGGTTGGCAAAAGACATAATGCTCATTACCTCAGTAACTATCTTTTCACTATCAATGTCTTATTGGAACTTGGCAATAAATATATTCATCTCAGCTCTAAATTCCTTATCATCCATGAAGGTGCCATCAGGTTTAGTGACCATGGCATCTCTCAATAAGAGGCAAATCTTTAATTTAATCTTCTCTAAGGATATATTTGCATCCTTAACCTGATCCAACCATCTATTTAATATTATTCTCTTGTTCATCAAGATGGTATTTGTAGGAATGATATCCTCAAGTGTCAAAACCTTGAGGTTTATGAACTTGTTACTTATTACAACTCTAGCCAAGTTTTCCAACTTGGAATCATAGAGTGCAAGTTTTTGGTCAAGTTTAATGACCACCTTAGATTATAGGGTCCCATCTTCCTACCTCCTCTTCATGAATTTATATAAGTTGAAAACATTGATATCTTCATTGATTATCTATATTTTGGTACCATCTAGCACTATGGGAAATGCTTGTTCTTTTAATAATTTTAACTCTTGCTACATCCCCTTCATCAAGGATATTGTAGACTCTACCTAGGCTTTGACTGTGGACACAAGTCCTCTGCATACTCATTCACCTCTCTAGGGCCAAATTTTATTTTCCTTGTCAAAGTTAAGAGGGACTTTTCACTCTCATGGGCCATAGCTGAGCTAGATTATGGCTGCTCCACCTACCTTCTAACCACCCTCTTCATGGTGCCTATGGTAGAATAAAACATGATCGCAATTTGAAGTGTAGAGAGGACCACCTGAGGCCTCTCTTGCCTTGCTACTTGTATGATATATTTGACCTAATTTGGGGTAGTAGTATGTGTTGGCTATGTTGGAGGTGGTTTTAATAGGGGTTCTTGGGTAGAGGAAGAGGCCAAAGATATAGCAAGGATATATAAGTTTGTTGGGTCTAACTTTCCAACCATGTCAAATAGAGATTTGGTAAGGCCCATATAAATGAAAAATGAAGGTAAACTAGGAGGAACACTCACTTTTATAGTTTTGGTAATGTTTAGTGGCTTCTTAAAGGTAAACATCTTTGAAATGGGCTTTAATGACCTCATGGGTGTAGGGGAACCAATAACAAGTAAGGCACTTGTTATGCTTGCCTAAGAAGAATCAATATATGTAGCGGCATGAGCAATGAATTAGGGGAAGGTGAATATAAAGGAAGCACTAGCTTGGCTTAGCTTAGTGTCAATTGAGGACAGAGAGGTGGTGGTAGCTATAGTGGAAGTACTTATTGAAACCAATGGGAAATAATGGTAGGGGAAAATATGGAAGCATAAGTAGAAGTAGAAGTAATTATGATTGGGGAAGAAAGAAATGGAAAATTAATTACAGTGGGATCTAATTGTGTTCTTTCATCCTCTATAGTTTCTTGAGAATATAATGGAAGAGGCACTAATATTTTCATGGGAGTCCTAGGTTCCTTCTTCCTCTTGTAAACTTTTTCAATAATCCTCCTAGCCAATACTTGTAACTCTTCCATAAAGAGCTCAATGCCTTGCTGTAATTATTCAAGATCAATGACATCAGGGTCAAGTTGATTTATTCTCTCTTTGAAAGATCCTATGGATGATATAAAGACAAATGTATGACCTTGGGAGGGGTCATGTCAGCTACTTGATCCTCCTTACTCGAAGCTTAGAGGTATGCCCTGACTGCTTGAAGTGGCCTATAGTGGAGGTCTACATGGTCCATTCATAATAAGAGTAACATTATCTTATTCTTCTTCTTCTTGTCCCTCCTCATAATCTATATTGAACATGCTTCCATCAGTCAGTGGTGGCCAAGGATTTACAATGTCTTCCTTTTTTTTCATTGTCTAGCCTCATCTCTAGCTCAATATTATTTTTGATTGCATTCCTAATAACTACCTCATCATTCATAGCATCTATGTATATGCATTCATTCACTTATTTTTTTTTATTATACTCCATTACCACATCCTTCATAAACTTTTATAGATGCTTTACAATGACATTATTTGGGTCTCAAGGTCTAATGTCATCCTTAGGAAATAGGTATGAATCCTTATGCCTTACAGCCATAATGATGTCATGCCATTTTATGATCCTAGTCATCCCAATATTTTAAGGAATTTTTTTGGGGACTATCTTCTTCTTATTTTTGAAGATGTCATAAAATCTATGTAGTAGTTAATAGGCCATCTCTTCTTTAGCCAACTTCATAGGCACATATCTTGGTAACCTGATAGGAGATACCATCATCCCTCTACTATAATGACCATGTAATTTGGGTATATCTAGTAGTTACCCATGTCCTTTAGATTTTTTTTACCTTTAGGGGAACCCTTGAAATTTGACACTTAGTTATCGACTTGTAAACAACTAGGTCAACATCTTCTACAATCACCTTTATGTTGTGCCTAAAGTGGTGAATGTGAATTTCATAAAATAATTAGGGCACAAATTTTTATCAATTAGGGTCACAATTAGGTTAGAATCCATGGTATCCTAAGTGATTGAAATTTGTGCCCCAATTATTCTATGAAATTCACATTCACCACTTTAGGCACAACATAAAGGTCTAATGCCATCCTTAAGAAATAGGTATGAATCCATATGCCTTGCATCCATAATGATGTCATGCCATTTTGTGGCCCTACTCATCCCAATCTTATAAGGAATTTTTTTGGGGACTATCTTCATCTTATTATTAAAGATGCCATAAAATCTATGTAGTAGTTAATAGGCCATCTCTTCTTTATCCAACTTCATAGGCACATATCTTGGTAACCTGAGAGGAGATATTATCATCCCTCTACTTTAATGGCCATGTAATTTTGGTATATCCAATAGTTACCCATGTCATTTAGAGTTTATCTAACCTTTATGGGAACCCTTGTAATTTGAAACTTAGGTATTGACTTGTAAACAACTAGGTAAACATCTTCTACAATCACCTTTATGTTGTGCTTGAAGTGGTGAATGTGAATTTCATAGAATAATTGGGGCACAACTTTAGATGAAATAGGGGAAGGTGAATCTAAAGGAATCATTGGCTTGGCTCATTTTAGTGTTATTTGAGGACTAAGAGGTGGTGATAGCTATAGTGGAAGTTCTTATTGAATCCAATGGGAAAGCAATGGTAGGGGGAAAATTATGGAAGTAGAAGTAATTATGATTGGGGAAGAAAGAAATGGAAAACTAATTATAGTGGGATTTGATTGTGTGATTTCATCCTCTATAGTTTATTTAGAATCTAATGGAGGAGGCACTAATATTCTCATGGTAGTCCTAGGTTCCTTTTTCCTCTTGTAAACTTTTTCAATATTCCTCCCAGCTAGTACTTGTAACTCTTCCATAAAGAGCTTGATTCCTTATTGTAATTCTTCAAGATCAATGACATCAAATTCAAGTTGATTTATTATCTATTTTAAAGCGTGTATGGATGATATAAAGACAAATATATGACCTTGTGATGGGTCATGTCATCTACTTGATCCTCCTTACTCAAAGCTTAGAGGTATGCCTTGATTGCTTGAGGTGTCCTGTAATGGAGGTCTACATGGCCCATTCCTAATAGGAGTAACATTGTCATATTCTTCTTCTTCTTTACCCTCCTCATAATCTATATTGAAAATTATTCCATGATTTAGTGGTAGCCAAGGATTTATAATGTCATCCTTCATTTTTTCTTTGTCTAGCCTCATCTCTAGCTCAATATTATTTTTGGTTACATTCCTAATAACTACCTCATCATTCATAGCATCTATGTATATCCATTTATTCACTTCTTGTTTATGATTATAATCCATTACCATATCCTTATTAAACTTGTACAAATGCTTTACAATGACATTATTTGGGTCCCAAGGTATAATGTCATCCTTAGGTAATAGGTATGAATCCCTATGCCTTGCAACCATAATGATGTCATGCCATTTTGTGATCCTAGTCACCTCAATATTTTAAGGAATTTTTTGGGGGAATATCTTCTTCTTATTATTGAAGATTCCATAAAATATATGTAGTATTTGATAGGCCATCTCTTCTTTAGCCAACTTCATAGGCACATATCTTGGTAACCTGAGAAGAGCTACCATTATCCCTTTACTCTAATGACCATGCAATTTGGGTATATCTAGTAGTTACCCATGTCCTTTAGAGTTTCTCTAACCTTTAGGGTAACCCTTGGAATTTTACACTTAGTTATTGACTTGTAAATAACTAGGTAGACATCTCTTACAATTACCTTTATGTTGTGCCTGAAGTGGTGAATGTGAATTTCAAAGAATGATTGGAGCACAACTTTCTAATTTTATAGAGTAAATTTTGTTGTAATGCATGTCCCCTAATTTAATGGACTCAAATATAAATTCTATGTCTTTGAAAATAACTGAATTACCATATTATAATAGGAAGTCATCATTTTTGAAATAAATGTTCTTACCCAGAGTGGAGGGACCTACCTATGCCATCTCTTCAATATTCTAACCAACATACTTTTGAACTTCTTTGCAACTTTTGAGATATAACAATGACAATAAAGGTGCATTTTGTGAATAGCTTGAGCTTTCCTATACTAGGATAATATATATAGTAGGGAGAGTAAATGCATATAGCTTTAAATGCAAATGTAGGTAACAATAGTTGTGTTGATTAGCATTTTGAAATATTGCTTTGATTAATATAACATAAATGGTGATTTTGGTTCATACCATATTAATGATGAGATTTTCAAATTTTCATATGTTTGGAACAAATTTGAGTTATTTATTTTAGCATTTAATTGTTTTAGAATTCAAATTTATTTCTAATCTAAATTTGGTCTACCATCAATTTTAGATTTAAAGCTAAAGATTACCACTTTTTGACATGTGGCTACCACCTCAGATCTAGATTGGTGCTCATGGGGATTGTATGTGATTAAGCTACTTAGTTAGCTTAAATATAGACACATGACACCTTTTTTTACATTATAAACTCTTAGAATAAATCTTAGTGTGATGATTCATTTTATCCTACCACATGGCATCTTTCAGTTTGTGGTGAGCTCTCAACAGTGCCTTTTGATTTTGATTGGTTATGGGAGTACCATGTGTCACTTTCACAAGCAATCATAGATTTTATTCACTAGGTAGATCTCTCATAGGAAATTATGACTTTGCTTTACTAGGTGTCTCTTTTAAAAATCAATCAAACAACTGCCAATAACTTAGTTTTAATCACATGGCTCAGGTGGAGACACACATCACTCTCAGAGGTGATCTCATTGATATTATGTATAAGCCATGAAGGAATGACATGTGGCACCATCATGTGGGTTAAAAGGGGACACACATGTCTATTTTAGGATTTTATTCATTATAATACCAAGTGTCACTCCTATAATATGTCTTGGATAGTTGTATACCATCAAGCTATGATCAGATGGCTCAAGTGATCCTAGATGTCTACCTTGCGAGCTATCATGATATTTAGATGGATGTAATGAAATGTGGACACACATAAATCTCAGATGTCTTTGATGGAAAATGCATCACCTTAAAATACTTCTTAGGTCTAGTTGGTCACATTTGAGACACACAAAATCATCTCATGGGCTTCTAGATTATAGTGGAACATGTGAGGGATGCATGTAATCTTGGATTGAATGACCTCATTTATGGGGGTTATGATTATGACACATAGCCTCTAGATTTAAATTCCTATGCCTAGTCTTCTCAAAAATTCTCTAGATGGTACCACGTAATTCACAAACTCTATAGATTTGATCCAAGTGTCTTACATAGGATGTGACAAATCTTTAAGGCATTATGAATCCCAATGAGGTGGATACCTATCCTTTTCAGTTGTAATCTTAATTTTTACATTCTATGAGGTGTCATGAATCATAACTTAATTTTGACATAATATGAGGTTAAATAAGAAGTTAAATTAGATATTTGAAGATGTCAAAGCCCATCTTAAATAAATTTAAACAAGTTTAAAGCTAAATTTTATAAGTAAATGCTTTAAACACAACACAATGTTATTTCAATTAAGATTTTTAGTGAAGATCATGTCCATGTCTATTAGAGATCTAGATCATATTCCCTTAGTGAAATATTATCTACACCTTAAGTGAATCATCAATGGTTAATAATTCATTGTTGAATGAAAATTTGAATAAAACTTTCAATAATTTGAATGTTTTTTAGTACTAATCCTTATTACAAAAAATTAATAATTAACTAGGAATTATAGAAGCATAAGAAATGGTAAATAAAATCAAATCTATATGCAATCAAATGAGTTAAAACTCTTAACATCTTGGGAAATTTATAAAATTAAGAAAGGAGGGTTCCCATTCTAGGAATAGGGGGTAGTTAATCATCAATGAGACTTTTATGGTCTTGTTATTAGATTTGGAGTACCTACTATAATTGTCTCTAAAAATTTTAAAGCCTTTGTAGTCATAAGTCAAGTAGGTAAATAATTTGAGCACTTTATGAAACTATTACCCCCAAGGTAATGGCTTGTCTGAGTCTACCAACAAAAATATGATCCATATCATTAAGAGAATAATAGAGGATAATCAAGGAAAATGACATTAAAAATTAAAGACTACCATATGGGCAGATAAGATAACACCTATGAGAGTAATAGGGAATTCCCCTTTTATGCTTGTTTATGTAAAAGAAGTGAGGCTACCCATGTCACTTGAATTTCCATAATTATAACTTGCACACCAATTGGAACTACTTGAGGATGATGCCTTAATAGTCAAACTAGATCAGTTGATGGATTTAAAAGAAGTGAGGAATAAGGAAATGCAAAGATTAGAGTCACACCAAACAAAATTCAAGAGAACTTTTAACAAGAAAGAAATCACCACAACATTGAAAGGAGACCTAGTTATGAAGTGGGATGAGGATAGGGAAAACAAGGAAGACACACCAAGTTTGATGCTCTCTAGAGTGGGCCATACCTCATCACTAGTTACAAGAATGCAAAATATTTTTAGCAATAAAAATTTAGTGGATAAATGCTTCTTATCCTAGTTAATGGGATACAACTCGAGCTTCTTTTTTTGAGGTCAATAAGATTTTCAAAATTTGTGCATAGTAGTGTAGTTATTTTAATTCTTCTAAGTGTCTTTTGACAACTTGTTTATTTTCTATTTCATTTTGATTTTATTTTATTTGTATTTATTTCCTCTATGGTTTCAAGGTATTAAAAAGTGTATACTCCTAATGAAGAGGCATGTTATTCACTAGAGATAACTATTGTAACAACAATTTAGTCTAAAAAATATTTTATTAGTTGTAAGTACACATAGAGAACCAAAAATTTAACTCTTCTATGACATATTTTATTCAAAGATATATTTAGGGAAATGATAATACAAGTGTAAAGATGAAGGGGTAATTGTAATCGAGTAAATCCATGTTTGCACAAGGATATCGAAATTAAAAATGGAGGGTTGCCTATAGCAAGCTAGGGAACCTTGAGGAATTCAAAAATAAATGATGACCTTTTATAAATGGCTAAATAATTTTATTATCAAAGAGTATTGTAATTATGTTCATCTTGGCATGAGAGTTAATTATTCAAGCTATAAAAAGGGACCTGTGATGGTTATGGCTTGATGGTAGTTTTATTGGGGAGTATTGGATAATGCAAAAAAGTAATTAATATAGTCAATGAGAGCAATGGACCAATGTCCCTCTTCACCTCATGAACCCAATGCATATGTGGTTCCATTAATTAAAAATTTAAGTACAAAAACATGAACCACTAAATCTTCATGGAGTTACTAAAATGTAGAAATAAATATGCTTAATGAAGACTTTTTAAAGAAGATGTAATGAATAGTGATGTTATGGATCACTATCATCATTTCTCGAGGTCAATTAAATCAAAACAAGAGATCTCTTCTTAGATTATTAATGACTCTATTTCCCAATGGACTATGTAAGGCTATTGGTTCTTACTTAGCAAGAAAATAGTGGATAGAGGTCAACAAAATTATTGATTTCCCAACACCCATGCATCCTCATGTTGGCATTGGGACCCTCCTTGAACTTGTGTAAAACATTCATGGCTTCATCAAGTAAATATGGGTTATATGATGATGAGGAAGGATTATATGGGTCTTAAGTGATGAAAGAGTTTCTAAGGTGTTTTATAAACTATGTATGATTGTATATTCATGGTAGACTTGTGCAAAAAAAAAATTCATGCAAAAATATTGGCCCAAGCTTACTCAAAATCTTGAGCTTACTTTTTTTGTCCAAATTGAGCCTAAACTCAATCAAGTTATTTGAGTTGCATTGAATGAGTCTAGCTCATGTTTTTCAAGCTACATTTAATGATTTAGCTGAGTCACCTATTTTAAGATTGAAGATCAAATATGATTCATTGACTAAAGCTTTAGCATAGTGGTACATCATGGTCTAATCACTTGTAAAACACATGATTTTGAATCATATATTCATCTTAAGACTAATAAATATGGGATAATTATCCTTAATGAAAAAACTTAGTGTCTTAAGCCTTCTTAGCTTTTCCTCAACACTTAGTTAATTATGTCATCACAAAGCTAAGAATGAGAGAATGAGTTGATAAGCTAAGTCAAGTGGATGAACTTAAAAGGCTATCTAATTTCAAGCCAAATGTCAAGGTGTAAGCCTAAACTAAGTTACAAGTGTAAAATATAATGTCTATAGAGATTGGTAGATGATATAGGAAGACAAAAAATCCCAAAATAAGGGTGATGAAGATTTAGGCATATAAAGAGCTCAATTTCATAGGTGAAAATTAGGATAAAAGTGGATCTAGGTCATCTTTGAAGGCCCATTTTTGAATGATTTATATTCCATGTGAGTTTGAAAAGATCTGAGCAAGTCATCAAAAACATATGGGGAAATTCTAAATGCAAATATAGGACATGATTGATCTGATTGAGCTAAATTAGCACCCATTCAATCCATAAGGAGGTTTATGGAACTAAGTTAAATCCCAATAAAAATGAGTCTAAGATGGTCTCCCAGTGTGTTTGAAGTCTCAATAGGTCAAGATGGGCCCACATAATATCTTAGTCATCATAATTCCATACATGAAAGAGTTTCCACTTGTCAAAACAATATCAAATAAAATATAACTTAAACTACTTGACCTCTTTAAGTATCTAGATGATTCATTCAAAAAATCTGAGAACATCATTTAATAGATGTAGTTGGCTAATTGGTTGAGAAGTGATTAAATATCCCCTATAAATATAAATTTTTAGCAGAAAGATAACATTTTTCTAGGAGGAAAGTAATCCCAACTTTGGATGCAATAATTTATCACTCTTGAATCTTCATGATGATTGGATTAATCTCATAGGTCATGTACCAAAGGATTTGACCAAGTAGGATTGAATGTAAATATCCATCTAGAATCCCCAATTTCCACTTATAAAATTTAGATCTTCCACATAGATTATCACACAATATAAATCTACTTCTAACGACCTAAGTAGTTAGATGTCAATGACATGAACAAGTAGAATGTAGTTAGATACATGGAAGAATATGCATATTTAAGAAGGATATACCAAACTAATTTGAATATCAAGACAATGAGCCATTTCAACTACTCACTTAAGTGTCAACCCTACAAGATTTTAGATGTGGTAAGCCTACAAATATAACAACTAACAATGAGAGATTAAGTAACATGGGAAGGATTTAAGGAGGATACCTGAGACATGGTTGGGAGTACTCCCAAGAAAACATATGGCTGCTAATATATTTTAAAATAAGAGAGTGTCACTTCTAACCTAACCTGAGTAATGAAATAGGATATGATGTATATTTTTAGTAAGGATAACCTTAGATGGGGAGTCTCAAATCCAATTTTCCCAATTATCTAAAGTTGGGTGCATTGAATACCCCTAAATATAAAATTATCTAGACAAACCCAATTTTTAGTTGTAAGAGAAGAAACACTTGGAGATATAAATACTCTACCAAAATTTACTTTAAAATAAATAATTTTGCCTTAGTAACTATGTTGATATTTTATCTTATAGTCCTACTACTAGAATTATATATTTTTTAGGTAGAAGGATAACTAAATGGTTAGTCATGTAGGGCATTGATTTGTGCACTTTTTCAAACTATTACCCCCAAGGTGATGGCTTGGCTAAATCTAAAAACAAAATTTTTATCTATGTCATTAATAGAACAATGGAGGATAATTAAAGATCGTGATATGAAAAGTTAAGGAATACCATATGAGTAGACAAGATAACGCCTAAGAGAGAAATAGGGAATGTCACTTTCATGCTTGTTTATGGAAAAAAATTTAGGTTTCCCATGTTACTTGAATTCCCATCATTATAACTTGTACACTAGCTAAAATTACTTGAGGATTATGTATTCACCAGAATATTCACAATAACTTGAGGATTATACATTCACCATAATATTAA
This sequence comes from Torreya grandis, assembly GCA_037957365.1. Classification (NCBI taxonomy): domain Eukaryota; kingdom Viridiplantae; phylum Streptophyta; class Pinopsida; order Cupressales; family Taxaceae; genus Torreya; species Torreya grandis. Next base: position 1,030,913 of record JARHVA010002593.1, on the reverse strand, counting down.
CTAGCTAAAATTACTTGAGGAAGATAACTATTGAAAATAAGGCATTCACCATAATATTTAAAGAAGAAGACCTAGTCCTAAATTTGGATGAGGATAGGGAAAAATAGGGAAGACACACCAAATTTGATGCTCTCTAGAGTGGTCCATACCTCATCACTAGTTTTAGGAACATAAATGCTTTTCACCTCTCAAATTTTAATGGATAAATGTTGCCTATCCCAATCAATGGGATACAACTCAAGGTTTGTTTTTGAGGTCAAGTATATTTTCAAAAAAATTATATAGTAGTGTAGTTGTTTCAATTCCTCTAAGTGTATTTTGACATACTTGGAGTTTGTTTTTTATTTCATTTTATTTGTATTTCTTTCCTTTATTGTTTCAAGGTATAAACAAGTGCATATTATTGATGAAGAGTCATACTATTTGTTATATCTAATAATTGTAACAACAATCTATTCCTAAAAATATTTTATTAGTTGTATGTACACATAGAGAACCAAAAATGGGACTCGTCTATGACATATTTTCTTCAAAGAGTTATTTAGGGAAATGATCATAAAGGTGTAAAGAATAAAGGGTAATTATATTCAAGTAAATGCATGTTTTCATAAGGATATCTAAATTAAAAAGGGAGGGTGATCTATAGTCAGTTAAGCAGCCTTGAGGAATTCAAAAAAAAATCATAACCTTTTATAAATGTTTAACTAATGTTATTGTCAAAGAGTATTACATGTAATTAATCTTGGCATGAGAGTTGATGTTTCAAGATACAAAAAGTGACATACAATGGTTATGTCTTGATTATAGTTTTATTAGGTAACATTGGCTAATGTAACAAAGTATTTGATATAGTCAATGAGATCATTGGGTCAATGTCCCTCTTCACCTCATGAAACTAATGCCTACATGGTTTTATGAATTAACAAGTTGAGAAACACAAGCATGAAGCACTGAATCTTCACGATGTTGGTAAAAATTATAAATAAAGATGATTCATGAAGTATTTATACAAAAGGTGAAATAAATGGTGATGTTATGGATCACTGCCATCATTTATCAAGGTTAATTAAATCAAAACAAGAGATCTCTTCTTAGAGCATCAATAACTCTATTTCCCAATGGATTGTTTGAGGCTACTAGTTCCTACTTAGTAGGAAAACAACCAATATAATTCACCAAAAAAATTGATGTCCCAATACCCATTCATCCTGATGTTGGCATGGGGACCCTCCTTGAACTTGTGCATAACATTCATGGTCTCATCAAGTAAAAATGGGTTATTTGTTGATGAGGAAGGATTATATGGGTCTTAGGTGCTAAAAGAGTTTCTAATGATTGTTAAAAACTATGTATGCTTGCATATTAATGGTAGACTTATGAAAAAAAATTACATGCAAAAATATTGGCCTAAGCATACTCAAACCCCCGAGATCAATTTTTTTATCCGAGTCAAGCCTAAGCTTGGTCAAGTTATCTAAGTTACATTGAATGAGTATAGCTCAATTTTTCTAAGATGTATTTCATGACTTGATTGAGTCACCTGATTCAAGCTTGAATATAAAATATGAATCACTACCTCAAGCTAGAAAATGCATATGATTTTGAGTCATGTCTTCATCTAAGGACTAATAAATGTGGGATAATTATCCCTAGTACAAAAGCACTTAGCCTCTCAAGCCTTCTTAGCTTTTCCTCCACATTTAGTCAATTATGTCTTCACAAAGATAATAAAGATAGCATGATTTGATGATCTAAGTTGAGTGGATGAACTCAAAAGGCTGTATAATTTGAAGGTGAAGGTTAGGGTGAAAGATTAAACTAAGTTTCAATTATATACTAGGATGTATTTAGATATTGGTAAAGTATATAAGAAGACAAAAAATCCTAAAACAAGGGTGATGAATATTTAAGCATATAAAGAGCTCAATTTTTTAGGTGGAAATTAGGACTAAAGTGGATCTAAGTCATCTTTCAAGGCCCATTTTTGCATGAATGAGAGTCCAGGTGAGTTTTAGTAAAGCTAAAAAGTCATCAAAAATGTATGGGGAGATTCCAAGTGCACCATTAGATCAGATTGATCTAATGGAGCTGAATTGACACCCATTCAAGCCATAAAGAGGTTTGTAAAACTGAGGTGGAGCTCAATAAAACTATGAGTCAAGTATGATATGGTCACAAAATGTGGTTGAAGGCTCAATGGGTCAATATGGGCCCACATAGTAGCTTAGTCATCACAATTACATACACGAAAGAGTTAACACTTGTCAATACCATCTTAAATAGAAGACATATGAAGTTGCTTTGTTCTCTTTAAATATGTGTATGATCAATTCATACAACATGAGAGTATAATTTAAAATATGTAGTTAGATAATTGGTTGAGAAGCAACTAAAGCTCCCTTGTAAATATGATTTTTGAGTAGAAAGAGAAAAAATTTCTAAGAGCAAATGTATCCCAGTATTGGATGCAATCATTTATCAATCTTGAATCTTCATTATGATTGGCTTAATATCATAGGCCATGTTCCAAAGAATGAGTTGACTAATTAGGATTAAATTAAAATATCTCTATCGCATCCCCAATCACCACTTAGAAATTTTTATAGCTTCCATAGAAATTTTCACACATTGGAGAGTTAGAACTAACTACCTATGTAGTTAGATAACACTAACATGAACAAGAAAAATGTAGTCAACTACATGAAAAAATATGCATATTTAAGAAGGATATCCCAAGATAATTTGAATATCAATTTAATGAGACATTATAATGACTCACTTGACTATCAACCTTACAAGATTTAATATGTGGCAATCCTACAAAATTAACAACCAATAATGAGAGACTAAATGACCTAGGAAAGATTTGAGGAGGTTACCTAAGGTATGATTGGGAGTACTCCCAAGAAAAATTTTGGATGCCAATAGCTTCAAAAATAATAAATTGTAACTTATAAGCTAACTTGAGTAATGATAGAGGATCTGATGGAGATTTTTATCAAGGAAAACCTTGGATGGGGATTCTCAAATATGATTCTCCCAACTATCAAAAGTTGGGTGCATTAAATGCCCCTAAGTCTAAAATTATCTAGATAAACTCAATTTTTTATTTTTAAGAGAAGAGACACTTGGAGATACAAATACTCTACCAAAAATTTCTTTAAAAACAAGTAATTTTATCTTAGTAACTATGTTGAGATTTTATCCTCTAGTCCTACTACTGAAATTATAGCTTACATAGGAACAAGGATAATTGAATGGGTAGTCAAGTATAGCATTCATTTGATCAATTTATCAAAATATTACCCCAAAGGTAATATTTGAGTCTACCAAAAAAAAATTATCTGTAGCATTAAGAGAATAATGGAGGAGAATCAAATAACATGACATGAAAATTTAAGGACTACCCTTTGGGTAGATAAGATAACACCTAAGAGAGAATTAAGGAATGCCCCTTTCATGCTTGTTTATGGAAAATAAGTGAGGTTTCCCATGTAAATTTAATTAATATCATTATAACTTGCACATAATCTATAATTACCTGAGGATGATGCCTTGACAGTCAGACTACTCAGTTGATGGAGTTAGAAGAAGTGAGGGAAAAGGCAATATGAAGTTTGGAGTCACACCAAACACAAGTAAAGAGAGCGTTTGACAATAAGACATTAACTATAAAATTAAAATAAGGATACCTAGTCCTAAATTGGGATGAGGATAGGGAAAAAATAGGAAGACACACCAAGTTTGATGATCTATAGAGTGGGCCATACCTCATCACTAGTTACAATAATGCTAATGATTTTTAGCTCTCAAAGCTAAATAGATAAATGATACCTATCCTAATCAATGGGATACAACTCAATATTTATTTTTAAGGTCAAGAATATTTTCAAAATTTGTACATAATAGTGTAGTTTTTTTAATTCCTTTAAGTGTCTTTTGACATACTGGTAGTTTCTTTTCTATTTTGTTTTACCTTTATTTTCTTTGTATTTCTTTCCTCTATGATTTCAAGGTATAATCAAGTTTGTATTCCTAGTGAAGAGGCATGTTATTCATTATATCTAATTATTATAACAATAATATATTCCTAAAAATATTTTATTAGTTGTAAGCACACATAGAGAACTAAAAATGGGACAATTATATGCATATCACTATGTTTTTCTAGTATTTTATTTTTGATTTTGAAAGCAATTAAAAATTAAAGAAAGGGAGAAGGTTTAGATGAACCTAGATGTAGTTGCATGCTCCATAATATAGACAATGTGAAGTACTCCTATTTGGATTTGGAGGAATGACCTACAAAAATAATACGACTAGAAATGGGATTGATTAGTAAGATTGGAGGGTGGATTGCCTAGCAAGTGCTAGATACAAGAAGTACAAGAATTCATTGGAATGTTGTAAATACACTCATTTAACAAATCAAGTTATGAAAAATGTTGATAATAAATACTTTAATAAAGGAATAAAAAGTACTTTAACACATTGCAATAAAATTCTTTTCAATAAAAATAATTGATTTTAACAAAATGACATTAACTTGTTAAAAAAAAATGCTAAAGTGCTAAAATGTTATTCAGATAATTGCTTCTAACTCTTTATTATGATAGGGGTTTAAAAAAAATATTTTGGGTTGGGGAGGATAGGTGATTTTAACTTGATTTTGTTATAAAAAAATTACATAGAGACCAATGTCGATCACTGGGTAACCGATGTCAATCAAGGGTAACTGATGTTAGTTAAAGATGACCAATGTCGATCACTATGTGTTTGTCACATTTTTGGATTTTGGAAAAAATGGATATTAGGCTAGTTGTAGAGGTATTTTTTGGGCTATTTGTAGGTTGGTTGATGGTCATAAAGATAGCATAGAGTCTCATAGATATCAAACATAAAGGTTTAACAATCAAAAGGTTAGGAATGGTTAATGAAGATTTGTGGAAAAGGGGTGTTTGGAGTTGTAGAATCTAACACAAAAAAAAGTGTGGGGAGATATTGGAAGGGGGTAAAATTAATAAACTATAAAAAACCAAACATTGAGCTTATAAACATCACATAATACTTAGTTGTTATGGATTTGTTGGCCTGAAGATAACTTGAAGTTGAGTGTGAGTTGATTGGAAGCCTAAAATAAAATGGGCACAGCAATGGCACTTGAATCCTCAATATTGAGGTGATGAAGCACTTCCTAATCTCTAGATTGGTTCTTTGGTTCATTAGAAAGTTTTGATTTTCACAAGAGTTTTGATTCTTACTCAAAATGATTCAAACTCTTGAGAAAGGGTCATACAAGATCCTTAAGTAACCAATGTTGCTCAAGGTGGAAATGGTATAAATTGTCATAAATAGTGTTTTGAACTTAATTTTGGTAGTTAAAACCATTAAACATGGTCTGATTTCATTTAAGGAAACATGGTCATGCAGGTAGAAATAGTCAAGGAGGTTAGGACTTTAAATTTTAAGGTAGGAAATGGTCTTAAGGTTGGGTGTCACTAAGTTAGCCATGGGCTTGGTTAGGGTGAGGTGTAAATAGGATTTATTAGCTTATTTAATGAATGAATTTAAATATGTGTAAAGGGGTAAAATCATGTTAAAGGGGTTTAAGAAATGTTCTAACCTAAGGGGGGAAGGGGGTTGAAAAGGTGTGTTGTGACATCTAGAACCATTGGTTTAATTTTCTAGTGTCTACATTTTGCCCCTTTTTATTGCATAGTTTGAATCAACAAGCTATAAAATAAAAACTAATGATTTAGTGGAAATTTATATGCCCCAATTATGGGAAAAGGTGTTCCCCCTAAAACTAGGAAGTGATGTGGTGAAAATGAATTTAGGTGTGGATTTGAGAAAGTGGATAAGTGGGTGACAATGTTATTTAGGTGGTTAGTCTTGGAAGCACAAAAGGGTGCACAAAAATGTAATGAAGTGTAATATCAAAAATTACACCTAGATGAGGCTACCATGGTTGAATGAATTTGTCAATAAGTTTGCAATTATAATAACAAGTTATTGGTAAACTAGGCCATAACATAGGCATAGTTGATATGGGTTGCACTTATAAATGTTAGTCTCCTAAGTGAGGTATTCATGTTCTTAGGGAGCCAAAAGTAGGGTGTGATCCTGAGAAGACTAAATGGGTTGTAGGTATTGGGACTGCAAGTGGGCATGTTTTGATACACCTAAAGGGTGGAACATAAATTATCACATATGTGTAAGGTTATAAATTATGGAAATGTAGTATACATAGTTAAAGTGACCAAGTTAAGGTTGGCACAAAAAATATGTAAACATTTGGCAAGAGCAATCAGTTTTAGGTAAATTGGGTACAGGTTGTGAAGAAGAATATGGTAATATTTGATTGTTAGTGTGATGAGATAGATGTGAAGTGTGTGGTGGGGATATGTTATAAAATAATCCTTGTTGTGTGAAGGAGAGCCAAGGTTTGTGTTTGGGTAAGGATTATGTTAAAGAAACCCTAATTTGTTTGATCAATATTGGTTATCCCAAGGTAGGATCGATCAATGTTGGTCATCCCAACTTAATGGGTGATCAAGATCAGTCATCGGCTAAACCCTAGAAAAGGAGTCTAACAACCAAAAGGTCAAATTGATTATTTTTTATTTTTGCCATTTATTTTGAGGGAAAGTGATGTATGCTTGAGAAGATTTTTTGGATGACCCATGAGTGAGATAGGTGATTAGTCAGAGTGTAAGTGGCATTGGGAGAGTTTTATCTACTATGGGATTATGAGTGGTTTGGATAGAGTGATGGGTGTTATACCTTATAGGGACTAGTGTGGATGGATAGGAGTGATCATGTAGCTAGGTGGAGGACAAGCAACAAATGGAGGGTAATCTATGGATAGGAGGTAGGTGCCACCATGAAAATGGATGAGAGATGAGGTAGGTTATTTTGTGTGTATTTTGGTTTTGAAATTATTATTGTATTTGAATTATTGGTAGTAAATTAGGAACATAGAATAGTGGGGAGGTTATCTATAGGGTTTTGGGTAGGGTAGAAGAGATAGTGAAGAGTAAGGAGTTAGTTTGGAGTGAAATTTAGGGTTTAGGGTTTCATCCCTAATTTATAATGGTTGATGCCAATCAATGTTGACTGATATCAATCGATAGAGAACCAATGTTAGTTGACATAGAAATAATGTTGGTTGACTTATGACCAACATTGGGATGAGAGTCAATATTAAAGGGGTAAAAATTTGCAAGGCTATAACCTTTTTTAATGTTAGGGTGATGATATTTATGAATAACTCAAAGTAGTGGGTTGTGTTTGCTTGGCTAAGTAGGTGGTTAGTGTAAGTTATAAAGGGTGCAAGTCTTAGGATGACTAGGAGTAGTTATAGGTCGGAATACTTAGAAAAGGGTTTTGGTAAGCAAAATGAGCCTAGGGGTAGTGAAATATGGTTTTTGGTGTGGGTAAGAGTGGAAAGTAATAAACATAGGTAAGTATATATGTGGAATAACTATGGTAGAGTAGGTTGAATGTTGGTTGGGTGTTGGAGGTGTAGATTAAACTAAGTTGAATATCTAACCTTGTAGGCAAAGTCATTATTAATTATGTGGAATCAAGTGTCACCACTAATCGAGGATCTACATAGAGATATAACTAGTGATGAGTGGGCCTACATGATAGCTACTAGTCTAGGTGGCATGTGGTGGGATAGAAGAATAAATAGTTGAAGTGGAAGTTAAAGCAACTCCAATTGAAGAAATCCCTAAATTAGCACTCAAGGAAATCCTAGAGAAAATCAAGAAAGGTAAAATAAAATATAAGAGATCCAAATATCAAGAACCAAAGATGAATTATGAGTATAAGGGATACCCTATTTAATCATGCATCACTTCTAAGTTAATTGAGATAAGTGATATATACATGGGGAATTTATCTATAATTGAGTTGTTAGAAAGATCCAAGGTTGCATCCAAGACTCCACTTATGTAGGTAATAACTAATAGTGGAATTTTATAAGTTACAATTTTCCCAAGCTTAGCTTAACTTCCTAAATTTGTTATGGTGTATGCCAAGTATTATGACCCACATAATAGGACTGTGAGAGATATTGTTTGTAATGTAGTGATAATATTAGATGTTCATTATCTTAACTAATTTCTAAAGATCCCAACATCATCCAAAGTGATTGATATAACAATGGATAAGGCTAAGTGACAATGGGAGACTAATTCAACAAAGTGCATTAAGATAATGAACACAAACTACCTAAAGAAAGTAAGACAAGCTTCAATATTTCCAAAGTAGATAGTAAGATCAAACTTGGTTTAGGAAGTAGATGACATTACTCAGATATTATGCAAAATTAATGGTGAAAAAAATTCCAAGTGTTTCTCAACTTGGATGCATGCATACATTAAAACCATTGATGTCACCAAGATTTCTACCATGATTGAATGGGTGAGGATGATAAGTGACAACATGAACCAGAAACAATATATTATAGAATTTTGATTTGAAGATGACCTCATATCATGTATATGTATCAACTTCAAGTGGAACCTTTTCAAGGATATATACAAAAGGCACACTGGTAACTATGCCAATATATGATTATTATCCTCAACTGGTCTTTTCTGATTACTACAAGAATTATAAGATAGTGAATGATGGTTTCTTCTATGAAAACATTTGCAAGTTAAATGTAGCTCTAAGGAATAAGAGAGTATATAATGCAACATGGGATGTAGTTTCATAGTTTGAGTGAATTTTTATTTAGTTTCTTGATTTCACATACATAAGAGTTGGAGGTTTCTCAAGTGCACTAGTCAAGTTTCCCAGGTATCCCAATGTCAAGTGGATCCTCATGGAGTTATGTAGGCAACCTATTCAATTACATGATTTATAGTCAAAATCTCATCATCTTACTATCAATTTTCAAATTGTTATTGGTCATTACCACTATCATAGTATCTACAAGTCCAAGAATGTACATAAGGAGATGTATCACATTTACACCCAAACACATTTTGAAGTAAGATCTAATTTTGATTATAGAGGTGTAGCCCAAAATATAGTTTCTCTACAATACATGCACATTCCTACACTTGAAGACTTTTGGACTGATTGCAGAGATGATTTTGATGTGAGAATAAGAGACAATAGTAGATTAACTATTGATAAAATACATACTTTTGATCTAGCCATAATTCCTAAGGACATAAAAGATGATAGAATTGTAACTAATGATGTTTTTCATATAGTATGGGGAGACAATTCCCCACTTCTAATAATTGCTTTCATTAAAAACCAAGCAAAGACTATCACAAAAATAACTTCAAATGTTTTGGCCATTACTTCCACATGGCTTATCAACAAAGGATATTGTATGAAGGAATTGATGAAAGAATCTACTCATGTAAGTTAAAAAAGCAAAGAAATAGTGCAAGGGGAAAGAAACTACGGACCCACAAAGTATTTAAAGCTAAAAAGAAATGTTGATGATACATATTTTGTAGTAAAGGACAAGGAACCTATCTAATCAGTTATTTTTACACCTCCATTTATCTCTCTTACTGACACCATTACTCCTACAATTTCCACCATTCCTTCTTCTATTTCACCTGTCATTGATCCATCAATACTTATGACACATCCAAAATATCATGACATCAATGCTCCCAATAAATCCATTCAGAAGGAAACTAATGTCCCTCCATCTTATCCACCTACTTCTCCATATTCCCCCTCCTTCACAAGACCAACCCACCATTAAAAAACAAACCCCATCTTAGGAAGCACTATAGTGAAAGCAAAAATAAGTAGTTAAACTTGAGAAGGAAGCCATGGAAGAGGTATTATATGAAAAGGTAAAGGAAATTAAAACAATGAAAGAAGCTAAACCTAGGAAGTAGGTATCATAGGCAGCAAAAGAGAAAGAATCTAATGAGGCAACAAAAGAAGTTGTAGAGAAAGTGAAAGAAAAGGAAGTTGATAAGGAGAAAGAAGTAGAAATTTAGAAATAAGTTGAGAAAAAGATAGAGAAATAAATCAAGAAAGGGATAGAAACAAAATGATATCCTTCTCAAGATCTAGTGGTGAGGAATATCAAATAGAAAATGGTAATTCATTCAGACACCTCTACTAGTACAGACTTCTTATCTTGGTTGGCAATGCAAACAACTCCATAATCCAAGGAAGTAATAAATCTTGGAGATAGACTTGAAATTATTGAAAATTCTTGACAATAAAGGGAAGAATCCTAAGCATATTAAGGTAAATTTAAAATTGATAATTGAGCCTATCAAGTAGAAGTTTGCAGAGATATCAGTTCCACCATAGGGAATAATCAAAAGAGATGTCACTAAAAGTTATTTAATAATTTCAAAGATACCCCTTGGGGAAGTTACTATTGAAGGATTGAAATAAGATACCTAGACTTTGATTAACACCCTTTTTAAGAATCTTGATGAGGAAAAGGTTGCTAAGGCCAATTTGAATGAACAAATTGCCCAACTATGTGAAAAATAGCCAAAGTTGCTAGGTTTGTTCCATAACAATCTATTATTTTAGGAGATTAAATTGACTAGCAAGTGATAACCAAGGTAGAAGAGACTAGAGACAAAGCTAAGTTCATTGATAAATGGATAGAAAAGATGCATCAAACTACTTAGAATATCTTTGCTAAATTTCTAGGTATTCATGCCGATATTTTAAATAAATTAGTTGAGATAAAGATAATATAGAAGGAAATTGAGAATGAAAATGGAATTTTTGAGTTACAATAGCATAATTTGCAAAAAATAAGTAATTTGAGTGAAAAAAAATTGATTGAAGAGAAAAATGTCCCTGAAGGATTTGTAAATAAGGTAAAATAAGAAGATTATCCCCTATCTTTTTGCATGTGTATTTTCAAAACAATCTGTGAAGAAATGAAGACTTTAGAGGAAGAAGCTCATAATAAAAAGGTGAATTGGGAAGACTGTCTCTTTGGTCTCACTAATATTTGGTTAGATAATGTTCCAAAGACATATAAACAAGTATATGATAAATTCAATCAAAATAATAGAAAAGGACACAACTCCTTTCACAGTTAAATCTATAAAGGATTTAATCAAATGTCAACATGAAATCAAGAGACTGAAACCAAGATTCAAAAAGGTAAAAGCTCATAATAGGAGGTTTGAAAGTGAAATTATAATATTTGAGATGGAAAGACAATCACTTGCTAATCCTAATGATGTATCAATATAATTGATGATGTCTCAACACATCAAGTATATAGAGAAATATAGATCTGAAGTCCATGAGGTGGAATAATTATTGTTCTTCTTCTTTCCATAAATTTCTTATTTCTTCTTCCCATTTTTTTCCATTATATTTTTAAATTAAATTTTTTATAAGAAAGTAATTTCAAGTAAAGACATTTAGTAGAGTTACCTGCTGAGGTATATAACCTTATAGAATTGCAAGACTTGAGTAAATTGGCTAAATGCCATTACTTGAAGTCATCTTGTAAGAGTAAATTACTAAGTGAATACTACCAAACATGTAAAGTAGTTATTTTCAATCCAAATATTGAGACCAATAAGTGCTACATGTCACTAGATAGTGCATGCCACACAGGAGAAATTTGAGGAAGACACCTCTCAATAGGTTTCAATTTTAATGCAACACATGGGTTTTGAAGAAATTGTTTACTAATTGAGTTTGGTATCTATTTTTATATAAATATAATCCTAGGCTTGTGTGCCTAGGGGATGGTAATTTTTACATAGCATTTGTAATTGAAGCAAGGGAGTTCAAGCAATCTAAAACTTTGTGTTTAGATTTTTGAGTTTTTTTTAAGACATTAGTTCAAAGTGAATGAGAAAGAAATTTTTTATGTGGAACTTTGTGTCTTAGGACATCATTTGGTGGATTTGTGGAGATTAAAATGATAAAAATTTGTGTTATCTATTAATCTAAATGCAAATTCCATTCTTTCTTAATCATTTACTACAAATATTATCATCTTTTGAATATTTATTTACTTGTATGAATTCAATAAGATCTATAAAACTGCTTATTATGAAGTACAACTCATTTCTTCTCACACATTATAGTCTCTCATTATTAATTTCCCAAAACTTTATTTAAACATTCTCTAAAATAGTTACTTGTTGAAAAATCACCTTGTTATGGTTCATGAACACTTAAATTAAAGTAATACTCCCAGAAACAAAATAACTTGCACATAATTTGTATAATTTGTGAATAACTATGAGCATTAGATAATTATAATTTAATAGACATAAACACATAGATATTCACCATTAATTTAAGTGTATTTAATCCCATTAGTGCCTAGGTACTTTTTTTAGCTTGAAAAATATCTAGCCAATAGTTTTTGGTGACTCTACTAGGGAACGAAGAACTAAACTCCTAGATCTAAATATAGATTACTCCTTCAACTTGAGATAGGTGAAATTAAGGTTTAGTCTTCTAAAAAATTTGTAATTTTCAAACTATTCATCTTAATCATTTCATGTGGACTAAGTTGTGCACTTATTAGTAAATTATATATTTGAAAAATTTGACTCCACTTTACAAACATAGATGCATCAATTTTTATTTGATTTTTACATGTCATTTTGTTCATCTTAAACTTGTTTCATATATATTATCTACCGCCCAAGTCTTTGTCTATAAATTATGTTTCTAAGAGTAATCATCAAAAGAATTTTCGTACTTCAAACTAGAAAATTGACCTTTTACTAGAGCAAGGAGAGCTCAAGGCCAAATAGATGATTTCTTTGAGTTGCAAGAGAGTTTCAATTTCAGATTTCTTATTCAAATTATAACACAAATAGCCAATATTTCACCTATAAGACAAAAACAAGCTTTTATAAATCAACTACAACACAATTCCTTAGGAATGATTCAATCAGCTAATCCTCAATTCATTATTCATATAAAAATGGCACAACCACTTCTTGTCCCTTGAGGGGTAGAATTTGGACCTCTAAATTTGAATCCCCCTCTTCATGACTTGCCAAAAAGGTCAAGAAATAATTTTCCAAAGTTTAGTGGCAATGGAAAACAAAATTTGGATGAACACTTGGATACCTTCTTTGTAGCTTATGGAGTAATTGGCATTGAACATGAGGATGTCTCAGTCAGAGTATTTATTGAGACCTTGCATAACTTAGCTACAAAATGGTTTTATCATTTACCTCCTTGTGCTATAGTAAATTGGGATACTATGTATGAGTAGTTTAAGAAGACTTTCAAAGCTACTAAAGATTCAGATATACTGCTTACTCAATTGAATCAACTTAAGAAGGAACCACATAAGCACATGAATGATTTTATTTCCAATTTTAATAGATTTATCTATAAAATTCCTCAAGCTACCCTACCTACCAGAGACGATCAAAAGTGATTCTTCATTAACACCTAGTTACTAGAAGTTAGTTATCACTACATAGAGTATATTCATCTGATTTAGGAGCAACCCAAAATCTTGATACAAAAGTTGAATATGACTTGATAATATCTGTAAAGATAAAAGAACAACTTCTAAGGGTGATTTTTATTCTTCAAGCATATCATAGACTATAGATCCCCTGTTACATAAGTTGGCCAATAACTTACTACAAGTCAAAATAAAAATTTCCCAAGGTAGTCATGTTACTCTTGATAAGAATGCACTTGAAAGGAATTTAATAATCATAATAGGAGCCACATTACTAGCCCTACACAAATATTTGAAATTGAATATGCTCCCAAAAATCATGTTGAGATGAATGAGGAAGATCATATGATTGATGATACTCATCAAAGTCTTGTTGATGAAGATGACTTCATAGATCTTGTCAGTGACTCGAACAGTAGTTACCTAGAATATCAATCAAAAAGTGATTACGAAGAAGATTTTGAATAAGATCATAGTCATTATTTTTTAGTGTTTACTAGGTCACAGTCTCAATAAATTGGTGAAAATTCCTCCAAGGAGAAATAAAAATAAAAAGGAGACTCTAGATCAAATTTAAACATTCTTAAAAGAGGTAGTCCTCTACCTTATTCTTTGGCTCCTAAAGATAAGTATACAGGTTCTTGTTCTCAAATTAATAAGCTAGTAACTCATATTAATGAAGCTAATCCCACCCTGACTACACCCATTCTCTCTTTTGACATAATTTACCATATAAAAAAACCAAAATTTAGATGCCAGAAGCTGAGTACTTAAGGTCTTATCTAGATCAATTGAATAGATTAGTCAAGTGTGTTCAAATTAAAGGGTCAAATAATTTAGCCAATGCTTATAAGGGTATCTTACCTACTCCCAAATTTCCTTCCTAGAACAATGTTTTTACTACTTCTCCCTCACCTGATTCTACATATGAAAAGATAGAGCCATTCTATGTCTCTTTTTTAATTAATGGGTTCAAGTTAAGAAACTATATATTAGACTCTAGAGCCTTAGATAATGTTAGGCTATCTAAGGTAACTGATGTTCTTGACCTCACTTTAATTAAAACAATAGGTAGATATTACTCAATAGATAGACAAGTTCCCCTAATTGGATAGATCAAAGATGTTCAAGCTATCTTGGCAACCTTCCTAGATAAAAGACTCAAAATAAAAATATTGGTATCAGATATTATTGTTTCTTAATGGGATGTTGCTTAGTATAAACTTTTACAATGATATGGATGGATAAGTCAAGATGGATTGGTCATGTGCTCACATTCTAATCAAAGAAGTGAATCAAAAACTCAAGCTTGAAAAGAAATCCAAGTACATAGTTCCTAAATTTAATGACCCAAGGTCACATATATTTTTTGAATAATCACCCCATGGAGTCTACTACCTTGAATTTGGAAAGGAGATACAAGAACCAAAGGAAGTATAAGAAGAAGGAGATAAGATATAGATGCTAGAGTTTGATGGTGGCTATAGTTTTCTTAGTTCAGGTGTAGGGGTAGTATTGGTATCATCTAATGGTAAAGTATTCCCTTACTCTTACAAACTCATGTTTGAAAAAACTAACAATATAATAGAGTATGAGGCACTCTTGTTAGGAATTAAACAAGCAAAAGAAAAAGGAGTAAAACTCTTAAAAGTATAAGGTGATGTTGAGTTGATAGTCATACAAATTGATGGCTAGTATTAGGTGAAGAAAGACAAGTTGAAGCATTATCAAGATTGAGTCTTGAGTGAAATAACTGATTTTATAACTTTCTTAATCAACTCAGTTTCTCGAGATCAAAACTCTAGAGCTGATTCACTAGCTATTATTGCATATCTACTTAAGCCAGAGTAACAACCAACCCTTTTCTAAGAAGGTAAATATAAAGTAAAGATGGTCTATCATCCAAAGGTCCCAAACAATGTTGATCAGTGGCAAGTTTTCAATGATGACAAGTAAATAGTTGCATTCCTTGGGTAGCAAGATAACTTCAAAGAAATGTACTTTGAAGGAATTAGCTCATTTCCATGCTAGATGACAACTAGTATCACTAAGCCTAAGCTTACCAATATTCAAGATATAATTCAACTAAAGGAAATTAAGATCCCTAAAGGTTTAATGCCTTTATAAGAAATCTTTGACAAGCATGATAAGTTTATGAATAAAAATAAAGAATATGGTGATAGTTCCTCTCTAGAAGTACAGTAGATTAATTTGGGTAGTGAAGAAGAGCCTAGGATGGTAAAAATTGGAAAATTTTGATCTCAAGAATAAAATGAAGGATTAATCAAGATTCTCATGAGATAAATTTATGTGTTTGCCTAGTTTTACAAATACCTAAAGTCCTTCAATGCAGATGAGGTGTAACACTATATTCTACTTCAGCTAGAGGTAAAGCCCTTCAAGAAAAAGTTATGGCATCATAATCTAAAAATATTAGGTGCTATTTATGTTGAGATACAAAATATAATTGATGTAAATATCATATATCCTATCCACAATTCAAAATGGTTAGCAAATATTATTCCATTGAGAAAGAAAAATGAAGAAATATGCTTATGTGTTGATTTATGCAATTTGAATCAAGCATAACTAAAAAATAATTATCCATGTGCTTACATATGTTTTTAAATACATTATTATTTTTATTTTGGTGTTTAAAACTTCTAAATCCTTCTCTTTCAATTCCACTTGAAAGAGGATTCCAAATTATGCTTGTCTTGCCAAGTTGGTAGTCATGTATGTGGAATCTGAGTTTTGCAGCACGGGAAAAGCTCCATGGAGGTTTCACTGTGTTTGAAATATGTTTCAAAGTTTTATTTCATGAATGATCTTGTGGGATATCAAATCAAGTAATCATTCCAAGCTGATTTTCCTTATTCTCTTTGCTCACTACCTTGTTTCCAAAATGTGCTCACAGTCATCTTCTCTAGGAGGTTTGTACATAGCTTTTAATGATGAATGTATGGTGGAGTTCATGATTAAACTCATATAACATATCCAAGGTTCGTTTTATTCCATAATATGAAGTATTAAAATCTATTTAAGGCAATATTTTCACTTCAAACAGTGAGAAGGCAATTTTGGGGTCTCAGTCCATAAAGGATCAAAACAGAGATCCTATGTGCTTTTGATGTTTTCATATTATGAGATCATGGTAATTTTGAATGACCTTGATTAGTTTAATTTATATCCATATCCATAATAACTACTTATGCAAATTTTTAGGTCAAAATTAATAGT
Organism: Torreya grandis; assembly: GCA_037957365.1. Taxonomy (NCBI): domain Eukaryota; kingdom Viridiplantae; phylum Streptophyta; class Pinopsida; order Cupressales; family Taxaceae; genus Torreya; species Torreya grandis. Next base: position 1,014,247 of record JARHVA010002593.1, on the reverse strand, counting down.
GGAATATGGTTTTTGAAAAAACTCAAAAGCTACCAAAAATTAATGATTTATAGCAGTGATATCTATAGGAAGGTGTAAAAAGTGATCTTGTGTTTCATTTGAGAAGTTATAGACCATGATTAAAATTTAAACCATTTTAAACTAGTACAAATGGAATTAATAAGATAAGATGACAAATAAAAGGTCATTTCCAATGTTTTAGACCCCTAACACACCCTCCCCTATCCATATAGGCCTGGGAACACCAACAATTAGTAGCCTTAACAAGTTTTAAACCTCAATAGGGATTATAGTGATCAAGTTGAAGGTTTGAAATGAATTATATGTTTGAATAAGTAATATTCATAAGTTAAAAGTATTTATTTACAATAACATGACCTAATTGGACACAATCAACCACCTACAGGCCCCTAAACTCACAAAAACACAATCAAGGCAAACATGGTTGCTAGTTGGAAACTTAAGCATGAATTGGTGTATGGTTTTAAGTTTTTATAAGTGAAAAAAATGAATTGGTATGTATTATGACCAATAATAATGAAGAGGAAGTCCATACACCATCATCCAAAGTTCAAGATCACCTCCAAGCAAACCCAAAATGCATGAAATATAGTCCTACAGATAGGAAGTTGAAAATAGATTCTCCTTTGCATAAAATGGACCTTGTAGGTGAAATGAATATTTTAAAAAGTAATTATTGATATAAATATAATATCAACATGATTAAAACACTTTAAACCCTGGTTTTGAGGCCTTAAAAACTTCCAAACATTGTCAAAGGACTCTATCCCAATCAAAACATGAGGACAAGTAAGCAAGGATGAGATGTTTGGATGCAGGTTCTAGTGAGAGTCAAATTTAAAAGTGGTTGCAAAAAGGTATATAAGTGGGAAAAAATTAAATGTAAACATAAAAATGAGTATTCAAAGTAAATGAAACCATTTTTATAAAGGCAAAACAAACTTGTAACTTGCCTACCATGCATATTATGCCTACGTAATGACTAGTCTTAGAATTTAGAGGTCTTGAGGGTCAAAGCTAGAAAGGAGGTGAAATTTGGTAAATATTACCTTTGTTGGTTGATTAATATTCCCAAATAATCAAATTGGAAATAATAATAATGGAAGTTCCCCCTATTTTGTCTCAGATAGGGGGCACTTTTCCCCTTGTATAGACCCTACCATTTCATGAAAATATGTCAAATCATAGACCAGAAGGTAATGAGGATTCAAGTTAAGATTATTGAAGTTTTAAAACACCAAGGGAAACATTATAATCTAACCTATATGGTCTAAGGTAAAATAGGACACTCCAACCAAGGAGGTTTGCATGTGTACCTAGTGGGCAAGAAATAAGTCTAGTCTCAAATGGAGAGTCACTTTAATTTTGAGCCTTAGTAAAGAATCCCAATGGCTTGATTCACCTTCATGGAAGTTTAAATGAATTTTTGGAGCTATAAATAGGTAGATAAATCTATTTTTAGGGCCATTTTGAATTTAGGGTACAAACAGACCTATTAACAAGGCTAGACATGTTTATAAACCAAGGTTCAATTTCATTTCTATCTTCAAGGGAGATTTTCTAGTGACTAGAGGATGTTTATAGGACATATTCATAGGTTTAAAACCTTTTTTTCAATATATTCACCATAAAGCCACCATTTGGCCTAGAACATACTCAAACCCTACTATTTGTGCAAAATTAACTTGAATGATCATCTCAGAATGCTCATATCTTTCATGAGACTTTGCATGGGACCTGGAGATATTCAAGGAAGTTTTAGGGGGTCCTCAATAATCCACAAGTGTAATTTGGAGATAATTTAATGTCAAACCTTTATGAATAAGGGTTAAGAGTATAAACCCTCTAAAACCCTATTTTGAGACATAAAGGTGAAAATGAGCCTAAAAGTACACCCAAATGGAGGAATTTGACCCTAAGTGATCAACATAAGTTGTTTAAAACTCCATGAGTATCACATAAATGACCTTGGATTGTATGGTACTCTATGTAAAAGAGGAAAATAGGACTTATTTTTACCATTTTTTATGTTGTGTAGGCATGGTGAACTTCTAGGAGATGAAATAAATTTTGGAGGGAATATTAGGAATTTTTATAAGTCTTTATGGTAATTATATCAAGTTCCCAAGATCTTAATTGTGCCTAAAAACTCATTCTTTTCAGCCAGTCAAATGAGCCACCTAGTGAAGCCTTAGGATAAATTACAAATCTTCATTTGAACAGCCTTTTAAGGCCAATTTATTGTAAATTATGGTATGATAACTCCTTAAATATGTCATTATCTTTTATGGATCAGATTGTAGGTTTTAAGAGATTTAAGGTTCCAAGTGTGAGAGGTGAAAGGAAAAGGGATATTTTGAGACTGCCAAGTGTGATCATGCACGGCCAAGATGATAAAAAGGGTTGGTATCCTCCCCAATGCATGTGAAGGATTATTAGTAACCCATCCTACTTATATTCATCATTAAAATTGAACAAGTGCATATTTTCAGCTATTTTATAAGGCCAATCATAAGGGGCAGTTTTTTATGCATAGAAAAGGAATTTCTTGACTATTTGTAGGTTTTAGATGATTTAAGATGACATTTATAACTATTGACATGATATTTATCACCCCATACTTCTCTCTCATTCATTTTTAATTGGTATTCACATTTGTGACACATGTCCTTATGCCTCTTTAACTTCTCCTCTCTCTCTCTTCTTCCAAGTTCTATAAATTGGGCCTTCTTGGCCATTTTATATATCTCTCCACTTGGGTATGGAAAATACCTACCAAAATTTTGAATTGAATCAATCAATATAATTAATTTTACCTTATTCAAATAATTCACTGAGTGTAAATGATAGTTTTTAGTCTTGTGCAATATTGATGTCTATTTGCCTATACATACTATTCCTACTAGTGCCTAGTGTGTTATGTTCTCTTTCTTGCAGGTCAACAAGAAGTGTCAAGTGAGGCTTTAGGTATAATGAATATCTCATTAAATATAGTGTCCTAACATGCCTATTTACTAATTTTTCATAATCTATACTATCTCATAGACCCCATGTTGAAGCATTGATGTGTGTGTGTGTGTGTGTGTGTGTGTGTGTGTATGTGTGTGTGTTTGTGTGTGTGTGTGTGTGTGTGTGTGTGCACGCGTGTGTGTGCATGTGCATGTGCATGTGTGTGTGTGTGTGTGTGTGTGTGTGCATACGTGTGCGTGCATGTGTGTGTGTGTATGTGTGTGTGTGTGTGTGTGTGTGTGTGTGTGTGTGTGTGTGTGTGTGTGTGTGTGTGTGTGTGTGTGTGTGTGTGTGTAAGAGAGAGAGAGAGTTGATATTGAGTGAAGTGTATATGTAACGTATTATTAGATTCAAGTGAATTTCAAAGAGTGTGAGTATAAAAAAACATTTGTTGTATCACCCCCATATTTTAGGCTTAATTTTAATTCTATTATTAACCCTTTTCAACCCTAAAGTGATAGTTTTAGGATATGTGCTTTAGTGATGCATCAAGGGGAGATAACCCCTAATCTATATATCCACTCCTCAATAGGGATACCCATAGGCCTATGATGGTTCCATTGTCTCACTTGAATTAGAAGAAGCTTATCACATCTCCTCATTGAGTTCAAGTTCAAGTGACAATAATTTTTGGCATGCTTGGTGGGACACAAGTTTTAAGAGTTGGAGGATTTTACGGTGTTGTCCTTCAATACATTAGCCTTGGGAGGCACTTTTCCAAGCACCAATGGAAACTCCAAAGTTAAATCAAATGGTTTAGTAGCTATGAATTCCACTTGAAATTTATTAATATCCTTTTCTATGTCTTGGTTTATAAATTAAGCTTTCAAGGTTGGTCTTAATGTTGAATTTTGCCCTCTATAAGTGGGTGAGACATTACAAGCTTTGCCTCTTCCTAAAGTGAGCAAGTACTTGGTCAACTTGATCATCATCTTTATCAACCTTATTTTTATCCTTATCAAGCCCAATATGACCTTTATCATCTTTAATATGGCCTTTTTCAACCCTATGATCCTTCTATTTTGTCCCTTCATAGTCATCATCAAGATGTTTGGCAGTCTTATGGGAATGGTTACCAAAAAATGCCTTGTTACCAAATCCAATTTGAGCCCTATCCCTCATATGTTGATGTTTATCATCCTCAAGCATATTCCTATTAACCTTTTTATATGAAATAGGAAGTTCTCATGAACTATATTTAAGGATATCATTCGCAAAGTGAGATTCTTGCTCATGTAAGTGATGTTCCTTCTAACTAGCTAAAGAGTCAACATCCATTCAAGCTCACTAGTGCTTGATGATAAGCACAAAATATACTAAGAGGGGGGGGGGGTTAATTAGTATATTATATATCTTTTATTTAATCTAATTTATTTTTTTTAACCACTCAATCATACATTCAATATATGTAATAAAACTGAAATAATAATTTGCACCACACAAGAGAGAGAGAGAGACACTAGATTTTTATGTGGAAACCCAAAGTTGGAAAAACCATAGAGAATAATCTCAAGTATATGAATGAGCATCAACTCAAAATATAAAGTTCTTAATCACCAACTTATAAGAGCACCAACCCCTTTACCAAGCACCAACATAGCAACTATTTGTGAGCACCAACCCATAGAAGAACCAACCCCTTACAAAGATTCATGAGCACCAACCCATAGGAGCATCAAACCCTCTTGTATATAAAACACAACTATCTCTCAATGTTGCTTACTCAATAAATGATAGAACTCTACAATATCTCCTAGTTTTTTCTCTTTAAAAACAAATACAAACTATGTACTCTCTTGCATATTAAAAATGGCTTTTGAAGCCTTTATTTACAGCTTTCCAAATGAACTTTGGCCTTCACCATTTGTGACCCTTCAATTCTCATGGAAAATGGCACCAAACTTGCATGACCCTTCATATCCTTGCATTTAAAAAGTCATATGGTGACCCTTCATAAGCAAAAGCATATTTTCCTATTTTATCTTTATCTTGGTGACTTTTCATATTCTTCAAAGTGTCCCTTCATGGAAAAATGTGCCATACCTCTTTTGTCTTCACATGGTGACTCTTGGAATTCCTCAAGGTGACTCTTCATGAGAAAATGCATCCCATTCCTCTTTTGTCTTTTACCTCATGAATTTTTGACTTCTCCATGGGCCCTCTTTTAACTTATATGCAACCAAAAATATATTCATTAATATTGAATAAATATTAACACACATTAAATTCAACGGGGCCTTTATCACTAATAATGTTGGACCTTTGACATCAATGACAATATTTCTAAAAATCTCCCCCTTTGTCATTGATGGCACTAAAATCGCCACACCCTAAAACCTACACATACTACCATCTGAAAAACATATAGTAACTCCCCATCACTATAGCAACTTGTATCTATTCCCTGTACGTATTTCTACACTTGTACCTATACCTATTATTCTCCCCCTTTGACATCGATGGTGAAGGACCTACCTAGAGATAACACTTATCTCTTCCTTAATTGATGTTGAACCTCAATGGTAGGAAGTAAAATAAATTACTCCCAACTTCTCTCATAAATACTCAAATGTGTCTTTTGGTAGTGTCTTTATGAAAATATATGTAATCTACTCTATAGTACTAATATATTCTATCTTAACTTTTTGATCTGTAACCTGCTCTCTCAAGAAGTGATATCCAATGGGAATATGTTTTGTTATTGAATGCATCATTGTATTCTTCAAAATATTTATAGAACTTGTGTTATCACAAAAAATAGAAATAGGTTCATCATACGTTACCTTGATTTCTTCCAAAGTATGATTCATCCAAAGCACTTGAGTACAATACAATACTACTATAATATATTTTTATTCAACTATAGAAATTGATACTAAGCTTTGTTTCTTACTTACCCATGATACTAAGCTATCACCAAGGGAAAAAGATCCTCCACTTGTACTCTTTCTATCATCCAAACACCTTGCCCAATCTGAATTTGTATAAGTAATCAAAGTTAAATCTCTACGTATGGGATACCATAATCCATAATCCAATGTCCCCTTGATATATTTGAATATTATCTTCACCGACTGAACATCACTATCTTTTGGAGATGACTAATATCTTGCAACCATACCTCCTACATGCATGATGTCTAGTCTTGATGCTATCAAATATAAAAGACTACTAATCATAGATCTATACAAATATTGATCTGCAATAGGTGAATCTTCATCCTTTCTCACCTTATTTCCTATACACATTAGTGTGCCAACTAGTGCATAATCCTCAAAACCAAATTTATTCAACATTTCCTTGGCATATGTACTTTGAGATATAAAAATTCCTTTATCTGACTGAAATATTTGCAATCCTAAGAAAATTGACAATTCTCCAAGCATAGACATCTCAATCTTTTTTTGCATATTATCAAAAAATTATTTCTTCATCTTTTTAATATTTTATTGAAAAATAATATTAACAAAATATACCATAACAATCAATTGATGCTCACCTTATGTTTTGATGTAAAGATTACTATAAAAAAATCTTGTCTTGAAACCTTGATCTTACAGGTACTTATTAAATCTTTCATACCAAGCTCTAGGAGCTTGTTTCAATCCATACAATGCTTTCTTCAATCTACATATATGGCTACTAATATTTGAGAGAATAAATCCATCAGGCTACTCACTGTAAACCTCTTCTTCTAGATTCTCATTCAGGAAGGTAGATTTGACATCCATCTTAAACACTTTAAAAAATTTAAACACTGCATATGCAAAAAACATTATAATAGCCTATAACCTTGCCACTGGTGCAAAACTTTCTTTGAAATGTATTCCCTCAATTTAAGCATATCCTTTACATACTAATCTTGCTTTATTTCTGGTCACTTCTCCATTTTCATTCAGCTTATTTCTATAAACCTATTTTTTTCCTATCACATTGTGATCTTTTGGTCTAGAAACTAATTCCCAAACATCATTATTTTCTATCTAATTTAATTCTTCATCCATAGCCTTAACCCAATGATTATCATGTCTAGATTTTAAAAAAGTTCTAGGCTGAATTTTGGATAACAAAGACAAATTAACTTGCTCATATTCACTTACCATCATTCTTCTGGTGCAAATTCCTTCATTTATGTCCTTGATGATGTCACTTGCATTATGATTTATCTAAAGATATTTGGATGGAGTTTTGGTTCCTTTTTTCTCCTTCTCATCTTCATCTGATTCTTCAAAACCTTCATCTTTAATGATTTTAGGAATGTCTATTTGATCACTGATTCTTTATGTTCCATCTTCTTCTATCTTGACACTTGCACTTTCAACAATTTTCTTGGTTCTTTTGTTATAACATTTATAAGCTTTAATTTTCCAAGAATAACCAAGAAATATACCTTCATCTTCTTTGGATTCAAACTTACCAAGTTTTTCATCTATTCTCTTTATGAAGCATCTGCTACCAAAAACTCTAAAATAATCAACTATTGCTGGTTTGTCTTTCCATAGCTCATAAGGAGTCTTGTCACTATTGACTCTCAATAATGCTCTATTCTAAAAATTCACTACTATAGAAAATACCTCTCTCTAATATTTATCTACTATCTTGGATTCAGTTAGCATTGTCCTCACCGTCTCTTGAACTATTCTATTTTTTCATTTAACTACTCCATTTTGCTATGGAGTTCTAGCTGCTGAATAATGTCTCTTTATTCCATAGTATTCACAAAACTCAATAAATTGATCTGACATGAATTATCCTCCTTAATCTGCTATTAAACACTTAATCTTCAAATTGGTTTCATTCTCAACTAATGCTTTGAATGCTTTGAAATGTCTAAAAGATTTTAATTTTTTATTTAAAAACATTACCCAAGTCATACGTGAAAAATCATCAATAAAAAACATGAAATACTTCTCACTTTGAGTAGTTTGAGTTCTCATAGGTCCAAATAGATTAGTGTGAACAAGCTATAGCATCTGAGTATTCGAGCACTCTTTTGTTTTAAACCACCTTCTAACCTGCTTCCCATGATGACAAGGTTCACAAGGCTGTCAGATGGCTTTATAATCTTTGGAAGATTTATGACTGCTTACTTCTTACTTATGTTAACAATATTGTTAAAATTTATGTGCCCCATTCTCCTATGCCATAGCCAAATTTATTCAATTTGACTCAAACAACATCTTTGACCTTTGATGTCTGATGGCATTTACAAATTATTACATGTTCTCTGAGCATCTACAAGGAACATATCTAAATATTTTCTTATAATTTCACAACCTTATGCATAAAAATTTAGTGTGTGCCCCTAATCACACATTTGACTTACACTCAAAAGATTATGCTTAAGACCTTCTACATATAAAACATTTTCAATTTTAGTTTTATGATTATTTAAACTTTGTGTACCTTTTTTAGCAATTTTGGTAGTAGTATTATCTCTAAATTTCATTGTGCCACCATTGATCTTCTTCAAGGTTATGAAAATTTTCTTATCTCCTATCATGTGCCTTGAAAATACACTATCAATGAACCATGGATTTTCTTCATTTCTTGCATGCAAAGCATTCTGCACCAACATAGATTTTTTAGGTTGTTTCCTTTGCCATGTTCATGTCTAAACTTTCTTCTTGATGAATGGAGCCTTAAAACTCTGGTCCTTCTTGACTGACTTGAACACACTTCTACAGTACCAGGTTATGTGTCTAAAGTTGTTGCACTTATAACATATTATGGCCTCTTCATTAAAGCCTGATAGAGGAGCAAAAGAGTTGTGGCATTTTCTTGACTCTGCATGACTTTCCTTCTTATTTCTGAAACTGTTAGCTCTTTTTCGACATTCTAATTTCTTATGACCATATCCATTATAATAAAAATAGTAACCATAAAAATAGGACCTGTTTGTGTATCTTTAACCTAATTTCCTTTTGTAGCTCTATTCCATCCAGCCTTCTTTGTTTGAGATGTCCTTTGTATTCTTAACTTCTTCCCTTTTTATTTCTTCTTTTGTAAGAGCTTCAGTATAGCTCTTTCCTTTTTTCTTGTCTATGAATGTAGTGACCTCCTCTTTCTATTTTTCAAATTCAATACCTATCTTATCTAACATTGATATTTGATTTTCTAATATCTTATTCAACATATTAGTGTTATTCTCAAATTTTGAATCATTGGTTACTCTATCATTTATTTCTTTATTTATTTTCTCAAGATCTAATTTTAAAGAATTAATTTAAATAACATACCTTTCACATTCTTTACTTACTATTTTCAACTATTTCATTATATCTTATTCATTTTTATTGGCTTCTTAAAAGTGTGCTTGTAGATATTCAATTATTTCCTTTGACTTCTCTTCACTTTTCTTGATCTAGAGCTTTAATCTTTGATTCTTCTTTTCAAGAGCTTTTAACTCTTCTAAGGCACAAATGAGTTCTCCTTCTAGATTCACTTCAGCTTCATCCTATTCTTCTTCTTGATCATCTATACTTTTCTTTGTGGAGGCATCTTCATGTTTGGACATGAATAGAATATCTTCTTCTTCTGAGTCACTGACTCTACTATCTTTGGCTGATCTAGGATCTTTAGAATAAAAACTCTTCTTCTTGAATCCCTTCTTGAATTTGCCTTTAAAATTCTCTTTGTATGTAGACTTTCCTTATTTATTGTCATCATTACCCTTATTTGGACATTTAGCTACAAAATGTCCAATCTTTCCATAATTAAAACATTTAAAAGGTAATTTTCCTTGATAATTACTTGTGCCCTTTTTCGGCTTGTGAATGAATAGAGATCCATTATCATCTTCATCATCACTATAATTATCACTTCATTCTTGAATTTTATCCTTCTCTTTTTTTGATGTCTTGAAATCCACTTCTCTCTTTGAAGGTTTATCTTGTTTAGTCTGCATCTCATATGTCATAAGAATACCATGAAGCTCATCCATCTTTAGCTTGGCTAAATTTTTCATCTCTTCAATTTCTAAAACTTTTACATCATATCTCAATGGTAGAGATCTCAAAACCTTTTGAACCATAATTGATTCTTCTAAATTTTCTCCAAGACCTTGAATCTAATTGACTATTTGATCAAGACACAAGAGATAACTTGTTATATTTTCTTTTTCTTTGATCTTCAAACTCTCAAACTATCTTTTAAAATTCTGACGCTTAACTTGTTGAACACTTCCATCACCTTTGTAAATATTCTCAAGTTTTACCCAAGTTTCATGAGTAGATTTACATTGCATAACTTTAACAAATTTTGATTCACATAAACCACATAAAATAGCAGTTAAAACTTTAGCATTATTTTCATTTGCCTTCTTTTCTACTAGAGTAGTTACAAGAGTCTGTGGCTCTTCATATTCCTCCACCACTGATTTCCATATGTCAAATCCAAGGGCCATCAAATAAGTCTTCATTCTTATGCTCCAAAAACCATAATGTATCCCATCAAACAAAGGTGCCTTATTTATAGAAAATCCTTCATGTGATCCAGCCATCATGCTTTCATGATCTTCCTTCAAGCTATTAAACTTTTTCAAAAGGAACCTACTTTGATACCAATTGTTAAGCATGAAATATACTGAGAGGGGGGGTGAATCAGTCTATTATATATCTTTTATTTAATCTGATTTCTTTTCTTTAACCGATCAATCATACATTAAAAATATATGAAATAAAACTAAAATAATAATTTTCACCACACAAGAGAGAGAGAGAGACACCATATTTTTACATGGAAACCCAAAGTGGGAAACACCACAGAGAACAATCTCAATTATATGAATGAGAACCAACTCAAAATACAAAGTTCACAAGCACCAACTTGTAGGAGCACCAACCCCTTTACCAAGCACCAACATAACAACTATTTGTGAGCACCAAACCATAGGAGCACCAACCCCTTATAAAGATTCATGAGAACTAACCCACAGGAGCACCAACCCCTTTTGTGTATAGAACATAACTATCTCTCAATGTTGCTTACTCAAAAAATGATAAAAATCTACAATATCTCCTAATTTTATCTCTTTAAAAACAAATAAAAACCATGTACTCTCTTGCATATCACAAATGGATTCTCAAGCATTTATTTATATCTTTCCAAATGACCTTTGGCCTTCACCCTTTGTGACCCTTCAGTCCTCATGGAAAATGGTGCCAAACTTGCATAACCCTTCGTATCCTTGCATTTCAAAAGTCATATGGTGACCCTTCATAAGAAAAAGAATCCTTTCCTCTTTTGTCTTTATCTTGGTGACTTTTCCTATTCTTCAAATTTTCCCTTCATGGAAAAAAATTCCATACCTCTTTTGTCTTCACATGGTGACTCTTGGAATTTCTCAAGGTGACTCTTCATGAGAAAATGCATCCCATTCCTCTTTCATCTTTTACCTCATGAATCTTTGACTTCTCCATGGGCCCTCTTTGGAATTATATGCAACCAAAAATATATTAATTAATATTAAATAAATATTAACACACATTAAATGTAATGGGGCCTTTATCACCAATAATGCTAGGCTTTTGACATCAATGACAATATTTCCAACACTTACCTCTTTTCAAATTCCATTCCTAAATCCTCTCCTTCATCCCACACTCCACTTTCATTCCCTTCACCCTCCACTACCTTCCATATTATAGCTCTTTCACCTCAAATTCATGAACCTATCCATTCACCCTTTACTTCATTCCCTCCTAAAGAGGAACTTGTTTTGAGGGAGGAAAGTGAGAAAGAGAAAATGCAATTTTTGGCTAACAAAGAGGCTATAATGAGTGATAATGAAGATGAGATCATCATAGGTACTCCCCATGAGCATCATCATGCTGATCATCATCATGAACATGAGGTCAAAGGGATTACCTAAGATGAACAACATAGTTAAATCATATCTCAAGAGGTTGATGTTCTAGGAGAATCTCATGATGCTAACATTGAAGAATTGGCCCTTAAAGGTGTCATGGTTCAAGGAGAAGATATAGGTCACACCTACATGAAAATTTTCTTATAATATGAATATGATATTGATAAAATTTACATGTAAACTTTGGATGATGAGAAATGGAAGCATGGTGAGTTCTCTTTCCCTTTGTTTGATGAGCCTTCTTTTTTGCTTTGATGAAGATAGTGATCATATCATGGGACTTGAGTTGAATGAGTCTTAAGAGCATTTTGTTGATCAGCTAGAGACTCTAGTTTTTTAACAAGAAGGAGAAGAATTAGATTGGTTAGATAGAAGTATTGAAGAGGGAGACCTTAAGAAAGAAAATGATGATTTTGGGGATGAACTAGTAGCATAAGTGTGTCCTTGTCTTGTTTGTTTTTGGGTCTTTGTTATGTGTTTTTCTTTCCCTTTGTGTGTTTGGGGTAGGATTATTGTCTTTTTTGTCTCTTCAAGGTCTAATATTTATGTTTTACAAGTGTATTATGACTCCCTTTCCCAATGTATAGGACAAGGCTACTAATCCTTAACATAGGCAAGCATGTTACCCCTAGGAGTTACCCAATTATTGACCAAATTTGACTTCTAGTCAAATGAGGTCAGCCCCTATCAGTTCAAACTTTTCAAAAATGTTTATACACATCCTATGGGGTCTCATATTATCCTATATATCTTACTTGGTCTTGTCCTAGTCCTTATCTAAGTTCATTCCCCTTGAATTGCCCTAGTCAACGATGGTCAAATATGGTTAAACCTTGGTAAAACTTTAGTCAAAGGTCCATTTTATGTCAAATTTTCATAATATATCATTTATCATGTTTTAATGGGATTACAAGTCATAAAATAGTCATTTGTTAGGTTTTATTTGCAAAAGGAGCTCTTTTGCCCACGGTTTAGCCTATTAAATGACTTATACTTACTTTTATGCAATAAAATTTGACACCAAGGTGATTTTCATCATGTTTCATGTCAATATCAGTTCAAGTGATATTTATAAGTCAGGTTCATTAGGTAAGAAGTAGTTTTCCCTAAAAATAGACCTTTTTCAACACGTGTATGGACTTCTCAAGCTCCCTTGTAGCAAAAAAAGTGGTTAGGTAACACTTCACCTCCCCATAGGTTATATACATGTTTTTTATTAATATATGGCATGAAAATTTTTATTTTTAACTCATTTATCTTCATTCTCCATTGGCAAGACAAAAAAGGGTAAGTTTAAGAACTCACTATGGAAGCTACAGGAAGAGTTAAGGGAAATGCTTCTATAGGTGGATATAAATATAAGTGCACTTAAAATCCATATAAATAACTCTTATATTGTTGTCTCATCCTTCATGAACAATGGTTAACACTCTAAGCATCTTTTTATGCCTATTCAACCATGAGGGGGTCTCTTTTTGAATTTATTTCAATTTTTCTTGATTTGGATTGATGGAATGGTTTGTTGTAGGTACTCACACATGTTTTTTTAAACATTATTATTATTATTATTATTATTATTATTATTATTATTATTATTATTATTATTATTATTATTATTATTATTATTATTATTATTATTATTATTATTATTATTTTTCCAACTTAAAAATCCTTATCTTTCAATGCCACTTGAAGGAGGATTCTAAATTATGTTTGTCTTGCCAAGTTGGCAATCATGTATGTGGAATCTAAGTTTTGCAACATAGAAGGAGCTCCATGGAGGTTTATATATGTTTTAAATCATTTTTTTTCAATTTTTATTTCATGAATAATCTTTTGGGATATCAAATCAAGTACTCTTTACAAGCTAATTTTCCTTACTCTCTTTATTCACTACCTTGTTTCCAAAATGTGCTTATAGTCAACTTATTTAGAAGGTTTGTATGAAGATTTTAATGATGAATGTATAGTGGAGTTCATTACTTAAGTCCTATAACATATCCAAGGGTCATTTTATTCTATAATATGAATTTTTAAAGGCAATTCAAGGCAATATTTTGACCTCAAACAGTGAGAAGGCCATTTTGGGTTCTCATTCCCTAAAGGATCAAAATAAAGATCCTATGTGCTTTTGATGTTTTCATATTATGAGATCATGGTGGTTTTTAATTACATTAATTATTTTACCTTTTATTCCTATCAACAAGTAATACTTATGCCAATTTTGAGGTCAAAATAAGGAGTTGAAGATGGTTTTTGAACAAACTCAAAAGCTACCAAAAATCACTAATTTGTAGTAGTGATATCTATAGGAAGGTGTAAAAAGTGATCTTATGTTTCATTTGAGAAGTTATATACCATGATTCATGTTTAAAACATTTCAAAATATTCTAAATGGAATTCATAGGCCAATATTACAAATAAAAAGTCATTTCTAATGTTTTGAACCCCTAACACACCCTCCCCTGTCTATAAAGGCCTAGGAACACCAACAGTTAGCAGCCTTAACAAATTTTTAACCTCAATAGGGCTTATAGTGATCAAGTTAAAGGTGTGAAATGAATTATATGTTTTAATAAGTACTTGGACTAGTGTAAAATTATTTTTTTCAATAACATGACCTAATAGGACTCAGCCAACCACCTATAGGCCCTTAAACTCATTAAAACATAGTCAAGGCAGACAGGGTTACTAGTTTGAAACTTAAGCATGAATTGGTGTATGGTTTTAATGTTTTATAAGTGAAAAAAATGAATTAGGATGACCTATGACCAAGAAACATGAATATTAAGTCCATAAACCATCATCTAAAGTTTAAGAACACCCCCAGGCAAGCCCAAAATGCATGAAATATAGTCCTATAGCCAGGAAGTTGAAAATAGGTTATCCTTTACACAATAGGGAACTTGTAGGTGAAATTAAGATTGTAAAAAGTAATGAGTGATATAAATATAATATAAAAATGCTTAAAACACTTTAAAACCTGGTTTTGAGGCCTAAAAACTTCCAAACATAATCAAAGGACTTTATCGCAGTCAAAACATGAGGATAGGTAAGTAAGGATGAGATGTTTAGATGTAGGTTATATTGAGATTAAATTTTAAAAGTGGTTGAAAAAAGGTATATATATGTATCATAATTTAATTTAAACATAAAAATGAGGATTCAAAGAAAAGGAAACCATTTTTCCAAATGCAAAATAAACATGTACCCTGCCTACCATGCATATTATGCCTGCCTAACGATTAGTCTTAGAATTTGGAGGTGTTGAGGATCAAAACTAAGAATAAATAGGTGAAAATTGGTAAATATTACCATTTTAGGTTTATTAAGATTATAAACTAATAAAATTTCCAATACTAATAGGGTAAGTTCCCCTTATTTTATCTTAGATAGGGGACACTTTTCCTTTTGCATAAACCCTACCATTTCATAAAATAGGTCAAATCATGGAAAAAAAGGTAAGGAGGGTTAAATTTAAGATTTATGAAGCTATAAAACACCAAATTATACATTATAATCCAACCTATAGGGTTTTAGGGTAAACAGGGTGCTCCAACCAAAAAAGATTTGCATGTATACCTAGTGGTCAAGAAATAGGTCTAGTCTCAAATGGAGAGTCACTTGCATTTTGGACCTTAGTAAAGAATCACAATGTTTTTATTTACCTTCATGGAAGTGTAAATGAATTTTTGGAGCTATAAATAGGTAGATAAATCTATTTTAAGGTCTGTTTTGAATCCGAGGTATAGACAAACCTATTTGCAAGGCTAGACATGTTTCCAAAGTAGGGGTCAATTTCATTTCTATCTTCAAGGGAGATTTTATAGTGATTTGAAGATGTTTATAGGACTTATTCAAATGTTTTCAAACCTTTGGTTTTCAATATATTCACCAAGAAGCCACCATTTGGCCTAGAACGTACTCAAACCCTGTTATTTATGTAAAATTGACTCAAATGGTCATCATAGAATGCTCATATCTTTCATGAGCCTTTGCATGGGACCTGAAGCTATTCAAAGAAGTTGGAGGGGGTCATTAAGAAGACACAATTTCCATTTGGAGATAATTTAAATCTCAAACCTTTATGAATAAAGGTTAAGAGTACAAACCCTCCAAAACCCTATTTTGAGACCAAAAGGTGAAAATGAACCTAAAAGTGCACCCAGATGGAGGAATTTGACCCTAAATATTGAAGATAAGTTGTTTCCAAATCCATGAGGATAATATCCATGGACTTTTATTATATGTAAATATATGAAAAATAGGAAAATAGGGATTATATTTACCATTTTTTGTGTTGTGCAGGCATGGTGAACTTATAGGAGATGAAATCACTTTTGGAAGGAATATTAGGACTTAGAAGAAATGACAAATATTAATTTAAAGAGGATTTTAAGGAAAATTTCTTGTAACTTATGGTATATCACTCCTTAAACATGTCATTTATCCTCTTTTATGGATCATATTGTAGGTTTGTAGAGCTTGAAGGTGCTAAGTGTGAGAGGTGAAGGGAAAAGGGCTATTTTGAGATTGCCAAGTGTGATCATGCATGGCCAAGATGATAGGAAGGGTCAGTAGCCTCTCCAATGAATTTTAGGTATTATTATTAACCCCTCATACTTATATTCATCATAAAAATTGATCAGGTGTAGAGTTTGGGTAGTTTTATAAGGCCAATCATAAGGGGCAGTTTTCTATGCATAAAAAAGGAATTTCTTGACTATTTGTAGGTTTTGGATGATTAAATATGAAATTTTTAACTATTTACATGATATGTATCACCTCATACTTATCTCTCATGTATTTATAATTTGTCTTCACATTGGTGACACATGTCCTTATTCCTCTTTAACTTAGCCTCTCTCTCTTCTTCCAAGTTCTATAAATTGAGCCTTCTTGGCCATTGTATGGATCTCTCCACTTGGGTATGGAAAATCCATACCAAAATTGTGCCTTGAATCAATAAATTTAATTAATTTTACCTCATTCAAATAATTCACTAAGTGTAAATGATAGCATTTAGTCATGTGCAAGATTGATGTTTATTTGCCTTCACATACTATTCCTACTAATACCTATTGTGTTATGTTCTCTTTCTTGCAGGTCAACAAGAAATGTCAAGTGAGGTTTTAGGTATAGTTAATATTTAATTAAATAGAGTGTCTTATCATGCCTATTTCCTAAGTATTCATAATCTATGCTATCTCCTAGACCCCATGTTGAAGCATTGATGTGTGTGTGATATATATATATATAAAGAGAGAGAGAGAGAGAGAGAGTTGATATTGAGTGAAGTGTATATGTAACGTGTTATTATATTCAAGTGCATTCCAAATAGTTTGATTATAATAAATAGTTGGTGTATCACCCCCATAGGTTATGCTTAATTTTCATGCTATTATTAACCCTTTTCAACCCCAAAGTGATAGTTTTAGGATATGTGCTTTAGTGATGCATCAAGGGGAGCTAGCCCCTAATCTAGAGATCCACCCCCAATAGGGATGCCCACAACCTTGGGGTGTTTCCTTTATCTAACTTGAATGAGGATAATCTTGTCTCATCTCATCATTAGGTGTGATTTCAAGTGTCAATAGTTACCAAAGGTGCTCTTGTGATTTCAAGAGGTAAGAAAATTGGTATTATATATTTGACTAGTAGTGTTTATTCTTATGATTTAGTTGATATAGATGGAAATGAAACTATGTGGCACTAAATTCTTAGTCATATGAGCCATAATGTCATGGATATATTAAAATATAAGTCTCTTGGATTAAAATACATAGATCTAGACTTCTATGAGAAATAGAAGTGGATTAAGTTCTTGAAAGTTGGACCCACAAAGAAAGAACACAAGTTAGAGCTAGTACATTCAAATATATGAGGACCAGCTCAAGTATCTTCTATTGATGTATCTAATGATTATTTTAATTTTATTTATTATTCAACTAGTAAAGTTTGGGTTTATTGCATTAAAAATAAATTTAATGTATTTGACAGTTTTAAGAAGTGGAAAGCCTTGATTTAGAATGAAATAGGTCTCAAGGTGAAATGTCTCAGATTAGATAATAGATGTGAGTATTGTAGTAATACTTTCTTTGATTATTTTTATAACAATGGAATCTATAGGCAAAACATAGTTCCAAGAAATCCACAATATAATTGGGTATCTAAAAGAATGAATATAATAATAATAGAACATGCTAGGAGCATGAGGTTACATGCAAGGTTATCTTTACAGTTTTGGGTAGAAGCAATTAGCACAATAGTATATCTAATTAATAGAGGACCTTCTATGCCTTTTTATGGAGGCATTATTTAACAATATTGGTTTGTTAAGAATGTTGATTATTCCTTTTTTAGAGTCTTTGGATATGAGGCTTTTGATCTTACTAAGAAAGAGGATAGGACCAAGTTAGAGGTAAAAACAGAAAAATGCACATTTCTTGGTTATGGTGAGGATGACTTTGGTTTTCATTTATGGAGAATTAAAGAAAAGAAAATATTTCAATCTATAGATATAGTCTTTAATTAAAAATTCATGTATAAGGATCAATTGTAGGAATAGGAACAAAAAGAGTACACAATATTGGATGATATTACAGATGGAAAAGTATCCAATGATTCAGTTCAAGAATCTTCTACAAAAGAACCCCAAACTCTTATGGTAAGAAGGTCTTTTAGGGTAAGAATATATCTTGAACATTTGTATCCTTCTTTGAATTATTTATTACTCACTAACAATGGAGAACTAGAGTGTTATGAGAAAGCAATGTAGGTAGATGCCAGATGAAGTGGGAGCAAGCCATGGATGAAGAGCATAGATTTCTCATGGAGAACCAAACATGAGATTTGGTAATGCTACCCAATATAAAGAGTACATTTTCAAACAAGTGGATCTTTAAAATAAAAGAAGAGGATGAAGGGAGAAAAAGTTATAAGGCTAGGATGGTGGTCAAGGGGTTTGAATAAAAATTAGGTATTGATTTTGATGTGATTTTCTCTTTTATTGTAAAAATTACTTCTATTATGACTATTCTTGGTTTAGTTACAGTTGAGGATTTTTAATTAGAATAGCTAGATGTAAAAATTGCTTTTCTTCATGGTGATTTCTATGAAGAGTTGTATATGAATCAACCATAGGGATACGAGGTCAAAGGTAAGGAGAACTATGTGTGAAGACTAAAGAAGAGATTGTTTGGCCTGAAACAAGTTCTATGACAATGGTATAATAAATTTGATTATTTTATGTTAGAACAAGAATATCAAAGGTATAATTTTGAACATTACATGTACATCAAACATTTTGATGATGATTCCTTTATTATATTATGATTTTATGTAGATGACATGTTAGTTGTAGGAAAGAACATACAACATATTCATATGCTCAAAAAATATCTTAGTGACTCCCTTTTTATGAAGGATTTGAGTGATGAAAAGAAACTCCTTGGTATGAGGATTACTCATGACAAGAAGGAAAGGAAGCTGATCTTATCCCATGCAGAGTATGTGAATAAATTCTTAGAAAGGTTTAGGATGTTAGATGTTAAATCTATTGGTACTCTTTTGATAGGCCACTTTAGATTATCAAAGGTATAGTGTCCCAAGATGGAAGCTAAAAAGTTTAAGAATTCTAAGGTACATTACTCATTGACAGTTGGTAGCTTGATGTATGCCATGGTTTGTACTAGGTTGGATATTTCCCAAGTAGTGAGATTTGTGAGCAAGTATATGAGTGATCTAGGTTATGAGTATTGGCAAGAAATGAAATGGATTATTTGATATCTAAGAGGAACCATTGATATTGAATTATGTTATGGTAGATCAGATACCACTTTGTGTGGTTATGTGGACTTAGATATGGTAGGGAATATTGATAGCAAGAGGAGTATGACAATATATATATATATATATATATATATATATATATATATATATATATACTATTGGAAATACAATGATTAGTTAAATTTCTAGGATATAAAAGGTTGTGGATTTTTCAACCATAGAGGTAGAGTATGTTTTTACCACAAAGGATAGCAAGGAGATGATTTAGTTACAAGAGTTATTTTTATAGTTAGGGCATGAGCAAGAATTTGGGAGACTAAACAGTGATATTTAGAGTGTTATTCATTTGGCAAAGAACTCATCTTTCCACTCGAAGATGAAACACATTCAATTACATTATCACTTCATCAGGATATATATATATATATATATATATATATATATATATATATATATACTATTGGAAATACAATGATTAGTTAAATTTCTAGGATATAAAAGGTTGTGGCTTTTTCAACCATAGAGGTAGAGTATGTTTCTACCACAAAGGTTAGCAAGGAGATGATTTAGTTACAAGAGTTATTTTTATAGTTAGGGCATGAGCAAGAATTTGGGAGACTAAACAGTGATATTTAGAGTGTTATTCATTTGGCAAAGAACTCAGCTTTCCACTCGAAGATGAAACACATTCAATTAAATTATCACTTCATTAGGACAAATTTAGAGGAAAACTTGGTGAAGCTAGAGAATTTTCATACTAGCTAAAATCTTATGGATATGATGACCAAGGTGGTCACATTGGATAAGTTGAGACTATGTCCAGATTTGGTTGGCCTTAATGGTCATGGAGCAGTGATAGATTTTGTTCATGAGAAATGGTCTCCAAGTGGGAGATTATTGAGTTTGGATCCATTTGGGGCTATCATATGACCATAGGGATATATTTTTGGGGTCTAGATATCTCCACAAATGTGTGGAGAACATTTTTCCCTACTCCACCTTTTGTGGAACCTTGTTGCACATGTGAGTGGAATATTCTTTGTATTTCTAATTTCAATGTTTCTATATTTTGTAGAGTTAATTATTAGATGCCTATTATCCATGTTGACTTCCTTGATCTTAGGGATTTGGTTGTTTATTGGAAAAGGGAATGCCTTAATTTTTTAAGGAATTGGTTGTGATCACATGACCTTGGAAAATGTGTCCTTTGAAGGAGGAGAGATAGACTTGGCATGTTCCTTCTTGATGGAGCTTTTGGATAAGCTTGCTTAGGTGGAAATGAGTTGTATTTTAGTGGATGATCATTATCTTGGATAAACATGGTGATTTTATCCTCATTTTGTGGATTTTACCTTGGTTTGTTATATATATAGGTGTGATGTGACCTTTAGAGGTTGATGGTTTATTTGTAGGGTGTGGCTTTGAGGATTAGAGTCAAAGTGTAAATGTTTTTTCAAAGTGTAGGTATTTATTATAGGGTGTGTTATATCAGTTTATGAGATACAATATTGTGTAGGTGTAGGTGAAATTTTAGCATTTCATTTGTGTATCATTTTCTATAGGAGATATTCTATCTCTATGAGAGTTCATTATAATCAAGTTTTTTATTACAGATTTATTTTAGGACTTTCTTGGTGGATGTAGCACACATTGGTTAGACCAAGGTAGATATGTGTTATGTGTGATTATTATCTTGTTCTCTCCATTTATGATTTCATAATAACTATGATTTGAGGAATGTTTTTGTGATGCATACTAGTGTAATTTAGATCTGATATATGGTCATATTAAATCTGGTTTAAAGTTTTTAATTCCTAAAAATCACTTGGTTGATCTAGAAGTACTCATCTAGTTCAGGAGACATGAAATCTCTTTGAATCCCAAGAAATAAATATTTATTTTGACTGAAGGAAAACTCCTTGGTCACATAATCTCAAAGTAGGGGACAAATATTGATCCATAATGAGTCAAATATATTCATAGTTTACTTAGGCCTATATCCAAGAAAGGAGTGCATTCATTCTTTGGTAAGGTCAATTCATTTAGAAGATTTATTCTTGATTTTGTTGAGTTGACACAACACATCTTTGATATGATGAAAAAGAGGCAAGATTTCAAATGGAATGCTAAAGGTAAGTTAGCTTTTGAGAGAATTAAAGAAATTATAGCTAAAGTTCTAGTGCTAGTTTCACTAAACTTCAGTAGAGAATTCATTCTTTACTGTTAATCTTATGAACACACCATGTGAACTATACTTCTTTACAAGAATGATGAAGGAATTGAGTCCCCTATAGCTTTCATGAGTCAGCCATTAAAAAAGTCTAAACTAAAGTATTCATAGATGGAGAAACATGCTTTTATTATGATTAAAGCAGGCAAAGTTTTTAGGTACTACATTTTGTCTTCACATACTAAATTCTATGTACCTAACACTATAGTAAAATCAATTATAAGATAGAATGAACTTGGATTAATAAGAGGTACTTGGGTAACTAAGGTGCAAGATTTTGATCATGATATCAAATTAATGAAACTAGTAAGAGGAAGAGGCTTGTGCTAATTGATAATGAAGAGAAAACCTGATGACACGGATACAGTAGCATCTTCATTTCAAACTAAATCAGATGGATATTTGCCTATGGTACTATTTTTTAATATTTTAGGTGAGTTTTAAAACAAGATTGACTACTTCTTGACTTATGGAGAATGCCTTGCTAGTTTTATATGTAAAGAAATGCATACTATCAAGATAAATTCAAAGGATTGTGTCCTTTGGGATAATGGTTTGTATAAAAGAGAAATTGATGGTGTTTTCCTTTGTTGTGTGGATAAGAAGAAAAAAACAAGACTATTGGAGTATTTTTCATGATAAAGCATGTGGTCTCAGCATGAGTCATAACACATAAAATCTTAAGAACAAATTACTTTTGGCCTGCCCTTTTCTAAGATACTTTTGATTGGGTTGCTAAGTGTCAATCATGTCAACACTTTGTGGGACGTGTAAAGTTGTCAACTTTACCATTAAAACTAGTTTTAATAAGTGAGTCATTTTAGTAGTGGGGCATGGATTTTATTAGCGTGCTAGATCCTTCTTCAAGTGTATAACATTGTTATGTTTTTCTTACAACTAATTACTTTAGAAAATGAGTAGAATCCATTCCTGTCAAACATGCCACTTTGAATTTGTATGTGATTTCATTAAAGAGAATATTTTAGTAATATTTAGTGTCCCACACAAGATAGTAATAGATAATAGAGCTAATTTTTCCTTAGTAGAACTAACTGATTTATGTTACTCATATGGAATAGAATTGGTTCATGCTTCAAATCACTACCCTTAGAGAAATGGTCAAGTTGAATCAAGTAACAAGAATCTAATGACCATCATTTGTAAGCTAGTGAATAATAAACAAAGAACATAGCACAAGAAGTTGTTTGATGCACTATGGGCTAATATGATCAACCCAAAGAAAGCCATAGGTATGTCTCATTTTTTAATTGTTATATAGAATAAATTATAAGATACTAATCACCATAGAGTTGCCTAATTTACAATTGTCCAATTCTATTGAAGATATAACTTATCAAGATTCACTCGATAAGAGGATCATGTTCCTCAGTGAGCTCTAAGAGATTCATGTTCAAGTTGTTGACTAGCTCGATAATCATTAAATAAAGTAAAGAAGATATTTGATAAGAAATCTTAGGATAGATAGTTTGAAATTGGTGACTTGGTCCTTTTGTGGGATAAATAGAATGAACAAAAAGGGAAGCATGGCAAATTTGACTCCCTATAGAAGGGGACTTTTACTTTAAAGAACATTACTGGAAAGGATAGCTTCATCCTAGCTCATCAGGATGGGATTGAATTATGACTATCATTCAATCGGTAACACTTGTAGCTCTACAAGAATTGAGAAATAGGGTAACACATGTATGTATATAAATAAAGTTTTCAATCTTTCTTTTATCTTTGTTGTTTTTGATTTTATGTTATTTGTTTGTTTTTTTTTGTGATTATTTTTTTCCAAAGAATTCATACCCAAAAGACAAGATTCAAAACTAGAGATATTGGTATCTCAACCTTGTTTCCTTCTTCTTGATAGAAATAAAAGATGTCCCCAATCGAAGCTAACTAGTGTCCCCAAATTTTCACACTTAAAATTTTGGGTTACCCCTATTTAAAATCTTGCATTTTGTCTTATGTGAGTCAGTTGTCCTTGTTAAACCAATCCCCTAAATAAAGTTTTAGTCTATAGAAGTTTTTTTTTATTGATTTCTTTTCCCAGTTGATTCAAAATTACTCTAAAAGGTTGAAAACATATGTTTGAGGCCATCACTAAAAACCTTATTTACTCATCTTTCCCAAAATATCAAAAATCTAAGTGTTGGTATTTATTTCCAATACAACTCAAGTTTTCCAAGCTACTCTACTTATTAAAAAAATAAAAGTAGTCCCACAAGTTTGATTTGCACTATCTAGTTCAAACCAAAATTGTTAAATGGATTTATTTCACATTAAAAGCTAAGAAAAGTAGTCTTGAAAACCCATCAAATACTGAACAAATCAAATCAAGTTTTCAAATGAACATTACTCATCCAAAGCCACAAGTAGAATTAATAGAGGTTCCCTAACCTAAAGTAATCATAAGTAAATACTAACTTAGGATTGCAAAGATGCTTAACTCCCAAAGGCCAAATTAAGAAAATTAGTCTAAGAA
The DNA here is from genome assembly GCA_037957365.1 of Torreya grandis. Classification (NCBI taxonomy): domain Eukaryota; kingdom Viridiplantae; phylum Streptophyta; class Pinopsida; order Cupressales; family Taxaceae; genus Torreya; species Torreya grandis. Next base: position 989,836 of record JARHVA010002593.1, on the reverse strand, counting down.
ACTTGATAAAAACCAAGGGCTTACATGGATCTTTCACACATGTCCACTACATGTCATTAAATGCATTGGCAAATATAAATATCAATGAATTACCTCATTTCCACTTGGAATTTGAGTTGTTTGACTAAGTCATCATACTTACATACCCTAAATTAAGCTATTTGAGCCTCTAGAGTGATTTTTGATTCAACTCTTCATGACCCATTTATGTTTGAGGTATGTAGATCTTGTTTCTTTGTTTTTATACCCTCATCTTGATTATTTTCTTTTTGTTTCTCTCTTATAGTTTTTCACTTGACATTATAAAGGTTCTCTTGTTTGTATCTATTTGCCTTGCATTTATTTTTTATTTTTACATGATTGAGTAGTGTTGTAAAAACCTTATAATTATTCCTAAAATACCAATCATGTGAAAAACCCCTTCAAAATGCTACAAATATAGAGCCCTAACTATTGAAAACTAGATGAGAAACTTGGGTTCCTAATTATTACCTACTCATCTGAGGTCCCGATCCTAACTTATTGCCCTTGAGAACCCCAAAACTCTCAAGTATCTTACTTACCTATAGTTACTTTGGGGTTTTCAACCCAAGTAACTTGCATTATGAAATCTAAAGTTTGGAACCCTAATAAACCCATGGAACTACGTAATTGCAAATTAGAGTTATGATTTTTCATTACTTCTACTTTAGGTTTCCCAACCCAAGTTACTTGTCTAAACAAATCCAAAGTATCTACCTTTTAAAAACCCAAATTCCTAATGACTCAGTGCTTACCTAGATTTATAAAGACTTAAGACTTAAAATTAATGTAAAATAACCCAAGGTTGTGATACCCTATCGCTTACTATAAGATACTTGGGGTTTTTCAGGAATTTCTACTACTTAAAACCTAAAGCATGCTTAGGTATTCTATTTGAAACATCAAGTTGATTCTTTTTCAAACTTTTTAATCTAGTTGGAGTAGTTACTATGTGTTGAAAAAAACTCATCAAATTATTCTAGAGATAGTTAGAACTAATACCTGGATCAAAAGGATCAGAAAGGTCAAAAGAAGAAATAGTTGAAGTGGAAGTGCAAGCAACTCTAATTGAAAAAGTCCCTAAATTAGCACTTAAGGAAATCCCAAACCAAATCAAGAAAGGTAAATTAAAATATAAGAGATCCAAATATCAATAACTAAAGATGAAGTATGAATAAAATGGATACCCTATTGAATCATGCATCACTTCCAAGTTAACTAAGATAAGTGATACAAACATGGGGCATGTATCTATAACTAAGTTTTTAGAAAGATCCAAGGTTGTAACCAAGACTCCACTTATATAGGAAATAACTAATAGTGGAATTATAAAAGATATAGTTTTTCCAAACTTAGCTAAACTTCTTGAATTTTTTATGGCATTTTCCAAGTATTATGATTCCCTTACTAGGACTGTGTGAGATGTTGATAATGTAGTGATAAGATTGAATGTTCAATATCTTTACTATTATCTAAAGAATCCAACATCATCCAAAGTGATTAATATAATAATGGAGAAGGCTAAGAGACAATGGGAGACTAATTTAATAGAGTGTATTAAGATAATGAACACAAACTACCTAAATAAAGTAAAATAAGCTTCAAGATTTCCAAAGCAGATAGTAAGATTAGATTTGGTTTTGGAAGTAGATGACATTACTCAGCTATTATGTATAATTAATGGTGAAAATAATGCCAAGTGTTTCTCAACCTAGATGTATGCATACATCATAACCATTGATGTCACCAAGAGTTCTACCATGATTGAATGGGTGAGGATGATAAGTGACAATATGAACCAGCAGTTAAACAATGTATTACAAACTTTTGATTTCAAGATAACCTCATATTTGGTAGATATAATAGCATCAAGTGGATCCTTTATAATGATAAATATAGAAGGAACAATGGAAAATATGCTAATAAATGAGTATTATCCTCAAGTAGTCCTTTTTGAGTATTAAAAACATTATAAAATAGTGAATGATAGTTTCTTCTATGAAATCATTTTCAAGTTGAATGTATCTTTGAAGCATAAGAGAGTATCTGATGTAACATGGGATGCAGTTTCATAGTTTGGGTCTATTTCATTTAGTTCCTTGATTTCACATACATCATAGTTGGAGGTTTCTCAGGTGCACCCATCAACTTTCCCAATTATCCCAGTGACACATGGATCCTCATGGAGTTATGTAGGCAGCTTTCTAAATTACATGATTTATAGTTAAAAGCTCACCATCTTGTTGTCAATTTTTCAATTGTTATTGGTCATTACCACTATCCAAGTATCTATAAGGCCAAGAATGTATATAAGGAGATGTATCAAAATTACACCTAAACACATTTTGAATCAAGAGCCAATTTTGATTATAGAGGTGTAGCCCAAATCATAATTTCTATAGAATATATTCACATTCCTACACTTAAGGACTTTTGGATTGATTTCAAAGATGAGTTTGATGTGAGAAGAAGAGACAATAATAGATTAAATATTGAGAAAATTTGTACTTTTGATCTAGCCATGATTCTTGAGGACATGGAAGATGATGAAATTGTAACCAGTGATGCTTTTCATGTAGTATGGGAGATAATGCCCTACTTCCAATAATTATTTTTGGTAAAAACCAAGTGAAGACTATCACAGACAAAAATTCAAATGTCTTTGCCATGAATTTCACATGTTTTCTCAACAAAGGATATTATATGAAGGAATTGATGAAAGAAACTACTCATGTAAGTCAAAAAAGGAAATAAATAATACAAGGGGAAAGTAGCCAAGGACCCACAAAGAAGTTAAAGTTAAAAATAAATGTTGATTATACATATTCTATAGTAAAGGATAAGCAACATATCCATTTAGTTGTTTTCACACCTCCATTGGTCTCCATTATATAATTTCCACCATTCCTTCTTCTATTGCACCTTCCATTGATCTATCAATACTTATGCCACCTCCAAAATATCATGGATCAAGCCTCCCAAGAAATCCATTTAAAAGGAAACTAATGTCCCTCCTCCTCCTCCTCCATCTTCTCTACCTAATTCTCCATCTCCCCATCCTTTATAATACCAACCCACCATTAAAAATGATCCATAAAAATTAACTGCTGAAGAGGAAACCCCATCTCAAGAAGCACTATAGTTAAAGCAAAAAGAAGTAGTTGAACCTAAGAAGGAAGCCATGGAAGAGGTAGTAGCTAAAAAGGTAAATAAAGTTGAAATAATTAAATAAGCTAACCTAAAAATGAGGCAACATAGGTAGTGAAAGAGAAAGAATCTAAGGAGGTAATAGAGGTAGTTGCAGAGAAGGAAGTAGAGAAAGTGAAAGAAAAATAAGTTGATAAGGATAAAGAAGTAGAAATTGGGAAACAAGTTGAGAAATATCTAGAGAAAGAAATCAAGAAAGGGATAGAAACTCAAGAAGTTCCTTCTCAAGAGCTAGTTGTGAGGAATAACCAATAGTAAATGGTAATTTATTTAGACACCTCCACTGGTATAGACTTCCCATTTTGGTTGGTAATGCAAACAACTAAAAAATCAAGGAAGTGATAAATCTTGAGGAGATAGACTTCTAATTATTGAAATTTTTGACAAGAAAGGTAAGAAGCCTAAGTCTTTCAAGGTAACTTCAAAATTGATAATTGAGCCTACATGGAAAAAATTTGTTGTGATATCAGTTCCACCATAGGAAATGAGAAAATGAAAAGTCACTAAAAGTGACTTAACAATTTCAAAGATACCCCTTAGGGAATTTACTATTGAAGGATTAAATCAGGATACCTAGACCTTGATTAACACCCTCGTTAAGAAGCTTGATGAGGAAAAGGCTACCAAGGCCAAGTTGAAGGAACAAAATGCCTAGTTATGTGAAATAATATCCAAAGTTACTAGGTCTATTCCATAGAATTTTATTATTTTAGGAGATTAAATTAGAAAACAAGTGATAATTAAGGTAGAAGATATTGGAGACAAAGCTAAGGCTATTGATAAATGGATAGAGAAGATGCATCAATCTTTTTAAAATCTCTTCCCTGAAGTTCCATTTGTTCATTTGGATATTTTAAATAAATTATTTGAGATAAAGGAAGTAATGAAGAAAATTGAGAGTGAAAATAGAATTTATGATTTGTAATAAGAGAGTCAACAAAAAATAATTAATTTGAGTGAAAAAGTTTTAATTGAAGAGAATATTATCCCTGAAGGATCTATAAATAAGTTAAAACAAGAAGAGTGTCTCCTATTTTTGTGCATGCGTATTCTAAAAATAATGTGTGAAGCAATGAATACTTTGGAGGAAGAAGCTTGCATTGAAAAGGTGAATCTAGAAGATTGTCTCTTTGGTCTCACTAACATTTGGTTAGATAATGTTTCAAGGACATCTAAGTAGTTATATGAGAAATTCATGCAAATAATAGAAAAGGACACAACTCCTTTCACAGTTAAATCTATAAAGGAGTTAATCAAATGTCAACATGAAATCAAGAGACTCAAACCAAGACTTGAAAATGTAAAAGGTCATAGCAGGAGGTTGGAAAGGCAAATGTAATTATTTGAGACAAAAAGATAATCACTTGCTAAACCTAATGTCTCAACACATCAAGTACAGAGAGAAATGCAAATCCAAAGTCCATGAGGTGGAATAATTATTATTGCTCTTCTTTTTATAAATTTCTTCTTTCTTCTTCCCATTTTTATCCATTCTATTTGTAAAGTAAATTTTTTAGAAGAAATTACTTTTAAGTAAAAACATTTAGTAGAGTTACTTGCTAAGGTATATTACCTTGTAGAATTATAAGACTCAAGTAAATTGGCTAAACACCATTACTTAAAGTCATCTTGTAAGAGTAAATTACTTAAGTGAATGCTACCAGACATGTAAAGTAGTTATGTTCAATCCAAATAGTGAAACCAATAGGCACTACATGTCACTAGTTGTTGCATGTCACATAGGATAAATTCAAGGAAGATACCTCTCAATGGTTTCTAGTTTTAATTCAACACATGGGTTTTGAAGAATTTTTTTCCTATTTGAGTTTGGTATCTATTTTTGTATAAATATAAGCCTATGCCTACATGCCCAGGGGATGGAAATTTTTTCATAGCATTTGTAACTAAAGTAAGGGAGTTCAAGCAATCTAAAACTTTGTGTTTAGTTTTTGAGTTTTTTTTTTAAATAAATTAGTTCAAAGTGAATGAGAAAGAAGTTGATATATGTGGAACTTTATGTCTTAGGAGATCATTTGGTGGATTTATGGAGATTAAAATGGTAAACTTTGTGTTATATTTAAATCTAAATGGAATTTATAGTCTTTCTTAGTCATTTGATAAAAATATTATCATCTTTTGAATGTTTATTTACTTGTATGAATTTAATAAGATCTATAAAACTACTTATTATGAAGTATAACCCTTTCTTCTCACATGTTATAGTCATTCATTCTTAATTTACCAAAAAAATCCTTACAATTTCTCTAAAATAGCTACTTATTTGCTATAAAATCACCATGTTATGGTTCATGAACACTGTGATTAAAGTGATACTCCCAAAAATAAAACAGCTTGCACATAATTTATGAATAACTATGTGCAGTAGATAATTATAAGTAAATATACATAAACACATGGGAGATTCACTATTAAATGAAGGGAATTTAATCTCATGACTACCTAGGTACTTTTGTTAGCTTGAAAAATATTTATCCAATAATATGTAACACTATCAGTGCATGCCCCATGATACAGGTATGATGGTAGCCCTCATTGATAGATGGGATCTAGACACCAACATGTTCTAGATGTAGATAAGAGAGATGTTGATTATGTTAGAGGATGTGCATAAGATACTGAGGCTACCTATATAGGGTCAAGAAGTGGATCCAATTCATGGTGATGAGTTGGATGCCCAAATGGATCTATTGTATGAGGAGGATGTAGTAGAGGCTCGGTACCATGGTGAGGGTTTCTACTTCAAGGATCTATATTGATTAGACATAGAAAAGAGGATATAAATGATTATGCTAATTATAGTAGTCACTTACTAAACATTACTAGATTCTAGTGGTGGGAGTTATATCTAGGCTTTAACTTTGGTACTAATTGAGATGCATGAGGATCAAATATTATATGCATGGGCAACATCACTTTTGGTACAAGTTTATCAAGAGATTTAAGGATATAGAGTGCATAGGTAATATAAGATGAGTGTATACTTCTTACTCCATTATTGGTATTATGATCATATCACCATTTTATTTCTAGTTAGATTACCATGGGAAACATAACATCAAGCATGATTCTAAGTTTGCTTTATGAGGTGGAGGTCATTTATGGAGCTTTCATGGGTAGATGGGGCGGTATGGGATATAACATGGTTCATGTAATGACTTGATGATTTAGTATATAGTGTGGTCATTTGGAGACCATATGTGGGTTTCCCATCATGGAGGTGGTTATGTGCATAAACATTTTTCCTTTAGAGTTTCATATGGATGTATGGGAGGAAGGAACATGAGCTAGATTTAATAACTCTTAACCACATGAAGTGATAGTAAATATTAGTGTAGGGTGATCTAGGAGTGTTCTTAAGATACAGATGATAGTACATAGAGGCACTAATTCCTCTACCATAGACATCAAAGGATGAAATACTTTATGAGAAGCTACCAACCCCTACAATAATAGATGATGTTTGGGTGATTCTAGAGTATATTTTTTGGTGGTAGAGATGACACCCTATAGTTGTTGATAGAGACAAGATAGGGTCCTAATGTTGAAGGAGATTACGGACAAGGTAAGGATCATGATGAGGAATAGGGTGAGGAAAAGGATGTAGAGGAGGGTGATATAGAGATAGAAGAGGCATAACCTCACCTATATAAGGTCACTAGAGAGAGGGATATGATGAGTACATCATAGGCTACCCTATAGGCATCACTTATGTGTATGACATAGGGAGAGACATAACATAGGGATAGCTAGGGATGAGGATAAAGGAAAGGGATAGCATATTGGCATAGCTATCCACCATCACCCAGAAGAGAGACACTGCACATGGATAGCTTACCATTATGACTCAAGAGAGGGATGGTTTATAGGCATGGTTGACCCTATTTATAGTTGAGAGGGATGATCTTAGGTAGGTAGTAAGGAGATCATAGAGTGGACCATCTCTAAGTAGGGGTGGATCTATCTTGGAACCACCTCAAACTATTCCATTTATGAGATATACTAGGATAGTGGAAAATTTGAGATACTATAAGCAACATGTTATTAGTTGGCTTGTAAATGTGCCATAGTACACATAGTATCTAATAGAGTAGGTTATGTTGAGGATCCTCGATAGTAATACACCTAGTGGTGGTATAGTATCCATAAGTGCATAGATAGGTCCCAAAGAGGGAGAGGGTCTAGGGGAAAGTAGTGTTCCTTTGCCATAGATTACTACCTATCATTTTTATATTATTATTTTGATTTTGGCCTATGATCCATTGCAGTGAGATGTACATATCATTTTGAGAGTGACATGGATATATATATATATATAGTACTTGGTTTGAGTTATGATGTTATTTATGATGGAATATGATGTTATGGTATTATTCATGATTCTTTATGTGATGCTTATGTAATGATTCATGTTTATGATGCTTTATGATGGTATATGGATAGGATGACATATTTGGGTTATGGTTATGGTTTAGAATTTTCCCATTAGTAGGTGTATGCTTGATGTATTTTATTAGATGTTGATATTTATGATATGAGTTAATGAATCCATGTGATTCCATATTTAGATGCATATATGATTTGGATAACATAGTTTGTTGATTCATTAATCTAGTTTAGAAAAAAAAATGTTATAATGTTGCTTGGTTTATACATGATAAAAACTCATTATGATTTTTATGTGATAAATTATATTGATTTCTAATTGATGATAAGTAAGATTAATTAATTTCTTATACATATGTGATGTTAGCAACTTACATGAGATGTTGGTTTGATTCCTGCACCATAAATAATTTATGATAATATTTATGTTATGGATAATGTTGTTGACTTAGGATTGTTTATGAGGTGATTGATGTAGTTTAATTATGCTTGATGATAATGACTATGATGTGGGAAATAGAGTGTTTTCATGATAATAAAAACACCTAAATAAATGATGTGGATGAGGGATAAAAGCAAATGTGACATAATAAAACACATAAGTGTAATATAATATTTGGTCTATTTATAATGGTATAAAATGTATATAACACACTTAAGTGAATTATAATTTTATTTGTAATAGATTGAATGATAGATGGTTTTAAAATGTTTAAAAACATTTTAACATATATATTAATTTGGGTAAAAATTCTATATGTAAAAAGAGAAAAGAAATGAGAGAATAATGCTTAATCAATCATAAGACAAATGCCTTAATGAATGTTACAATAAGTAGGCATGATGAAGAAGGAGATGTGGTGATCTTTCATTAGAAAGGACCAAAATAATAAGAGGGGTTAGTTTATGAACATAATCCCCTTTTGTGTTTTGCATTAGCATTTGTTCATTTGTTTAAGTAGCTTGATCACGTAGTGTCAAGTAAGCTCAAAATCCCTTGATTTATAGAGGATAAAAAAGGGGATGTATCAAATAGGTGGATGGATGGTAATGTAACCTTCTTGTTGGGATGGCTTTCCCCTTCTATAGGTGACCTAAGAACCATTATAAAAAATTCCTTATCTTATTTTGGTGTAGATTGATCGATGCGGGAAGTCTACTATTGTTGTTATGAAAGCTTATTTAATCTTTCTTTGGGATACACATATTTTTTTGATTTTTTGAATTTTGATGATGGTTGTTTTGATGAATTTTTGTGATTTGATAGGTTGGAGAAGTTGATCAATGCAGAAAGCTTCCATGTGACCTTTTTTTTATAAATGTTTTAATTAGCCATCCTTCAAGGGATTGGTCTAAGTTTTTGGATTTATTTGATTTTGATAGCTATCCTTTAAGGGAGCAGTGTATCCTTTTAAGCAATTTTGAATTATTTTGTTAGTTGTCCTTCAAATGAATAGTCTACAAGTTTAGATATGACCCATAATATATTATAATTATTTTGTTTGTGTTTTTTTGTAGACATGGACTTGATTATATAGGCCTAAGGTTTTCCTTTACAAGGGTAAAACCATAGCACAAAAAGGTTAAATGATGGGTGATAGGGTATTTAAGAGATAACAACCATGTGGATCCATCCTATAAAGGATCAAAAGTATCCATGAAAATCATTCCATAGGTAGATCTATGGTATTAATGTTTAATATTTAGGCTAAAACTAAGATGGATAATCACATTATTCTTTGATTTAATTGGTTATCATTAAAATAAGGAGATGAAGGTGATACTTTTGTAAAATAAGGGACAAGCTTAAGTTAGACACAAGGTGTTTTAGAACAAAAGAATAGATACAATGCAAAGCATTGAGAGATCAAGTTTTGGTTTTTATTCAAGGGATAATAACTGGTATACTATTGATCCATACTTATACTTGATGATAAATGGTCCAAACCAATTGGGAGAAAACTTGCCTCACTTGCTTCTTTCCATGTTAGTTATATGTTGATTTTCCTTTAATATGAGGTCATTGATATTAAAGTATTTCTCTTCAGGTGTTTTATTATATGCACACTTGATTCACTCTTAATAGACATGAATATCAATAAGTGTGATCCGGGCAACAATTTAGATGACAATTTGGGTGATGGGTCCACCCCAATTGATGATAGAACTTCTAGGAGCCATAACTTTTGCACTGTAGCTCCAACTGACTCTCTGTTTGAACCGTTGGAAATATAATAATGAGGGAACATCATGAGATGTAATTTATCTCTACTAAATAAAGTTTAAACCCATAAAAACCAAATTAAGTGTCCCAAATTTTAATTTTAATAGTGCAGTCTAAAAATAGTAAGTTTCTAAAAATAGTAATTCCTCGAATTATGTATTGTTGTAAATCATGGAAGTCAAACCAGTTAATCTCCCTTGAGATTGGTGACCTTCCACATCCTCCCCACACCTTCAAAACATGTATAAATTAAGATGTAACCCAAAATGGAAATCATACATCTCTTCTTAGAGATAAGCATATGTTTGGGTCTGCAAATTTGATCAATAAGACATCTCTTCTTAGAGATAGCATTATTTGAATTGTCTTGTTCTTGCTTCTTGAATTAAATTTCAACCAAAGCTTTTGAGTTTTGGATCAAAGTGTGGCTAAATGATGCTCATCAATTATCTCAAGTTAGGTTAGATTTTCTTGATGATAGTGTCCTTCTAAGATGATATCCTTTATGGATATACGAAGGGAGGGAATTTTCACGTCAAGAGATAAGATAGCCTCTGCATCATAGATAAGTGAGAAAGGGGTGGCACCCATAGGAGTTTGAATTTTGGTTTTATATTCCCATAAGATGAAATTAATGTGTAAGTATCAATCCTTACTAAAGTTATTGACCATTTTGGTGAGAGTTTTATTAAGTGTTTTGTTAGAGGCTTTAGCCTATCCATTAGTTTTTGGTCAATATGGAGATGAGAATATTAAATTAATGCCAAAGGTGTCATAAATATTTCTCACTTTATTATTTTGTAAATATTTACCATTGTCGATAATGATTTTTTGAGGAATATTAAAGTGGTAGATGATATGATGATTGATTAAAAAAATAATTTTATCATCTTTGGTCAAGATGATGGGAATAGATTCCAACCATTTGGTGAATTATTCTATAATGGTGATGATATAGTGATTTATCTACAAATAATTAGGGTTTATTTCACCAATGAGATCTAATCCCCAGTGAGAGAAGGGCCAAAAATACTTAGCAACTTGAAGGGCATGACTAGGAGTGTGGTGCAAGTTAGAATGTTGTTGAAACTTAACACACTTCCTAACATAATAAAAATAGTCTTGGTTAAGGGTAGGCCAATATTATCCAATTTGAATTATGTGCTTATTTATATTTAAACCACTAAAGTGCCCTCCACAAATCCCATCATGAGTTTCTTTGATTGCATGAGGGATTTATTATATATGAAGGAATCTAAAAAAGAAACCATAAAAGCCTTACTTGTATATGATTCCCCATAGTATGTTATAATGATAAGTACTATGTATAAACTATCATATACCATTCCTAAATAGGTTAGAAGGGATGATGGGTAAGGTAAGGTAGTCAAAATTTTGATTATACCAAATATATGTTTGGGTTTCCTCTACATTGCATATGAAAGGGAGGTTTATTTTGGTGTAAGAGGGTTAGTTAAGTATATGAATGGTGAATAATATTTTTTATTTATAAGTTATAGATGTAATTTGATAAGTGAGAGATTCCATGCTGTCGGCAATCTTATTTTTCAAACATGGAGTGGCTTGGATAAGGTAGTGATCAAAGGATGTCAATAGTACATCTAATAATTGTTTGTATTTTTAGAAAACAACATTTTTACATTGGTAAGAACCATTTATTTGGTTTAACACAAGTTGGGAGTCACAAAAAATATTGATTAATTTTACTCCCAAGGATAAATCTATTTAGAGACCTAAAACTAGGGCCTCATATTCAACCACATTATTGGTGAAATCAAAGTCAAGTTTGAAATACAAGGGAAAAGGATCTCCTTCAATGGGTATAAGGATGATTCTATAAACCCACCATATTAACATTTTGATCCATCAAATAACATGGTCATTTGATAAGCAATGTCTTCTTGAGAGAGAGTTGTGATGGACTCATTGAGAAACTCAAGGTTAGAAGGTTGGATATCAATTAAAGGGGCTTTGGCCAATTTATCAATAATGACTCACCCTATGACTAAATATTTTTGAAGGAAATCAAGATCAAACTCAGCTAAAACCATGATCCATCTAGCCATATGGCATGTCTTAGAATGCATGCACTTGAGGGGGTTAGTGTTTGTAATGATAAAGGTTTTATGGTTGAGGAGGTAGTGATGAAGTTTAGAATTCATGAAGACCAAGGCAAGGCATAAATTCTTAGTATGAGTATAACTAGTCTCATACTCTACAAGTGTTTGAATTATATAGGAAAATTCATGTTCCTTATGTTGATCATCAGATGCACAATCATGGATTCTAAAGAATGGTTTGTAGCAAAGATACAGAGATAAAAGGGTTAGTCCTTTTTTTGGGTAATAAGAATAGGTGGAGAAAGAAGGTATATTTATAGTGATTCAAATGCCTTTTGATAGTCTTTTTTACACTTAAAGGATATGTCCTTCTTAAAGAGGTGATGAAAGGGATGGAATCTATCAGATAATTAAGATATGAAATGATGAATGGAATGAAGCTTACCCTATAAACTAAGGAGTTGTTTCAGGTTAATTAGAGGAGGCATGTCTAGGATTGATTTGCCTTTAGTAGGATCAACTTCTATTCTATAAAGAGAAATAATAAAGCCAAGGAGTTTACCTGACAACACCCCAAAGATGCATTTGTTTGGGTTGAGGTGAACGTAGAATTAGATAAGGTGTTTAAAATAAATTTAAGGATTGTCAAATGGTCCTTATAACATTTGGACTTACCAAGGAGGTCATATATATAGTCTTCCATGATTTTATGAATAAGCTCATGAAAGATGTAGGTCATGACACGTTGATAGGTTGCACTAATGTTATTTAAGATAAAAGGCATTACCTTAAGGTAAAAGGTTCCTCATGAGGTGATGAAGGAAATTTTGTGTTGATATTCTAGGGTGATTAAGATTTGGTTATAACCGAAGAATCCATCAATAAGAGATAGCATCTCATGGCCGGTGGTTAAATCAACAAGCTGGTCAATATTGGGAAAGGAAAGTCATATTTTGGATAAGTAATTTTGAGGTTATGAAAATCTATATAAATATGAAGTCCCCCTATTGCTTTAGTGATAATAATGACATTTGAGACCCATTTTAGATAGTTAATGGGTTGAATGAAATTGATGGATAAGAGATTTTGAAGCTCCTCTTTAACAAGAAGGGGAATGTGAGGGTGCATCCTTAAAATATTATACCTGACAAGCTAGGCATAGTGGTTGGTGATGATGTTGTGTATGAATATGGAAGGTTCAATTCCTAGTATATCACTATAAGACCAAGTAAATGCTATGTTATAGTCATGCAAAAAAGAAGATAAATAATGATGCTCCAAGGAATCTAAAGATTGGCTAATTTTGATTATTTAGGGGTTATCCTAAGTGCCCAAGTTGATATCAATGATATATTCATTCAAAATGGCCAATGTCTTAGGAGGAATGGATTTGTGAAGGGAGTAATCTTCAACACCAATATAGGTGAGAATAAAATCACCATCCTAACACTAGATAGTATTAATGGTAGGAGAATCATCTTTGACCATCTCAAGATGAGTGAGAGGAATGGTTATAGTTTCTCCATGACTTTGATAGGTTAGGGATCCCAAACTAATCATATTAATCAAAAAAAAATTAGGATGGATGGAATCAAGATCATCATATTTTTAAGGAGAGGTTGGTGAAGATGTGGTTTTTTCCTCAATGGTGGCAATGGAAGGTGGTTCAGTTAGTTCTTCTAGTTGGATAAATCCAAGGCCATGTCATTTATGAGGTTTTTGAGTTTTACATGGGAGAAGATCATGTGTCCATATTCATAACAACCTAAACTAAATCCTTTCTAATCACACTGATGAAGGTATGTTTGGGAAAACTCTATTTTATCTAAGAAATAAAAATCAAAGGTGAAAATTTTGATAAAAGATGAGTCATTAGAAGCTAAAGGTGGTTGATCAAGTCCCTCATAGATAAATTTGGTTTGTTAGTTTGGAGGAATAAAAGGGATGATGGTTCTGATGTTAGAATCATACATAGGATGTTGATCAATATTTTCATACTACTGAGGAGTAATAAGGGTATCTAGAGTAAATAAGTGATATTCTTCAAGAGAAAGATGTTAGAATGTGGATTTCAAGGGGTCTTTTATAAGGATTTAAGAAGAAGGTATGGTAGATCTTGTAGAATCTTTATTGATGGAAGATGAAGGATATGAATCCTTTAATGGAATGAGAACATAATTGGGGAGATAAGTCATGTTTCATGACTTAAATGGACTAGGGTCAGATGGAATGACATGAATTTGACCCTCATGTTAAAATTTAAGGTACCTATGCAAAGTTTATGGTACACAACCCATGGTTCAGATCCAAGGGTATCCAAGTAATGCATTATATTGAAAATCCCCTTATACAATGTATAAAATCATGGGGAAAGTTTGAGGTCCTAAACATATATGAAGGGCAATCATTCCTAAAGTAGTTTCCATTATGTCATTAAAATATCATAGTATAGTAGTGATTTTAGAAATGATGTTCTTAAAAATATTAAGTTCATCTTAGGCATGGGATGAGATGATATTAATTTTAGAACCCCCATCAATCATAACCCTTTTGATTTATATTTGATTGATGTGGGAAATTATGAAGAGGGGAGGATATAGATCATCTAAATGGAGAAGAGGTATCTTAGAATCCTAAAATGTGATGAGGAATGACACCTAGAGGGATCTACTAATGGATGCTAGAGGTTGATGGTCTTTGATTTAAACCTCAATCAATTACAAAGCCTCTATTATAGCTTGATGATGTTGAGGTGAGGGTTGGATCAAATCATACAAGGTCATCTTCACCAAGGTTTGGTGAAGCTGTTTGAGAAATGACCTATGTATTATTCTAGATGGTTTGGATTGGAGATTGCCCAAGATAGAAATCTTGGGCTTTGGAAAAGGTGATTGGGATGATTCCATAGAAGAAAGATATGTCTAAGGGCCAGATAATTTGGATTTCCCTTTATCCTTTTGACTTTTTTATTAAGTTATCACATATATGGTGTTGATTTTGAATGTATGCGGCCTTGTAGGTTGTTTCAATTCATCCATACTCTTTGATGAGAGCTTAGATGTAGGTTTACATGGGGTGGTAGTTTTAGGTTTTTATCTTGGAGGTGGGCTAAGAAGAATTTCCTCTATTAAAATATAATCTACATCACATAGTTTTTGGATTATGTATTGAAGATCTTTATAATTATTAGTGTCATGTATAGGTGTCCTATGGTATATGTAGATTAATTTATCACTAAACAAAGCTCATTTTAGGCTAATAGGGTTGAATGGCTTGATGAGAGGTAGGGATATGTAGGAATTATTTAGCAACCTTTGTAATATGGTATAATATGATTCTATAAATGGTATTAAGAAGGTGGAAGTCTTGGTTTTGATTGTGGGGGTTGGTACCTTTTTAGGGGTAGGATTAATGAGTGGATCTTTGGTTTATGCAATTCTTTTGGTAGATGGCTTTGGGGTTGAGGGTTTGGTATGCATTGGTAGAGATGTGGTAAGAAGATAAGGTTGTACTTGTGGTTTATTTTTTGGAGGGATTGGATTTTCAATAAGATATAAGGGTGAGAACCTAAAATATATAAGGGGTATGGCCCTAAGATGGAGGGTGAAGTTGAAATCGGGGGTGAAATGGTTTTAGGTTTATGAATCCTAGGTGGTTCAATCTTTCTTATTGGTTTGGTTTGTGGATTTTTAGCTGGGGTCAACTCTAATTTCAAGGGAGGATGGGTGAGATTTTTATTTTGAAGGAAACCTAAGTTTTTTATAGGTTTTAATGGGGTAGTGGAGTTTTTTTTCTTTTGGAGTTAGGTTGGTTGGTTTGTTTAAAGTTTGAGAAGTGGATGTGTTTGCTAGTTTGATTGAGGTTGAAGGTTTGATTGATGGAATTTTCATTAAATCTTCCTTGGTAGGGTATGGAAATCCAAGATGGTGTCAAAATTTAACTCGATCAAGGTTTGGTTCTGATAAAAATTCTATATTTTGGACCAACCTTGAAAATAGTTTATAGGTAAACTTAGCTTCTTCGGTGGTAGTTTCTAAGGATATACCAAATAGTTGTGGAAGGTGGATGGTCATGGTTTCCTTTTTTTTGTAAAGAGTTCTAAGGAAATGGTGGGTGATTACACTATGGAAGGAATAGGTGAAATGATCTCTTCCTTAGTTATGCTTTACGAAGGAAGGATAAATAGTTCTAATATGGAATAAAATGGAAAAAGAGTGATGGTTTCTTCCTTATTTATGCTTTCTAAAGGAAGGATGGGTGATTCCACTATGGAAGTAAGTAGAGTATGAGTGGTGGTTTCTTCCTTCATTATGATTTTTGAAGGAAGGATGTGTGATTCCACTATGGATGTAAGTGGAATAGGAGTGGTGATTTGGGTCGATTTGGCATAGTTTGGGTCATAAGTTCATCAATCATAAGTTCATTAAGAAAAATGTTTGATATATGTACCTTATGTTTATGGGATGTTTCCACATTTGTATGTTCATTATTTTTTTAAGGTGGGTGGTTGGAAATTATTGATGGAAGATGTTAAGATCTTGATTTGGAGGTGTGTTTGGGTTATCCAGTACAAGCTCACCTTTGTCAATCAAGTCTTGGACTATGTTTTTAAATTTTTTGCATCTATAAACATTATTCCCAATGATGTGGTGTTAGTTACATATCTCATTATCCTTATATCAACTTGGTATAGGATGGGATGAATCAAATTTGAGAAGGTTTGATTGGAGGAAGTTGGATTATGGATGCTTTCAACAATTTCTCCAAAATTGAAGCATAAGACTCCCCTAGTGGAGTATTGCTTTTGCACAAATCATTTTTAGGATTTTGAATTTTTATTCAAATAGGTGGATGGGTTGGATTGGTTCACCACTAGAGGAGGATTTGTTTTAAGGACAATGACATTGGCTATTCCTTTAGATTTGGCATGGTTTGAAGGTTTAGAGGAAGATTCAATAGATTTGAAGCAAACATTATTATTCCAAAGCTTAAGTTTGTCTTCATTAATTTCTTGAATTTCCAATTTTATAGCCATGGTAAATGCCTCATCAAAGGTTTATAATGTTTGAACCTATAGGGTGGATGAAAGGTGTTTATCACATGATCGAGAGAAACGTTTAATTAATTCAGGTTGGGGTAAGGAAAAGGAAAGTTGGTTGATTAGCCCCCTCTATCAAGCAATAAAATTAGTAGTGGATTCATCCTTGAATTGTCTAATTTAATATAAATCAATTATGGATAATTTCCTAAAGATCTTTAAGGAGGAGTGATCCAAGAAATTTTGAGCAAGTCGGGATAAAGAAAAGAGGAAGTGCCTAGTGATGGCACTATACCAGTCCAATGTAGGTCCTACTAAGGACATGATAAGGGTCCAGAGTAGAAGAGCATCATCATAGATAATGAGATATCATGCATGCATAAATTTTCTTAAGTGTTTTTGGGGATCCTCCTTTGGAATTTGGAAAATTTGGGAAGTTACCATTAAGTTGGGTAAGGATGGATTGGTATGAAAGGGTGAATGGGTTCATTATAAATCTGATAATAGGATAAAAGTTTATGGGCTCCAAAAATGGATGTCTCTAGAGTTGTCATCTTATCCATAAACATTTTAATAAGGTTAGTTTGTGGTGCAACCCCATAGTTATAGGGTATGTGTTGTCAAGGTTGTGAGGGTACAATATATTACATATTAGAAGGTTAGGTGGAGGCCACATATTGGTAATTGGCCATGAAAGGTTAGGAATATATGGGTGGCATATATCCTTATGGGTTTGGGATATAGCTTTAATTAGGTACAATAAGTATTTGTTGAGATATGAGAATGCTTGGGTTGGTTTGTTGAAGGTATGTAGTCACCTTTATACTTATGGGTGGTAGAGTGGATGGTATGGAAACCACTAAGTTTTAGAAGGGGGTAGATGATATTGGTTTTTGAGTGGCAAGAGGTAAGGAAATAATACTATTGGAAGGCATCTCAATGGTAAGTGGTTCTTGAGTTTTCATAGGTTGGGTTATTCCTACATTTGAAGGGTTAGTGATGGGGTTGGTGGGAGTAGAAGTGATTGGGCATTTGTGGGTGGTAGAAGAGAAGTTTGGTTTTGGGTAATAGTGGCTGAAGGGTTGTTTGTGGAAGAGTAAGATTGTTTCACCATGGATTGGGTAGTAGAGATGGTGGAAATCTAAGTCTCACCCATAAGTTAAGTGGGCATGCCATAAGGTGGTTCAAAGAGAACTAAAGTAGGGGCATGGTTATAAATTATGGAAAAGTAATGCTAGATGGCTAAGGGGTTGTTTTCAAGGAGGTTGGTGAAGTCTATATCCCCTTGGGTAAAACACTAGAGCATATCAAGACTCTTTAAATGGTCAAGATATATTTACACATCTAAAGTGTACTCCATATATAAAGAAGAGGAAGAAGGTGTAGATGAACCTAGATGTAGTTACATTCTTCATGATCCAGATGATATGAAGTACTCCTCTTTGGCTTTGGAGGAATGACTTTCAATAATAATAAGATTAGAAATGGGATTGATTAGTAAGATTAGAGGGTGGATTTCCTATCAATTAATAGATATAATAAGTATAAGACTTCACTGGAAGGCTATAAATCCACTCATTTAACAAACAAAGTTATAGAAAATGTTGATAAGAAATACTTGCATAAAAGAATGAAAAGTAATTTAACATAATGTAATAAAACGCTTTTCAATAAAAATTATTTATTTTAACAAAATGACATTAGTTTATTCAAAATAAATGGTAAAATGTTGAAATGTGATTCAGATAATTGCTTCTAACTTTGTGTTATGATAGGGGTAAAAAAATAATATTTTGGGTTAGGGCTGATAGGTGATTTTAACTTGATATTTTTTTAAAAAAAATTATAGAGAGACTAATGTTGGTCACTGGGTAATCAATGTTGGTCAAGGGTAACTGATTACAGTCAAGGATGAATGATGTCAGTTACTATGTGTTTGTCATAGTTGAGAATTTGGGCAAAAATGGACTTTGGGCTAGTTGCAGAGGGGTTTTGTGGGCTATATAGAGGTTAGTTTATGGTCATAAAGATATAATGGACTCTTAGAGATATAAAATATAGATGTTTAACTCTCAAATGGCTAGGAATGGTGAATGAGGATTTGGTGGAAAAAGGGGTGTTTGGAGTTGCATAAATCCAACATAAAAGAGAGTGTGGGGAGATATTAGAAGGGCTGAAAGTAGTAAACTATCAAAAACCAAATATTGTGCTTATGAAAAGAAAAAAATACTTAGTTTTTGTGGAGTTGTTGACCTGAAGATGACTTAAAGTTGAGTGTGAGATGATTGGAAGCATAGAATAAAATGGGTAGAGTAACAATGCTTGAATCCTCAATCTTGAGGTGATGAAGCACTTCCTAATCTATAGAGTGGTTCTTTGGTTCACTAGAAAGCTCTCATTCACAAAAATTTTGATTCTTGCTCAAAATGATTCAACCTCTTAAGCAAGGGTCATAGAACATCATTAAGTAACCAATGTTGGTCAAGGTAGAAATGGTTTAACTTACCAAAAAATAGTTTTTTTCACTTAATTATGGTAGTTAAGGCCATTATACATGTTTTGATCTTTTTTAATGAAACATGGTCATGTGTGTAGAAATAATCTAGTAGTTTAGGACTTTAAATGTTAAGGTAGGAAATGGTCTTAAGGATATGTGTCACTAAGTTAGCCATGGGCTTGGTTGTGGTAAGGTGTAAATAGGATTTATTAGCTTTATTTATTTATTTATTTAAATTTATGTAAAGGGGTAAAAGGGTGTTAAAGGGGTTTAATAAATGTGCTAACCAAGGGGGGCCAAGGGGGTCAAAAAGGTGTGTTGTGACATTTAGAATCATTGGTACAATTTTCTAATGTCTACACTATTACATGTTTTCTTCAAATATCTAGTTAGGGAAATGATCATGTAGGTATAAATAAGAAGGGGTAATTGCATTTGTGTAAATCTATGCTTGTGCATAAATCTCAAAACTAAAAGGGGAGGGTTATCTATAGTCAGTTAGGAAGCCTTGAGGAATTTAAAAATAAATGATAACCTTTTGTAAATGGTTAAATAATTTTATTGTCAAAGAGTATTACAACTAAGTTCATCTTGGGATGAGAATTTATGCTTCAAGATGCAAAAAAGGACCTACGATGGATATGGCTTGATGATAGTTTTGTTGGGGAATATTGTAAAATGCAAAAAAGTAGTTGATATAGTCAATGAGAGAAGTGGGTAAATGTATTACTTCACCTAATGAGCCTAATGCCTACATGGTTCCATGAATTAACAAGTTGAAAAACATAAGCATGAACCACTGAATCTTCATGGAGTTGGTAAAATGTATAAAAAAAATATGATTCATGAAGACTTTATATAGAATATGAAATGAATAGTGATGTTATGGATCAATGTCATCATTTATCAAGGCTAATTAAATGAAAATAAGAGATCTATTCTTAGAGTGTCAATGACTTTATTACCTAATGCATTATTTGAGGCTACTAATTCTTGCTTAGCAGGGAAGCAACCCATAGGGGTCACCAAAATTGTTGATTTCCCAACACCCATACATCCTCATGTTTTCATGGGGACCCTCCTTGAACTTGTGTAGAACATTCATGGTCTCATAAATTAAAAATGGGTGATCTGATGATGAGGAAGGATTTTAAGGGTCTTAAGTATTGCAAGAGTTTCTAAGGTTTTTTTAAAACTATGTATGCTTGCATATTCATTATAGACTTGTACAAAAAAGTTCCATTCAAAAATTGGTTCAAGCATACTCAAAGTCCCAAGCTCACTTATTTTATCCAAGTTGAGCCTAAGCTTAGTCGAGTTGTCTAAGTTTCATTTAATGAGTCTATCTCACATTATCTGAACTACATTACATGACTCAATTGAGTCACTTGATTTGAGCTCAAAGATCAAATATGAGTCACTACCTCCAAGCTCAAGAGTAGTGTCCCATCATAATTGAATCACTTAGCAAACACATGATTTTTAATCCTATCTTCATCTAAGGACTATTAAATGTGGGATAATTATCAACAGGTCAAGATGGGCCCACATAGTAATTCAGTCATCACAATGCCATACATGAAAGAGTTGAAACTTATAAAACCCATCTCAAATATAATACATTTGAATCTACTTTTTACTCTTTAAATATCTAGATTATCAATTCAAAAAACTTGAGAACATCATTTAATAGATGTAGTTGGCTAATTGGTTGAGAAGTGACTGAAGCTCTCCTATAAATATGATTTTTAAATAGAAAGAGAATATTTTTATAGGAAGAAATGAATCCTAACTTTGGATGTAATCATTTATCAATATTGAATCTTCATGATGATTTCTTAATATCATAGGTCATGTGCCAAAGAAGGAGTTGACCAAGTAATATTGAACATAAATATCTCTCTAGCATCCCCAATTTCCACCTATAAAATTTTAGAGTTTTTATAGATATTTGCACACACTAGAGAGCTACTACTAACCACCTAAGTAGTTAGAAGTCAATGATGTGATTAAGTAAAAAAAAATCATTTATATAAAATAATATGCATATTTAAGAATGATATCCCAAGCCAATTTTAATATCAAGATAAGGAGACATTCTAACCACTCACTTGAGTGTCAAACCTACAAGATTTGAAATGTGGCAAGCTTACAAAAGTAACAAATAGCAATAAGAGGCTAAGTGACATGGGAAATATTTAAGGAGGCTTCCTGAGGCATGATTGGGAGTAATCCCAAGAAAGTTTTTGGATACTAATAGCTTCCAAAATAAAAGTGTCACATCTAATCAAACTTGAGGAATGAAAAAGGATCTGATGGATATTTTTATAAAGGAGAACCTTGGATGGGGAGTCTCAAATCCAATTATCCAAATTGCCTAAAGCTATGTGGATTGAATGCCCCTAATTCTAAAATTATCTATATAAATCCAATTTTTATTTTTCTTTGTCAAAATTTGCTTTAAAAATAAGCAATTTTTTCTTAGTAACTCTATTAATATTTTGTCCTCTAATCCTACTAATTGAAATGCAACTTGTATTCTTGTGTTATATTGTAATTTTTTTGATTTCATGACTTGAAATCAATGAAAAATAAAAGTTTATTTCTCCCAACATATTGCCTCATGTATGTAGTCGATGAACTATTGATCTTTGCTTATGAAAATCTACTTTTTCTTACATTATTGTCCATTTACTCACTTCCATGTAGAGTAGTCTTCTTTCAAAGGTTGTATTATTATGTGTTATTATATATGAGTAGATATTAGATGTGGATTTTACACATAATACTTATATAAGTTCTTTTTGATCCCTCTTAGCTCTATTTTAGATATTTCACCTTCATACAAAATACTTGTATGCAATCAAAAATGCATCATATTTATAAATCAATCTTGGCTCAGATAAGATATAGTATACCTACACTTATAATTGGGAATACATTTTTTAAATGGGAGCATGACCAAGATGGGGATCTACTAGACCCAATTAGGGGATAACTTATCATAATACATTATGCTAAGGAGGGTTCCAAAGCCTCTAGACTAACATAATCACATAATAACACTAAGGGGGTCCTAGGTTTTGATATTTCACTTATTATAATAACAAAAAAGTGAATATAATATAATTTTCACCAAATATTGTGGCATAAAGTGGGGTTTAGAAACAAAACAAACTAAATTAAGCATGCATAAAATACATATACTCATGTCAATGTATACAAAATCCTAATGCATAGAAGAGAATCACAACTGCATTATCTATCTACTCTTACAAAGGAGAAATAAAGTTAGGAATACTTACCTTTGAAGATGAACCTATCGAGCCTCAATCTCTCCCTTAGCCAAGGTGTTTTGAAAGAGATAGTTATGGTATGTAAGGATAATAAAGACAAATCAGCTCTAGGCTACACAACCTATCTATGCATCCAAAAGACTTATCCATAAGATAAGATACATATCTACAAATAAAGTATGGAACCCTAAGATTCATTCATCAAGCAGAATGGTCAATAATTAGATGTTTGTTCACACTTATTATTCTTTATTTATATATTCTCAAATGGTTGAAAATTAACTTGTATTTATAGGTAGATCTTGCCCTGAATCCTTTTGAATATGTTAATTGTACAAGGTCAGCCCAGTCGACCCTATATGTTTTTGAGATGTAATTCACTAGGTCCCAAACTAGGTCAATAAAAAGGCTGATAAAATTCTCAAATGAAAATACCCAAAAATAGTAATTAGAGGCTAAAATTGTATAGAGTCGACCCAGTCAACTTAGTACAATCAACTACCGAAAGGGTGTCAAGGCAAGGAAAATGAATATAAAGATAGGAAAAATGACTAGAATGGGTAAAATAGATAATAATAAGCTTAGGGTAAATGGTTTTAAGAGATAAGTGTGTATATGGCATGCGTAAAAGGGAAAACAATCTTATGAAGCACCAATGGTCTGCCTACCTCTTTCCCTATGCACCCCTTAAGGCATGCACTTAGAGAGATTGAAACTTGATGGGTTCCTATAAGATACAAAGTGTCAGTAATAAATAAAAGTTTGATATTTTTATGTTTATACATATTACCCACTCAAATCTCATCAAATGTCACATAAGTCCAACATGGGATGGTGCTTCGAGATAGAACATGATAACACACAACACTGATGCTAAATGCAATGTAGTAAGCAGTAACTAAGATAAAGGAAAGGATAAAATTGAAAAACACATACCTTTACTTACCTTAGTTTAATAGATAAATAATTAGATTGAAATATAAATTAAAGGAATATAATGTGAAGAACACTAGGCAAACCTATAGAAGTTAGTGCAAAAAATAGCCAAAAATTAAAAAAATAGAAAATAGGCATATAGTAGTGGAAAATATTCTCTACATCATCATGATTCCAATGTATTTTATGGTTTTAAAAATGGATGATTAGAAATAATTGAAATTTTTAATTTTGAAAAGTGTTTTTAAATAGGGGAAAGACAAGTCATTTGGTTATTTTGACTTGTGAAGGAGAGAAAAAGAACTCTATAGGCCAAATGAGCTAGGATGGTAAGGAGATGACAAGCTAGATGAGGGGGGGCTCCAAGAGTAGCAGTGGGTGTACTATAGGTATGCATCTATGAAACTTAAGCTAGTTTTGGATTATTTTAAAGAATTAAGTGTATTTTTAGAAAAAACTAATTTTTAGCATTTCTAGGTGTCAAAATGAAACAAAATTATATTCTAAAGGTAAGAAAAACTAAGATGGGACATGGGTTTGAATGAATTAGGGAGAAAACTACCAGAAAGCATTTTTTTAAGAAAATGCAAGGGGTCAATAAGGATAAACAACTTGGTCAACCCAGTCAACCCAATAAGTTTAAAATGAGCAAAATCCACACTATTGACCTAGTAGGTATGTTTTGACCCTATATGTTTTATAGACTATTGACCTAGTATAGTTTTTCCAACTAATCTAAAAATTATAGAATGATAATGCAGTACTAGGGAGGGGAAAAGAAGAGGGTTAAGTTATATTTTTAAGTCAACCAAGTCAAAAGTAGGGAATTTTTGGTCAAACCAGTTTGACCAAAGAACCAAAATGGTACATAAATGTATAAAAAAGGTTGAAAGAAGGCTAGAATGGCTCAAAATGACCAAGTAAAGGCAAAATGGACCAAGTAGGCTAATAATAGCTAAAAATTAATTTTAAAAAATTTAGGCTTTTTTTATTGAAATTGTAAAAATAATGTATTGTGATTATACATGACATAGAAGATCTAATACATATTTTGTTATTTATTGATTATAGGGATGACCTAAAATCTAGCAATTGGTAAACACGTCATAGCTAATAGATCTAATAGATCATCTAATGATATGAGATAGAGATAGACTAGTAGTTATAGGCATAGGAGGGATAGCTGATATGTGTAGGATTCACTTGAGTGTTGATCTATTAGTCATATTCCTAAGATGTTGGGAATGACTAAATAACACCTTTAGATGAAAGGTGGATGGGGATGTGGTATAAATAGATATCACTATGGAGGATGTGCATGCCATCTTAGGGATACTGATACTAGGAGTATTAGTGACTATAGGTATACTAGATAACATGGAGGATAAAAGAGCCTTAGTCATGTGGGTGATAAGCTCAGAGATGATTTTAGTGGGTAGGAGAGTTAGTATGTTTAATATATATACATCATAGATTCTAGATATCCAAAAATCTATGATAGGGATTGTGACACAATGAGTGTTATGGGACAGTAAGGTACCACTATTCATAGTAGCCTTAAGCAAGATGATCCTAAAGGAGGGAGTAATATATGATCTTGGATTTATCATCTAGGTCTAGCTCATGCATGATATGTATGAGGTGTTGGTCAGAGAGAAAAATTTGATAGGACCAATAATATTATTTATGGCTTAGATATATGAGAGGTTTCTTATGTATCAATTATATGGGTCACCCCATGTGGTTGATGATAGGTCACTTCAAGTATGGAGATAGAGAGAGGACTAGGTAGTGTGGGTCATTCCCTATGTACCACCTCTATAGATGGTTAGATGTGTAGACATAGTTTGGTAGTTATATGGGCACATAGTGACTACATGGTCAAGCTGGGACATAGTTGCACCAACTATAGTGAGGATAAATGTGGTTGAACACTACACTTGGTGGAGAGAGCCACATCCAATAGTATGGGTACTAGGATAGATGGGCTTACCTCATATAGTGTCATTGATATTGATGATTAATCAATGGGATAAACATGTGAAAGAGACATGGTGGAGGAGGGTAAAAGGGCCACCAATGATGATGTCAATGATTAGACCATGTCCAGAATGACCATGGAGTAGGTGAGCATGACAAGGAGTAGAGCAAGAGGAGAGGGGTGCAAAGGTAGTGGTACCAAAAATACCACCACTAACTTTATAAAGAGATGAGCTTAGACCACTAAGGATATGGCATTGATGGAGGTAGGAGGAGTAGGAGAGAGTGGAGACTATCACCATCCTTGATCAGCTAACAAGTAATCTAGAGGAGAGTTAGATGATAGATAGGCCACTCAAGCATAGTCTAAGGTAGATGTGAGCCATGATAGCTAAATTTGTGCTAAGGAGGTGATATACATAGGAGGTGTTAGGAGACCACATAGATGGAGAGACTATGTTAGGTGGTCATTTGGATGGTGAAACCATAGTGATTGAGACATAGATAGGTAATAAAGATAATCAAATTATTTCTTGAGTTTTTATTTTTAAATAGAGTCTAGAGATAGATAGATATTATGAGACATAACAATAATATCATATCTATTTGGGTGTGATTTTATAGGCATAGTTGAGGATGAGGAGGAGAGTTGGGGGTCCCTTATGAGGGGATAAATCCATGATGTCTTATATGAGACTCTATAGCCATATGCCCTATTTTATTAGAGGACCCCAGTGTACTATCTACCCCAACTCAAGCGAGCTAGTTTAGATTAGCTAGAGAAGTAGTAAGGTAGATATGAGTATAGAGAAAGGATGCATCCACTAGTATATATAGGCATGGTAATCCCTAGAGGAGAGATTTTTACATTTGGATATAGTGACATAGTTGACACAGGCACATAAAACAACCTTGACCCAGTTGGCATAGGCATAGGTGTAGGTAGTGCATTTATAGGGACAAGTAGAGGGACTCAGATCTTATATGACTTCATTATAGCATATTTTTTGGAGGAGTCAAACTGAGGCTTCAATAGGAAGCATGGCTAAGCCATGAAATAGATAGGATGGAGCCCAACCATAGAGCTAGAGAATTATATATGGTTATACTTGTTGTATTAAGAACTCATGATAATAACAACATAAACAATCAACATGAATATGCCAAAATGATACATGTGCTAAAAATAAATATATCCAAAGCATCCACAACCACAACCATGATAATAACAATATACACAATCAACATCAATATGCCAATATATATAGGCATATTGATGTTGATTGTCTATGTTGTTATTATCATGGTTGTGGTTGTGGATGCTTTGGATATATTTATTTCTAGCACATGTATCATTTTGGCATATTGATGTTGATTGTGTATGTTGTTATTATCATGGTTATGGTTATGCCAAAATGATATATATATATATATATATATATATATATATATATATATATATATATATATTGATGTTGATTATGTATGTTGTTATTATCATGGTTGTGGTTTTGGATGCTTTGGATTTAATTATCTCTAGCACGTGTATTTAGTTGTTGTTGTATATCTTATAGGAAATATATGATATGTGGTTTATTTTTTATAATTATGTATAACACATGCATGGCTAAAAATTAATAGGCAAAAAGGACTTGGTAAAATATATATATAGGCATATTGATGTTGATTGTCTATGTTGTTATTATCATGGTTGTGGTTGTGGATGCTTTGGATATATTTATTTCTAGCACATGTATCATTTTGGCATTTTGATGTTGATTGTGTATGTTTTTATTATCATGGTTATGGTTATGCCAAAATGATGCCTATATATATATATATATATATATATATATATATAGGCATATTGATGTTGATTATGTATGTTGTTATTATCATGGTTGTGGTTTTGGATGCTTTGGATTTAATTATTTCAAGCACGTGTATTTAGTTGTTGTTGTATATGTTATAGGAAATATATGATATGTGGTTTATTTTTCATAATTATGTATAACACATGCATGGCTAAAAATTAATAGGCAAAAAGGACTTGGTAAAATATAATCAATCAAAAATGTACTACACACTATTTCAAGTTGGAAAATGTGTAATAACAAGAAAATGACTAAGTATAAAGAACCAAGGGAATGGTAAAACAAAATGGTAAAAAAAGGAATTTGTTTTTAAACCAAAATGAAAGATTTTTGCACCAAATTAAAACAAGTAAAATCATACTAAAACACATTGGAAAGTATGAAAAAAATGTAATAAAAGGGAAGGTATGTAAAAGAGCACAAATGGTATAAAAATAAATAAATTAAGTCAATCAATAATACTAAATAACATTGGGAAGTATAAGAGGAAAAAAAAATTGGAAAAAGACTGGTCTTAAATATATCACACTAATTCATGTTGGGGAATATGAAAAATTCAAGAAATGGTTGTATTCTTACATGCACTCAAAAAATAAGAAGATAAAAGTGAAATATAAATGAATAATGCATAAAACACACTAAATCAAGTTGGAAAGCATGTTAATGATGTGTAAATTCATAATCAATCACATATCATCTCATATTTGACACATGTAATTCTATTTGTGACTTAGATTATTGGAAAATTTTGTGAGGAATGATGGGTTCTTTCTATAGTCTTATACTACAACCCATAAAGAGAACACCACTATAGTGGAAAAAAATAGGAAAATTAGGTAATAAAGGATGAGGGTCATAAGAAGGAAAAAGGTGGTAGTTTGTGAGGAAAATTGGGTCCTACCCATGGTCTTACAAAACAACTCATAAATGAAATCCTAAGGGGAGTGATCAGTAGATAAAACAATATTTCTCAAGAGTAAATATGAGGGATATAAGGAATGAAAAATGGAGTGCAAAAAGCAAGACTTAGGCATCTTATGAGAATACCTTAGGAGACAAGAGGCATATTAAGGACATGAGAAGATACTAAGTGACTAGTGACCATAAATGTACAAAGGAAACCTATTCACTATAGACATAAAGATTTATAGGTATATAAGCAATATACTAAGATCAACTCAAGAAGGTAAATTAGTATTAAAAAAATTTAAATGGACCAAACTTCTCACGATGTGTTCCCCATTCTTTAGGACCCCATACAGAGTTGTCAGTCTTTTACAAAGATTGGGTACTTGCATGAGAAAGTAGGTAGCACTCAAATATTTTTTTTATTCTCCTTTTCCAATCTACTAGCCTACCACACCCCAAAGGACCTTGACTCTATCATGAGGCTAACTGTGGAGTTTGAGATTTGACTAGAAGAAGGACATGTGTTGTGAATCACATCTTTTAGTGTGATTTGACTTTTAATAATACTTATTCCTTTTATATCATTGCCTTTTATAAAATGATTTGGATTTTAAATTTTTATGTCTTTTTAAGATTCCTCCTCCATATGGATTTGGAATGACTAGTCACGAGAGATGTAATGATACACATGAATGATATTTAGGCTAAGGCTAAAGGAAGATAAGTAACCAAAGACATACTAACTAGGACACTTATGCTTAATAATGAACCAACATGTGATCTCAAGTCTCAACCATGTATATGCTTAGTTTGTGAAAAAAGGAAGGGAAAAAAGAGACCCAAAGGTGAATTGGTGAGAGGAGATAATAATTAGATACATTGTTTCCTAACTGACCACATGGTAAAAAGGAGACAAGGACCAAAGGGAATAGGGTTTGTATAACCAAGTTATAATGATAATTATCTATGAAACATAGAGATAAGAAATCAAATAATCATGAAGGAAAGAAGGGAGTTTTGAGAAAAAACTCAATAAATAAAGAAAATACAATGATAAATAAATACCATCATATGAAAATATAAATGACAATATAAGCAAGATATAGTAAAAAAGCTAAAATCACTATATAAGAAAAATATGAATTTAAAATAGAATGAAATGATATAGTAGATAGATAGATAAAAATAAAATTAGAGCACACATCCAATCAAAATGTGAATGTAAATCCACCACTTATGTGCTCATAAGTACTAATAAATCTACCCACACACATTATCCAAGACATCAGATAAATCTCTATGAAGCTGGATATGAATTGTTGCTAATGTCTCGTCAATCTTCAATGAAACTTGGGAAAATACTTCTCTTGTAATCATGTCAAGGAGGTAAATTAGGCAAGGGATGTTTGGGAGAATGCATTGGAGTGGAATCTATAGGAGATGTAAGAATCATTAGTGGATAAGGATCCATAGGTGAGGGACTCAAAAGTGGAGAAGGATCCATAAGTGAAGGAAGGTCCACAGGTGAAGGAATCATGGGTGTAGGCACATAAGGTGATGAAGGGACTACAGGAGGGGATGTAACCACTAGAGTTGGAGCCATAAGAGAAGGATAATCCTTATTATGGGAATGATCTATATGAAGAATAGAAGAAGGTATGAGAATAGCTATAAGGTGGTCCTTAAGGTGTTGTTAAAGGATGAAATAAAGATCAGTGTGATGGGTGACACATTGGTGCCATAGACAATACACCTTACCATACTTAGGTATATATTTAGGTATAACCTTCAAGGGAGGCATGGTTTTTTCTGAGGAAGGAGAGGAAGGATGAAAAGCATCATTATATTATCACAACTTGTGACAATGGGTAGAATAATGATTATATGTCCCATGAAAGCAATAGATACACTTGTGAGTGGTCTTAGGAGAAGTACTCATAGAAGGAGGTGTAATAAGAGTGTAATAATCTAGAGAAGTCTCATCAACCCATTTCATAGGTAATAGAGCCATCTAAGGTAAATAAATCAAACCATTACCAAGGGAAGGTGGTGATAGAGGAGGAACAAAATTAGGCTTGATTGAAGGAGCAATAGGATGAGAATCAGGGGTAGGTTCAGTAATAATAGGAGTAAGAATAGGCTTAACTATAGTAGGAGTAGGAAACTATAGGTGTTAGTGCCATCTCTACCCTATGATAAGAAGGAAAAATACTAAAATTATGAATTGTAAATGATGGAAAATAGGAAGATATGTGAAAATACTCAAGTAAAGAAGAATGAGAATAGATAATCTCAACATCACAATTTTGGACAAGAATACCTAAAAATGGATCATTTAGGGAATAACCATCATCATAATCCAAGGTATGAAGATTAATGACACAAGTGGGAATGACCTTGTCATTCAAGGAAGTGTGGTGAATAGAATGTTGAGTTTTGGCCAAGATGATGGGAATATCATCATAACGAGGCTTACGAGAATGAGGCTACAAAGAAGTAGGAATTTATGAGATGATGTGAGGTGAGAGATTGGAAGTTTTAATCTTTAAGTTAATCTCATTAGGCTCATCATCATCAGAGTCTAAGAGGTTAGGAGGAATGTTCTCAATGAGTTTGGGATGTCCATTATAACATCTAGTTAAATTAATGAGAAAATTAACATGCTGAGACTCATAAAATGGAACATTGGGCAAATGTTAAATATTAGGAATCTTGAAGACACCATATTCATAGAATTTTTTGAAATTTCAAGGGCTATTGTTGCCTTGATTCCTATAAATTCTCCATTATGAGGGAATTTAATACGTTGGTAGGAAAAAAAAATCAATGACTCTCATACGGTGAGTTCATGGCCTACCAAGCAAGATGTTACAAGAAAAGGGAAAGTTAAATATCATTACCTTCACATGAATGGTGATAGGTGAGATAGTAATGGGAAGACACACATAACCTAAAGGAGGCATTTGCCTTCTATCATATCCTTGGTAGGTGTGGCATGTAGACTTAAGATTGCATTCTAAATATCTAAGGGTCTTAATGAATTTTAGAGAGGCAATGTAGGTACCAAAACCCTCATTAATCAATGCATGCTTAACTTTTATATCACCTATTTGAACACTAATTAATAAGTGAGGATCATCCACATGAAGTAGAATCTCATTAAGAATCATAAAATCTATAAGAAATTTTAAGAAAAGAGAAGTTTAAATTATTTCATCAAAATTGACAGACATCTCTTCACATTATTTTAATATACTATCCTCAGATCCAGATAAGGTTACTTCCCATCCCACTAGGGGAGGATGAGGGACATTCATTTCAAATAATAGTAGCATAAGAAGGTTTTTATGATGTGGAAAAGTCCTCATAAGCTCAGAGAACAAAATTTGGGATGGGTTATTAGTGAGTTACACAATGGGATCCCACTCATCATAACCCATAATAAGGTTGTTAAAAATAGGTGCATAATGATTAAGAAGGTCCTCAGAAGGAGGAGCTGAAGTGCATTGAAATTTATATTGGTAAGAAGAAGAAGGTTTAGATCAAGGTTGTAAATCATGTTTTGATGATGAAGTAGCTAGTTCAAGTTGATTTTAAGAATCGGTAGAAGAATTGTTAGTATAAATTTGAGTATCATTAGTGTTATAAGATGATAGAAGAGTGTTATAAAAAGACCATGAAGTGTTATCCAAGGGAGAATTAGAAATTGGATCATCAAAAGTAATAAGTTCATCTTGACCCAACTCATTTAAATTAGTTGGAGAATAATATTGGATAAAATGATATGTTCTATATTAAGGAGTGTAGATAGGTTAGAAATTGATAAAATAAATCACCCTTCACATATTAGTCATGTTAACCACATTCTCTTCAGAAGTAGGTTCAACAATACTTTATACATTATTGATGGGATGGGTGTCTTTGTCTTGATTCTCTTGGTTAAGTTGATGATTAAGAGGAGGATCTATGTATATAGATAATTGATCACTGGCTTTATTTAAGGCTTGATTTTTAGCATGAGATTTATAATCCTAAAAAGTAATTCCATAAGCTTGTTGATGCTTTTGAATGATATAATCATGATCAAAATTAGGAACCAAAATAAATTCTATAGCTAAATTACAAATTTATCTATAGGTCTCATGATAATGACCCCAAATATCATGAAACCAACAAAACTTGTTAGGAACATACTAGGATTTCATAGGATGGGTAGGGTAAAGTTCTTCTGGAAGATACCTAGGTAGATGCTTAAGCAATTTAGCTAAGGATAGAGGTTTATGAACATTAATGTTTTTTGGTGAAGATAAGTGTGGATTGATATATTATTGAGAAGGGGAAGTTGGTTCAGATGAAGAAGTAGAAATGACA
Organism: Torreya grandis; assembly: GCA_037957365.1. Classification (NCBI taxonomy): domain Eukaryota; kingdom Viridiplantae; phylum Streptophyta; class Pinopsida; order Cupressales; family Taxaceae; genus Torreya; species Torreya grandis. Next base: position 956,998 of record JARHVA010002593.1, on the reverse strand, counting down.
ACTTGGACATTATGAATGGTGTCATAAGAATCTATTACACCATCATTGGTGACATTGAGATTTATGTTATTAAGTAAGAGACAAGGACTCGTAGAAGGTTGGGGTAGCTTGAATTGATTAATAATGAAATCTTGTTGTTTAACTTAGTAAATATCCTCTTCCAATGTAAATGAAGAGAGAGAGTGGACCTGATATTGAAGTTTAGGAAAAAGAGCATTGGTAAAGAGATGGAAAAGATTATCATCAACCCTGTTATGTTCACATTTGTTTGGCAAAGTTTTCCACCTTTTAACAAAGGCTTGAGTAGTTTCATTTTCAAGTTGTTTGCAATTTATGAAGTGGGCCAAAGTGTTTTTGGGAAGTCACTACTTTGGAATTCTTGAAATAAAGCATTCACTAAATCATCCAAACTAGTAATGGAATGAGTTCTAAGTTGGTTGTACCAATCTAAGGCATCACTTGTGAGAGTTTTGGCTAAGAGTTTGGTAGCTTCAAAGGTGTTCAATTTAACCCAATCCTTATAAAGATTTACAAATGTTTTAAGATGAAGGGTGGGATTTGTTGATCCATTATAATAAATAATACGTGTGATACCTCCTATATCAATATTAGTAATTTGAGTAATGAGAGGTTCATTTTGGATATTCTTAATGGTATTATTGACCAAATCAGGCTGAGGAATGAGATAGCCTTGAGAATATCAAAGAGGAAGAGGGGGAACATTCTACTTTTGTATTCCCCAAGCCATTTATTGAGGATGATATTTAAGATGAAGAAGGTGGTTTTGCATTCTCATCATTTTATTTATGTTATGAGCTTGAAAGGTATTCATTTGATTAAGTGTTTGTATCAATAGTTGATGTGTCTAATTATCATTATTAAAATCATTAGAGGTGGTATTAGTGGCTTAGGTACTACTATTGGTGTTGATATGAGCTTGAGATGAATTTATGAGAATGTGAGGCATTAGTGGAATTTTTTTCTTGTGTATAAAAAGATGGAATAGTGAATGGTTGAGAATAAGAAGCACTAGTAGCATGATTACCTTAGGTAGTAAATAATGCACTAGTGGAAGGATTAAGGATAGTGGATCTTATGAGAGGTCCACTAGATGTAAAACCTACCATGTTAGTGGATATACTAGGCATGGAGGTGGAAGAAGTTAGAGAATAAGATGTCATGGTATGAGAAGGGGTCATAATCGAAGGAAGAAATTGAGAATAAAAGAAAATGGTACCCCTAAATCCAATTGAGAATGTAAGATTAGTTGAATGAGACTCTTCGAATTGACCACTAATCATAATACTGTAAATGGTAGAAGGATATTTTCCTTGATGTTGAGGAAATTTAGAGATAAAGAATAGAATTTCAAGGGTATATTCTAATTTAGTTTGGTTTTCTAATGATAAAATAGGATTATGTTGTGAATAAGTATTAGGAGGGGTCCCATAGTTCATTGTGCAAGTGGTAATATGAACATTATTAGCATCCAAAAGAGGATACCTACTATGTCTATGGGAGACCTATGAGAGATGGTTAAATTTATCATGTATGTTGACTGAAACTTATTATTTCCATCAATCATAAATTCCATGATGAAGGGAAAGAAGGATAGATGAGAAAGCAAGGAAATAATAAATGAAAAACATAGTACAAGATCAACTAGGTTGACCTAACACAAAAATAGGATCTAAAAACATTACAAGGTCAATTGGGTCAATCTAGCATAATAAATAGAGGCTATAAAAAGATTAAATGGGGTCTATAAATAGTAAAATGTCAATTGGGTTGATCTAGTATAGTGAATAGAGGCTATAAAAAGGTAAACGGTTGACTAGGTTGACCCAATACAATAGATAGGGAAAATCAAGAAACCTATAATAGATGGTGATTTAAAACAAGATATTTTTTTACGAGTAATTTGAAAAGTAAGAACTAAAAGGAAAAACAATCAATTGGATTAATTTTGGCTAATCTAATTAAGGCACATAACACAAACCTTGTACCAATTTTGGCTAATTAAATTTTTTATAATACAAAATAAAATTGAGAAAATATCAACCAATCAATTTAGAAATTATATAGATAACTAATTGGTCAACCTAAATGTTTATAAGATTATTAGAACATGATTTTAAATGTGATGGAAAGTTGGTTATAAGTAAGGAACTAGAAGGTAATCTAAGGATGGTTTCAGATAGTTTAGGCTAAAATGAATCTATAATGGTAATGATACAAGATTGGTATTAGGGCCTACCCCCTAACTTCACACACCATAGTGATAAGGGTGCCAAGTGCTTAGCCACAATATACCATTAACCACAATTTATACTTGACCAGAACATTAAGTCATCTTCCCCTTTGGTGATTAAATCTAAGTAGGTTGGCCTTGAGTAGATAAATGTTAAAATTCTTGTTTAGATTTTATGATTTGGTCATGTGTGTATAAAATATAAAATAATTAAACTAAATGATTAATTTTAAAACCACCTAATTAAACTATGTGATCTATTTTAAGCATGTAAATAATAAGAAATGAAAGTGTGAATTAATTACTAGCATATAAGGTTAATTCTAACTTTGAAACAAGGTAGAATGTTGATATAGTCAATAGTGTATGAATATAATATATAATATGGTCAATAGGGTTGATTATATACTATGAAATAAATATCTGAAAATGAATAGGGTCAATAGAGTCAACCTAGTTATCTAGATAGCACACAGAACATAGAATTGGGTCGACAGGGTTGATCCAGTTGATTGTGTAGGGGTAGTTTTAAAGAATGAAAAATGTAAAAGGAAATATTTTAAATAAATAGATAAATATATAAAAAGGAACCTTGGTGGCTTATAGGTACAAAAAATGAAGATTATTTTTCAAGAACATTGATGTATGCTTGCAAATTCTACTAATTAGGTCAACTAGGTTGATCAAGCTTTGTATAAACCTACTACTGAGTGCTTAAAAAAGTAAAAGATTGATTGGGTCAACCTAGTAATTTATAATAGATGTCTAAAAGTATAAAAGCGTATACTAGGTTGACATGGTCAATCTAATAGCTTATACCTGAAAACCTACACACAAAAGTTAGAGCTAGGTCGATGTAGTAGACCCAGTATGGCATATATATGATAAAAATATTTATGAAAAGGAACAAAATAATAAAATAAGATGAAATCCTATAATTTTTAGTTCATTTTAGGTTTAACATAATGTATGCAATCAAGAATGCAACATGTCTATAAATCAATCTTACCTCAAAGAAGATAAAACATACCTACACTTTCGAATGGGAATACATTTATTAAGTGGGATAATAACCAAGAAAGGTATCTAATAGAATCGATTAGGGGATAAATTATCACAATAAACTATGATAAGGAGGGTTCCAAAGCCTCCAAACTAACACAATCATGTAATAACCCTAAATAGGTCATAGGATTTAATATTTCACTTATTCTAATAACAAGAAAGTAAATCTAATTTAGTGCTCACCAAAGCTTGTGGCATAAAGTGGGGGTTAGAAACAAAAAAACTAAACTAAACATTAATATAATACATATACTCACATCAATGTATATGGAATATTAATTCATGCAAGAGAAGCACAACTAAACTATCTAGCTACTCTTACATATGAGAAATAAAATTAGGAATACTTACCTTTAAAGATGAACCCATCGAGATACAATCTCTCCCTTGGTCGAGGTACTTATAAGAGATTATTATGGTATGTAATGATAATAAAGACAAATCATGTCTAGGATACACAAATTATCTATTCATCTAAAAGACTTATCCATAAGATAAGATCTTTATCTCCAAAGAAAGTATGAAACCCTAATCTTTATTCCTCAAGTAGAATGGTCAATAAGTAGATGTTAATTCACACTTATTCTTCTTTGCTTCTCTATTATTAATTTGTTGGAAATTAAATTTTATATATAGGTGGATCTTACCATGAATCCTTATAAATATGTTAATTGTATAGGGTCGACCCAGTCAACCCTATATGTTTTTGGTAGATAATTCACTAGGTCTTGAGCTAGGTCAACGAAAGGGCTAACAAAAAGGAGAATAAAGATTTCTCAAATGATTGGAATGGGTACAATAGAGAATAATAAGTTTAGGTTAAATGATTTTATGAGACAAGTGTGTATATGGCAAGTGGAAAAAGGGACAATAATCTTATGAAGCACCAATGGTCTACCCACCCCTTTCTTGGTGTACCCTTTAAGGTGTGCACTCAGAGAGATTGAGACTCAATGTGTTCTTGAAAGATACAAAGTGTTAGTAATCAATAAAAGTTTGAAAATATTATGTTTATACAATACTAATGTGAGATAAATCCCAAGTGAAGGTTGTGTATTGATTATCAATTTTTGAGAGGTTATCTTCTATAATTAGGAGCTAGTAGGAGAAAATATCACCTTGAATGTATCACCTATTTTTTTTATTTTCAATTTTTATTCTTCCCCTTTTCCTAATAGATGAATTAGAATTAATATTAGTTTAGGTTCTATTGGTAGGATTAGATAGGAAGTAGACCTTATCCAGAGATTCATTACTGATATAAGTCCCACATTTGGGAATGTTTCCATTGTTTTAGTTCAGAAAATTCTTTAACTATAACTAAAATGGTGCATATCAAATATGACAACACTAACCATGTGCATAAGTGTGATAATATTTTATTATTGGAATGTAGTGTGCCATAAAATTTCTAGGTTGGAAGCAATCCAAATAAAAGGGATTATTTTTTGTCATAAATAAATAAGGTTTTATCACCTATGAATAATATGTTATCTATGCCATACAAGTGAATATATTTGTATATAAAATTTTCCATGTTTTTAATGTTTACTGACATAATATTTCCTTTCTTTGATTTGGTAATTTTTCATTAATTTTACAATGTGATATCCCCCATGTAAAAAAAAATCCACATTTCATAGCCATTCAAAGTGTTTAATAAAATAACTATGTACTCTTGAGTGAAATTACATAAACCAAAACCTAATATCAAAATGTTTCTTTGAAGTCTTTAACAAGTCAGGGCTAAATGTATGATTAAAGTATTGGTAACATGAATATGAAAAGTGTAAGTGTTTGGTATGTGACTTAAATTTAGTGGTCCTTGGAACCCCGAAGAACACTCCTTCTACTCCTAACATTGAAAAATTCATTCCAAGTGGAATTATAACATCTAAAATAGGAAAACAATACAATAATTTTTTTTCAATAACTAGCCAATCACTAATACTTTATTCAAATAAAGTTATTGACATCATTTCAAAATAATTTATGTTGAACACTTTATATCATAATATAATTTAAATATTTAGTTGTTTATGGGAAATTCATAGTTGAAAAAATGTTTAGGGAGAGTCTCATAGTATTAAAAATTCTTAGGTCAAAATTTATATTTCCAACGGTACTTATTTATCAACAAATCATGATTAATTAGAAAAAATTAAAACCTTAATATAAAAAATGTTGGAAAAGTACCAAAAACTATTTTTATGTAAATTTATAGTATATTTAAAGTTCCTATTTAATAACTGAACCAAATATGAATGAAAATATCTAATAATCATTATTAACATCAGATAGTAATGAAAATTGAATAATGCTCACAAATATTTATTTTATATAAGTAGAGTAAACTCAATTTCATTTATTCCTTGGTTCAACACTTATCACAGATAAAGTTAGCTCTTTCAAAGACAATCTTACATCATCTACATCTCCAATCAAGGTTAGTTTTATAAATAATGCTATCATAAGCCATTTTCCCTTTATAAACTCTTTTTCAGATAAAACATTTAATGCAATGATAAACTTTTCTTGAGGTACACCTTTGTTTAGTGGGTTGACTACAATAGTGATTTTAGTATTAAAATTAATTCCAAGTTCCTTCCAAATCATGTCCAAATTCTTAAAAAATATTCTCACATTTTTTTCAATGCTCAAAACCCCAACAAAACATAGGATATGCATCTACTTTAGTATTTAGCAGTATTTTCATTGTAATTTTTTGTACATTGACATATATATTAGATATAGACCAAAATGATAATTGAAACTATGAGAGCACAACCATTAAATACTTTGTCAAATGTCTTATTGGATGTATATGTTCTTTGTTGACATGGAATATAGTTTTATTATTTTTTTAATAATGTTTTTGAATTAACAATCCTTCTAAGTCAAAAACAATAAAATATATTTTTGAAGGCACTATGAAAAATAATAATTTAGATATCTAGTCTTACATTCTTTTTTTTTAATGTTATTATAGTAATATGTCAGTTAATATTTTACCTGCATTCCTAAGAATTTACACATATTATATATCATCTCTAGTAAAATCTACACAAAGATTTAAAATTATAATTATTTTATGCTCGACAAACATTATCAAACCAACTATATTGGGACTTAGTCACAAATTTTTCAATAATTTATTATTAATTTAATTAATAATTAATACATGTTTGCAATCTAAGTGTGACAACTATCAATTCATGATTTGATGTAGTTGATGTGTTTACCACCACCAATTGCATGTTCTACTAAAGTTCATCTTATTAGTTAGACGTGATCTCTAAATTTTTACTTGTCTCCCCTTGAGCTGAAGTTGAGTCTTCATTTAATTTCTCATCTACATTCATCATCATTTGTAATGGATTAACAATTTATACCAACATAAAACATACAATTTTAGAATAGAAATTAAAAATTATTTAGAATGGGTGGTCACCTTTAACTTCTCAAATGCATCAAAAAGTCTAATATGTAATATCATAAGAAGTACATTCTCAAAAATAGTGCAATGTTATAGTTAATTATGTAGTCAAAAATATATTATGTATTCAAAAATTATGATCCAAAGGATTAAATTCAACTATGAAAATAATTTAGTGTGTAACTATGCAAAGTTTATGATATAAATTATTATCAAACAATGTATATTCCCTGGGGTGTCACAAGATATTTTTAATATTATTTAAGCATAATATCCTATTTTGGATTTTATACTATGAATATTAGTGAATTCATATTTAAATATGTGATAACTTGTATTACATTTGTGCCTCCATAAATTACTAAAATATGGGATGAATCTATTCTACATCTTGATAACACATGTTCCCAAAAATTGATAGATCTCTCATACTTGAAAGGATGCTCTGATAAGATAATCTCAATCTCAATTACCTTCACAACATCCAAATGTTTGGTGTGTAACCATTAAATTTGTATTACCACTTCATAGAACCATTATTTTGAATCATGCACACCATAAATGATAAAGACCATCGATAGTCTATCGAATCCACCTTCCTTTTTTAAAATCCTATAACATCCTTTGGAAATGATTTCATTATTTTCTTTAGCCTTTTCCATGTAGATGCATACATAATTATGAAACAAGTAATTTTTGAGAATTATAAAAATTAATATTCACACACAAGTCATTGAAATAGACCCAATGTAGGAGAGTAGATCTATAATATCACTTTGTGTGACATCAGTGACAGTGTTGTAAAAATATACAATAATCACCTCTAGACTAAGAGAAAGATGGTGTTTTAGTGCTCCCAATGTTTTTACTAATATAAAAGGATAAACACACTATCATGTGAAATAATAAGTATCTTCCTCCTTTGGTAGATATTTTTTTATAACTAATGATACATACAGTTTCAAGAGGTTGATGGAATTTGTTGATATCACTCTATTATCTTCTTTTATTATTTGTATCCCTTGATCTATTTGATTTTTTTTATTTTTTTTGAATTTATAAATTCTTCATAGAGTTTAATAAAGTGAGCTTCATTTATATGTAATTTTTATATCACATTTGATGCATCACACCCTAAAATAGCTACTTATTTAGGAACTAGTGAATTCAAATAATTTATAATTTTCACCCTTAAAACACTAGTCTCCTTCACTCTTTTTGAATAGGCATTTTAAGTTTATACCTTCACACTAAGAAAAACACTCACCTTAAACCAAAAAAATTCACTCATAACTTTGTCTTTGAGTACATCTAATTATACTTCAAACATACCTTATGTGCCTCTAAATAAATCTATTATAATTTTTCTAATGAATTTGGCTTGAAATCTAGGTCACTATCTTTCTTAGGGCTACAATCCAGCCCACCATTTTTGTAGAGATCAAAACCCAAAACCCATTTTCCCATATTTCATTAGGAATAATGATAAATGTTATTGTTTAGTAAGCCTATCATTTTTTTTCAAAAATATTCATAATTTCTTCTTTAAATGCTTGTATGCAAACATAAAATCAAAATACATTAATCAAGCATATAGAGTAGTTAAAAAAATATGTTTTTTGTTCATTTTATTATTAGATAAATTAAATTCAATATTTAAAGTAAATTCTAGTTATTTATATTTTCTTTACCTGAACTGGGGTGTTGTGGTCTTCTTTCCATTATCCACAATGCCCTAGATTTGTACTAGTAAATAAAGTGTGTTGGAACCCATCTTGTGTTAGCCATATTTTTTTGTTTGTAGATAGTAATTAATAGATATGTTATGTCTTTGGTAGATATAATATGAGCTGACATTTATTTTAATCTATCATGGAAAGATGCAAACTCATGGTTTTTTAAAATAAATTCGATAGCTATGATGATATGTTATCCATAGATGACGTAGAAGTTAGTCTTTAGATCTTGAAATTCATGATCAAGCTCAATGTCTAAGACATCACCAGTTAGTTTTTTGAAGGGAATAAATATTACCTCCCACTGAAGAGGAACATGATTACATAACATTGATCCAACTAGTCTATCAACACTAATTGGATCAAGGGATCATTATTGGTATTTAAGAGGAACTTGGTGACAATGTTCAACTCCCATATTAAATGATTTTTAACTGAATAAGAAAATTTGAATCTCTTGACATGTTAAAGATTCACTTTTCTTAAATTACTTTTCAACTTACTTCAATATAGTTTTCTCCATTGGATATACATTTAGATCTTGTAAATGTGATACTAAAGTTTATTTTTCCGTCTACACCAATAGTTGTATCCTCATATACCTAAACATTTTTAAAAGAAAAATTTCCTTCCCCAAATCTTTGTCCATATTCAAGTAGTGGGAGACAAATGAAGTGAATTCATATCTATAAAGTCTTTTAAATGCTAGTTTAATTCCATTACAAATATTTTTATTGGTTTACACTCCAATGGTATTTCCATCTATAAATGGTTCAATTTTATAACTGTAAGAAAAGAAAGAATCTTTTGATGTTTTATAAATTAAGGATGCCAATTTTTATAAATAATGGAAATTATAACTAAATTTGAATAATTTGGCATAAGTAGTCGTTGTTGTCTATGTGTTCCACCTCAACCTTTATTACATTATTTGAAATGCATTTCATATTTAGCACTATCCCAACTACTTGATGTTCCTCTGAGAGGAAATAAAATAAATAGAGGTCATTGTGATAGTTAGATAGAGAGTACATTTATACAAACCACTCCTCATCTATTTTCTTCCACTCCAATGCACCTTCAATAACTATGATACCTCAATAGGGAACACTACCCACAATTACCATTATAATTGATGTAAAAAATTAGTAATAATTTTATCAATTTAAATATATCATGATGACATTTGAAATCTAACATGTTTTGAAACCATATACAAACAAATTATTTAGATACATTAGTCACTAGATTATAATTTTTTTTGAATGGATGGTTATTACTTAAACCAGTGAAGTCTTAACATAGGATTAATAGAATAACATAAACATTGATTATTAATATTGACCATTTATTAATAATAATCTTATAAGCTTGTGTATAATTAGAATATACCCATTCAAAATTTAAGTATATAGGAATAATATGAACATCACATGCTTATATTCATAATATCTTGTCTAGATATTACAAGTTAAGAATACATGGCATGTTGCTTATTATATTTTTGTGGAAGATTTTTTATTATTTTCATGGCAAAGTGGTGATTGTTAGTGCATGTGCCTAGTTATAATGAGATGTTAGCTATTTTAACTAATATTGATGTTTCTTTTCTAAAAAGTTAATATATATATATGTGTGTGTGTGTGTGTGTGCGCTAACAACATTATAATTGTTTACAACTAACCCACAACATATATTGGTTTATGAAATGCTACATCACTATAATTTATAATAAATCAACATTAAATGGTTTAGGCATAAATTATATCATAGATCACCCTTATTTTATGACTTCCCTTTTCCTCCTTTTTGTATTTTTTATCCAAATATAATTAACAGTCTTATTTATAGGTCAAATAGTTATATTTATAGTTGTGAGGTTTTATTACCAACTGACCTAGTTCATGGGTTGGCAGCTATACTACTAGTACTTTGTCTCCCATTTTTATAAACATATATCCATAAATCACGTGGCCAAGTCATATCTCAAGTTGTATAGCTCTAACATTACATAATTTAGTCATGCATTGAGCCACTCAACCTTACCAAAAATCAATTCTATAGTCTTTGTCATTGAGTACAAAGGTAAACCATAAAATGTTGTAGTCATACCACAACATGAAACATATACAAACATAATTTTTGGTATCTATATCTCTTCATGACATTGAACAAAACATAATAGATAAGAATATTTATGAAGAAGAGATGAGTTTTTTGACATGAAAACAATGTCAAACCATGAATTCATAGTTTGATGTTATATGCATGCTAACATGTAGATAAAGTATCAAGTTATATTATTTGTCCTATCCTATTGATCATATTATAAGATAATTCATATAACACATAAAAAGATAAAATGCCTATGTTTGGACTTAAACTTTTAATGAAATAAAAGAGAAAGATAAAAGATAAAAATAATACCCTCAATTTGAAATTCAATAAATGACAACTTGAAAGTTAATAAAAAATTAAACTGAGGATAATAGTGTTTGGTCACATAAATCCTACCAAATCAAGTAAGAAAGGATAGGCGAATCAAGCACCAATGTTTCAACATATGATGCTAAATGCTTAAGATAAACTAATAAGTTGACTGATTATAACTCCCTAGAAAGATACATGGATGATTCCAAATAAATAAGTAATCATATCACATCAAATAAAAACATAAGCCATCATTTGGGTCATTAATCAACAAAATGCAATAAATAAAAAAATTCAAAAAAAACACATAATAATATTAATGTCATATAATGATTCATCAAAACTAATGTGATGACCAAATAAGTCCAATCAATAAGGAAAGGCTAGGTTAATTATATGGTTGATTCATGGTCACCAATAAATATGCTCATGGTATTTATAATCACCTACAACCATGAGAAAATCTACAAAAATAGATGCAACCTCTCTTTCATTCCTCCAAGTTTTCTAAGCACAAAAACTTTGTGAAATTTCTGTGATCTATTTTTGAGACTACTAGAGCTATAACACAACATAGTGAAGGAAAAATGGATGTCCCAATCCTTACATACATAAGAGGCTTCTAAAAAAAGGAGTGTTTGACCAAAATATATGGTACTAGATCTAGATGGATTATTTTCCAAGATTCCATACAAGATTACTCACCTCAAGGATACATTCAAATATATTCATGCACATCTGATACAAATTGATCATACCAAAATAGAGGCAGACTGGGAAAAAATATGATATATCATAATAAAACATGGATTAGAACCCTAAAGTAGAATAAATTTCATAGATGAATCTCAATATCTAGAAAATATCTCCCTACTTCATGTTATCAAATACTTTTATCAAAATTTTACTTATTCAAGTGCACAATGGTATTTTATTCCTCAACCAGTCTCATGTCATTACTACCAAGACATTTAAAGAGTAATGAGGCCGATGAATGAAGGAAATAGTATTATGAAGTATGAAAATAATGGTTCATTGAAATTAATAGTAGTCACTAGTTGTATAAATAATACCAAATTAAAATGTGGCATCAAAATAGAAACCATTCCTAATGCCACTTATAGATATGTAGTTAAAGTAATAGCATGGAAAATATACTTTACTAACATGAAATATTTCACAAGCCATAAGAGTGTAATAGTGGCAATTGAAATTATGTAAATGAAGATAAGATTCAACCTCTATCAAGGCCTAATAGATAGCTTAAATCCCAACCTTCATAAGATCAAGATAGTTAAGCATGATTTATTTTATAGATCTCTATTACTTTGCCTAACTATGTACTACACAAACACCCTCCTAGGCAAAACCAAGAAAATAGAATTAGATAATATAATGACCATAGGATGAAAAATAAAAAATCATATATATATTATGGCCACTGAATAATAATTTATCACTATGATAAGGTGGAGAATTGATTTACAACAAACCCTCAATTCATAGTATAGTAGGCAAATACCATAAAGAGTTTTACTTTTCGACCACTACTGAATAAATTTATATCTACCCATATGATCAATGTACCAAAAAATCTCCCCCATTATAGTATGAAGTGTCAAAGAATAAAATTAAACAATTGTTCCCATCATCTGGTCCTTTTCATGAGTCGTAGGTAAGTCTAGTTGAACTAACATGCAATCCACTATGGATGAGTTAGTGGTTGAATTAATAGGATCATCATCCAATGATAAATTAGTAGAAGAGGACAAATACATAGATGAATCCACTATAAAAATATAATCATTAGAGGGAATAAAGAAAAAATGGAGAAATGAGTCCAATTATAAGTTGTAAAACAAACAACAATACTGATGGATGTATATGTACTGAAAAAGGGCAATCTAACCTAATACATTAGAATAGATGGAGGATCCATGGGTGGTAGGTTTGTTTATATAATAAAACCAAGAACACATCCTTGACCACAAATAACTAAGATGTCACCCAAAAAGAAACAAAAAAGAGCATAAGGGATAAATACATCCCCACACATTTATAACCAAGTGCTAAAGAGCCCCCCATATATGTCTCAGATACATCATCAAACATATAGAGTTAAGAAGGAAAAATGCATACCAAGATGTGTATATCATGTTGGATAAAGACCAAAAATAAGCCACTAAAACCTTAGCCAAGGTAAAGGATGAACAAAGGGGAAAAGAAAAGAAATACAAAGAAGAGGCCATGGCAAAATAAAAGTATGAAGTTGACAAGAAGGATACAAAATAAACTATGGATAAATAGACAACATATGAGGCATTAGTGGCAAAGAAAAAGACATAAAAAGAAAAAATTAAAAATGAACAATAGGAAACTTAATAATAGAAAAGGAAGAAAATAAGAAAGAAGAAAAGGAGAAAGAGGAAAAGGAGACAAAAGAGAAAGATAAAAAATAAAAAGAAGAAAAACTAGAAAATGAGAAATAACATAAAGTAGAGGAAGAGAAAAAAAAAGAAAAATGAAATAGAGGATGCCTCCCTCCTAGCTAAAGAAAAGAAAAAGAAACAAGGTGGAAGAGGATGCCATCCTCCAAGATGAAGAAGTGAAAAAGAAACAAGTGGTATAAGAAGCTACCCAAAAAATAGAAGAAGATGAAAATAATAAGGTGGCTAAGGATTCCACCAAAAACACTAGTAACACATAAAAGTAATCCATGGTACAAGTTGGGCCAAACATACTTTGCCCAAACACCACAACCACCATTTTTTCCCAAACAATCAATTTTCACTCTAACTTCCACTTACACTCAACAAATAACCACCACTTCATCCACCCTCCCTCTAAACCCCAAATATTTCCTCACTTAAATTAAAGTAATTTTGGACTAACATCATAAATTTAACACCATCCATTTATGTTCCACCTTTACCAAAATAACACCATAAGTAACTAATATAAAGTTACACGAATTGACCTCTAGTCAAAATCAACAAATGAGAAATATATTTTAAGAGAGTGTAAAGTATGATTGGATTATGAGATGAATAATCTTAGAGGAAACACTATAGGATGTCATCCAGGTGATTATGAAAGATAGGCCACAATTTGAAGTATATCAAAAGATGCCAATCACTCATCAATTCACCAAAACTATAAAAAAAAAATTATCATCAAGGCTAACTTAATAAAAGATTTCAAACTTGAATAATATATAAATCCCTTAGATGAGAACAAATAATATCACACTACTGTTGAATAACATATTGATTCTATATAGAAAGCAATATCAAATATTAGTTCATATTTTACTTTCACTCTTGGGTGGACAACAACAATACTAGAGTAAACTAAGGCCTTAGATAGCCTTGAGGAAGAATTAAACCAATATGCAACCCAATATGATATTTAAAAAGATCTAACATGCACAAAAAGGGTGAAAATTTTGGTAATAGGTGAAAATTTCTAGGAGCAACATAAAAAAAGAGCAAAAAAAATCATTGAGTTCAAAGAATTAGGACAACTGATAAATCATTTCATGGAAAAATTAGAGAAGTTTACAAAGGAAATGGATACCTCATTCAATATTATTATAACTCATGTTGCCCCTAATGACATCATTGAACTAACTCAATAAAATATAAAGTTAGAATAGAAAGCCCAAAGAGCCACCAATTACCTCAAATAATGGAAAGCCTTTGGGACCAAACTTTTCAATAAACATCAATTTTTTTTCCATAGGGCCATATTCCTTAACTAAATTTGTGGTATTATTCAAATTTGGCTTGTCTCAAGGATGAGACAAAAATTTAATTCAAGGAATTTTTTTTTTGGGTTTATTCAGGAAACTCTAAAGAAAAGCATAGAGTTCTATGGTTATACTATGACATAGTTTTTAACACATCCATTTACCATGGCATAGCTTGCACCTCATGACATCATATAGAGTTACATAGATCAAAGTGGCAAACCATTGGAGTATATCAATGTATTTAGACGTAGTAAAATAGATAGATGAAATGCCATCAAAGCTATCATATTTTTTTATTGATATATCATATGTAACCATTTGGAGATATTAATAAATAATACTTAAGAGATCTTGAATCTTTTTATGTTATGTGAATTCATAATTATGTATGATTAGTTATTTCATATTAAATTTGTATTATTGTATTTTATCTTTAAAATGCATTGTAATAAAATTGAGATGATATTGTATATCTTGATTAGAATGAGCTTATGCCTGCTTGTACACAAAATATTAATAAATTTATCAATTAATCCCAATCTATATAATATAAATATTTTGGTAGATGAAATTATTTCAATCTTGTGCAGAATGGGCACACACCCATTTTGAACAAGATAAGAATAATATTAACATCTACTTTATAACTAATATTATGTAACACAATCTTAAGGATATTATTCAATATAGTACTAGACATAATAGTATAATGTGTAACCTTGTGATGGTACCACAACATCAAAAAACTATTTATATCGTTAGCAATATAATTTATTTTACTTAGTGCCATCCCATAGAGAATTAGACTTGAAATTTATATGCACAAATATGAGATGTGTCTATCTAATATTAAATTTGTATTATTATATTTGGTCTTAACAATCCATTATAATAAAATAGAGATGATATTTCATATCTTGATCAGAATGGACTTATGGCTATTTTTACACAAGGCATTAAATATTTTATCAATTAATAATATTCTATAGAATATAAATATTTTTGGTAGTTCATAGTATTCATGTTGTGTGGAATGGGCGCATACCCATTTTTAACAAGATAAGAATAATATGAACATCCACTTTCTAACCAATATTCTATAACATTAACTTGGAAGGATTCTTCAGTGAAGTACTGGGCATGATGGTACCATAACATCATTAAACCTAAAAGGTATATGCAATATGATGACAATTGATAGTATTATAATCTTATATAGAATAGACACAAGCCCATTCTAAATAAGATAATAATAAAATGAACATCCACATTCTAACCAGTATTTTGTAAGACAAGCTTGGGAGGATTCTTTCATGGAGTATTGGACATAATGTTATTCCATAGAACCTTGAGATGGTACTATGGCATCAAACAACTATTTATGTCATTTGTAATATTAATGATTACACTTAGAAATATCCCAAAAATATTAGACCTAAAATGGATATTTATGAGGATGAGATGTGTCTATTTAATATTAAATTTATATTATTTTATTTAGTCTTAATAATGCATTGTAATAAAATGGAGACAATATAGTATATTTTGATCAAAATGGGCGTGTGCTTGCTTTTAAACAAGGCATTAAATTTTTTATCAATTAATCCCATTCTACATAAGATATATATTTTTGGTAGTTGATAGTATTCCAATATTGTGTATAATGGTCACATGCACATTCTTTACAATATAAGAATAATATGAACATATAAATTTTAACTAATATTTTATAACACAAACTTAGGGGGATTCTTCAATGGAAATTTGGACATGATAGAATAACATGAATCTTTTTTATTATACCATGACATAATTAGACCTAAAATGTATATGCATAAGGATGACATGTGTAGTATGGGCACATGTTATAATGCAAGCTTTGGGTAGTTCTTCAATGGAGTACTAGACATAATAGTATTGTATGAAACCTTGAGATGGTACCATGACATCAGATAAATACATATGTTATTCACAATATAAGTAATTGTACCTAGTAGCATCCCATGAATAATTGGACTTGAGATGTATATTCATAAGGAAGAGATGTGTCTATTTGATATTAATTTTGTAATGTTGTATTTGGTATTAACAATGCATTGTAATTGTTGTGCCCTAACACACACACCCCATTTTATGAAATTCTAATGGGAACTCACTATGGTTTGAATATCTTTATTTAGGGTCTTCTGAGCCTTAGGCATTCATGAATCTCATTTTAATTTTAAAAATTCTAAGTTTATCCTCAAATTCTATATGTATATAGTTTTAATTATGAAAATCAAAGATTGAATGATCATTCTAATTTATCTGGAACCTTATAATTTTATAATTTTCATGATTTATTTGGATTAATAGAACTATTGTCTTTCATACTAGTTTCCTATGTTTTCATATGTTCATAGGACCATTGAAAAATACTTGTTAAATAATTCACATCTTGGACTTACCTTTATTCATCAAATATTGGGATAGGTGGCATTCTTAGATTACCTAGAGCCTTCATCCATCATGAAAGTTTCTAAGCATTCAAAGTTTCTATGTTCTGAGAGTTGGACAAGTGGATTTACTACATTATACAAAGCCCTTCAATCTATGAATAGAATTATAATTGTTTGATACTTTGTGTTCTAAAAATATGCCATGGGGTGCATTTATGTGAACCTAAAACCACATATACTTTAAAAACAAAGTCAATCATCTAATGGTTCCAAGGTCCTGTAGTTCTGTGTGATTGAAAGGTGGTAAAATTCCATTAACCCAAAACAACTAAAAGATTAAACAAGTATAATAACCCCAAGCCCACATAGTCTAATGCCTTTGAGCTTATAAGCTTTGAGAAGATGATAGTTGGCACAGTTATGTTAACTCACATCCTTGGAACTTATAAAGCAAAGGCTCAAGTAAGTGATAAGTGGACAAGTAAGCAAAAAGTGGATAAGCATCACGATCTAGGAGGTGGATGCCTAAAGTGTGCGTAAATGAATTTGAAAATAGATAAAATAAGATAGTAAGAGAGAAAGTGAAAAAAGACTCTAACAAGATGAATGGACACATAAAATTTAACATAAATCCATCATATGGCAAACATACAAACCCATCAAAGTTGATTGAAGAATTTAAATTGAAATAACAATGAAATTAAAAGTCATCATTTACATTGAAGTCACATGAATTGAGAAATTAAGGCATAGATTTTAGGTGATATATGCAAAATCTGATCAAAAGTTAGGTCACTTCACCATCAATCTTAGAGAGAACATTATGATTCCATGCTTTCCTATGAATAAAATCCCTAGTTTTCAAGTGAACCTATAGCGAGAATTCATATAGTCATCAAAGTGTTTATACAACTTGATATTATTGAAATGGATGCTTTCTCAAAAATATCATGGTTACAGGCCCCTTCTACATACTCTTATGTAGGTAGTACATAATATATGGATATAATGTTCAATAAAAGAACCCTTGATTTTATGTTCTTATCTTACTCAGTGATCTAGAATACAATGGACTCTATGGTCCCATACTTAGCATAAGACTAATTATCCCAAGACAAGAAGTAGTACATCAATTAATTATTACCCATTATTATCATGAGACTTCATCACATAGTGGTAAAACTAGAGTTAATGCCTTGTATTAACATGCTTATAAATTTATGTTTTAATGGCACTTTTATGAAGATTGTCTACACCTTATGAAGATAAAAAAGATAATTGCTTACATTTTTGGGAGGTAATTTGAGAGGTATCTTAGGATACTATGTCTTGAGATTACTTATAACCAAGTATCATCTAATGTATGGATAAAACATAACACCATAGAAGGCAAAATGAAATAATAGCTACTGAAAGGCCAAAGGTTAAATCCCAATGGTACCATCTCTTCCAATGACATCATCAAATTTAGGCCTAGTATTAGGATATATATTTCTCTTTTAAATAGACTATATTTCTTTCCCAACATTACTTAGGTACAAGTAGAATGGGTCCCTTTGTTGGACATTATATTGGCTTCAAATGAGATTGTTGCCCTGGGAGAAGTTATATGTGTTAAGATAAAGACCTAGATGTATAAACTTAAAAAAAGGCCCATAGATGGAAAATTTTATATGATGTCATATATATTATATTTATTCCTTGACATAATTCATAGGATAAATAGAAAATTGTGGTATCCATTAATAGAGTATGTTGATAATAGAATTTGTTAATATTATTCCTTCATGTTCTTCATTAGATTCATAAATGAGATAAAAAGGATTTATGAGGAAGTCTATCCTCAATTATACCAAAAAAATCATGGTACTTAGATGCCTCAACTATATTATAACATAATAAGAACCATAAATAAATGGGGTGAATTATGGTATTACTTCGATGTGACAATTATCAAGATTGCAAGAATAAGGGAACCTACTCTATTCTTACCATGCCTTGTCCTTGACAAAATTATAGACTAAGAGGTGGATCACCAATTTATAAAATAATATATGAGGAGATATAATAGAAGTATTTGGCTTATTACTTCAAAAATCCTCTGAGTATTGGGTGGCTCCAATATGTTGTAAGGACCCATTTCAACCAAGTTTGGAAGATGAGATCATGTTATAATTTAGATGAGGCCCAATTTAGATAATGGGGTCATAAAAATAAAATCAAGAACTATCATTGACTCCTAAAGCATAATAAGAAGGTGAACATCACATATGGTCACTAAGAGTATGATCATGATGCAATTTTCATGAATACATAAAATGATAAAGAGGTATGGATTAGAATGAAAGATAAAAAAATGTCCACGATGGTCACCTAAGCCATCCAATACAATCCTAGAGTACAAAGGATCAAGTGAATGAGATTGTGGAACAATCAAAGAGAACATTAATTCATTAATGGCTATTAGTTGAACCTTAGGACTCATTAGGGCTGGTCCAACCCCCTATACTACAATGGAATAAATTAATAGACATGAGGGGGAGTCTAGTAGCCAAAGGGAAGGAAATATATAGATAATAAATGAAATTATTATAGGTCTCTTTGGTCTCCAACCATCTTCCACTTATACAACTATCATTTCCATAATTTTGGACACAACTACTATAGTGGATAGGACTCTATTTACTCAATAAAAGTAAAATAGGACATTGTCTATCACACTTCTACATCCACTTATAAAAATCACATAATTAAGTCTTACATATTTTACACAAGATTATTTATTATCTCCATCCACTCCTCTATCCCTTCAATAAGGTCCATCTCTATCCACTCCTTCTATTACTATTATTCCACTTTCCATTCCATCCCCACCACCTAAGATAGTGTTCCCTACTACTATGGCTCTTTCATTTTCTTTATCTTCCCTTTTACCTTCTATTTCCCCCGTAGACACTTACCAAAGGAGATCTAAATCTATTCTAGCCTCCTCTAAATCTTAGTAACTAGAGGAAAGGTAATCATTTGGTCTAGCTACTATAGAATAATCCTCTATTAAGGAATAACTAGAGGAAGAGGAATATGGACATGTAATATCCTTGGTGGATTATGCCACTGATGAGGAAGAAGGAAATGCAAAAATGATTATGGAGGTATAACAGAGGGTAAGTGAAAAGGAAGCCAAAGGTGAGGAATATGAAGAAGCTGAGTTAGAAAATGATAAATCTCTAAGCCTAGGAAGCTTAAAATAATGAGAAACACTAGATGATGCCCTAGACTAACATGTCCTTATGGTAGAGCAAATGCCAAATATGAGTGAGGTAGTTTCTCCTCTTATTTATTCTATTTCCATTATAAATACTTTATCTATTTATTTTTCTTTGACCATTTTGGGTCCATCATTTTTTAGTTCAGTTGATTCTTCCATTATTTTAGCATCATCCACACAAATAAAGACTATAATAAATGAGTCCATTTTAAGAATTTGGTCTTTGTTTCAATTTTAAATCATAGAAAGCCACTAGTTCATAGAATAATTCATCTCAATTAGAGATACATTTGCCATAATTGTCACTTATATAGTCAACCATATTAATAGTTAAAAAGAATCTAGACTTGAATAACTTTATATCTAAATTTAAACCATAGAGGGAGCCCTCATCCTAGTAAAGGATTGTTTATCCACCATTGCAGTTTCTAGTTTAAATAAGTGCTTCATTAACACCTTTAACATTGAATCCTCTAGAAATAACTCCTCCTTTGATGACACCTCCACTCTCTACCTCTAAATATCCAATTCCATCAGAAGAATAAGGATAACTTATTATTCCCTAGTGGGTTAAATAAATGCAAGGAAAAAGGGATGAGAGATAGAATTTGGTTATCATAAAATTACCCATAGTCTCTAGCAAGTTTGACAAATAGAGTGATATCATTTAGAGGGTGAGGAAGAGGAAGGTAGTGAATGTAGAGACAAGGGAAGAAATTGAGTTCAATCAAAGATATTTTTCTTCCCTTAGTGAAGAAAGCCAAAAGGAATCCCAATGATCTGACTGAGTATACATAATATTTGTGTTCTTTTGTGGATTCCACTAGAGAAGCATTGAAGGAGATGTACAAAAGCAAATAGGAGGCACAAAATATGTTACTTCATAGGAAAATCATACATACCCCTCATGAAATTATTGATAATGTTTAAAGTGCAACCACTTGACTATACAATATATTGAGTAACATTCAAGTCTCTAGAGGAGAGAACCAATCAAAAAACATAAAGGCACTCAAATTATGGAACTATTTAGAATAATATGAGAAAATGATCACTTTATTGATTTAATATTCTAGGATTAATGATTTAAATTAGTTGAACTTAATGTCCAACCATGATACAACATTTACCTTGAATTATGTAATTGCAAAGAGTGATGTTGACCTTACTTGGAATAATCAAATGAAGGATCTATTAGGACATTTTATGAACCTTGAGAATCTAAAATTTGAAATATTTAAAGACATGAGGATATCTCATGTGATTATCTCCACATGTAATTTGGTCAATAGGCCAAATTTTTAGATACTTAAGGAGGAGGTTGAGGGAATAATGTATAAAATGAATGATGAATATTTATATCTAATAACACAATATTTTCAAACTTTATCAATTATTAATGTTTTCTCTCTTGTAGGAACCATTGAGTCTCAATATCTGTGATTACACACCTTAAAAGGTGCATTGGGAAAGGGGTGGGTAGACCATTGGTGCTTTACAAGATTGTAGTCCCTTATACTACCTCTTGTTATCTACACAACCATCTCCTATACACTTACCTAAGATTTAACACCTCTATTAAGCACTCCTTCAATAAATTCACTACCTTACTTAGCCCCTACCTAAGCCTAAAACTCTTTTTGACCATTATTGAACAATTTTGACTTGGGATGAATATGTATTCTAATTGATATCTGCACATTATGGGTCTAGGTCAGCCTTAGCCAACATGATAGGGACCTAACCTATTTTTTGTCAATTAATGATACAAAGTCAAATTGGGTTGACCCTATTGACTAAACTTTTAGAAAGTTTTAGGGTTAGATTCAACTATATATACAAATTCATTTGTCCATTTATGATAAAGATTATAGAGTTAATTATTTATTTTTGCTTCTTTACAATCTATTGTTTGACCATTATACTATAAGAGTTATTGCATAGGGTTTATACTTGGATAAAAATATGGTCTTATGGAAAAGTCATGGATGATTAGGCCTATATTATTGATCCTTACAAACCATTATAGCCTCTTGAAAATAATATTTGGCCAAGAGAGCGATTGAGTCTTGATGGTTTCATCTTCAAGGTAAGTATCTCTAGATTTACTCCTCTATTTTAGTATATAAAATTAACATAAGTTATGGATTTTGTATATATTACTCTCTCCATGCATTAGGGTTATATCTATACATATATTAATTATAATTATTCTATGCATGTTTAATTTTTATGTTTATTACCCACTTTTTATGCCATAAACTTTGGTGAGCACTAGATTAGACTTTACTTTACTTTGCATGTACTTAGTGAATATGAAAACATAGGACCTAGCTAGGGTTATTGCATAGTGTTTCTTGACTGGAGGCTTTATAACCCTCTCTAGTGATGTTATTATGGTAAGAGATCCCTTGGTTAGGTCTAGTAGATTCATCTTGGTCATGACCCCGAATATCTAATATATTAACAAACAAAAGTCTACATAAGATTTATATTCTCTGAATTAGGATTAATTAATGGTATAGATACATTTCCATTTGTATACATTCTAGTGAACTTGTCATGAATTAAACCCTTTTAGGTTTCCTTTCATACATTCATTTTATCATCGTATTATTTATTTTTATTTTTGTAGTATTATATCAAACATGTTGATATATTTCTAATAGTCTATGTGTAAGTTTAACACATAGTCATTCCAAAATGACTTTGTTATATCTATATAATTATTCTCAAAATATAAGTTATTGGATTGATCAACTCAACATAATATTCTTCTTTATTCACAAGATTGTATACATAGTCGATCCAATTGACTCTATTTATAATTGCTCTTTTTTAGCATACAAGTTTTATAGACATAATCAAATTAGTAAACTCTATTTGTAGATTCTTTTAGGTTTTAAAAACATAGTTGAGCCAGTCAAATCTATTCATAGATTATTTTTAGCACAATTTTTTTTTATACATAGCCAACTTAGTTGATTCTATTTTTAAAATATTTAATTCAGGACTTGAGAAACATAACATAAAAATTACAAACTAGTCATCTTCAAAAATAACAAGGTTAATTCTTACCTTCTCTATCATTTTAGTATTTCATTTATAGTAATGTTTTTCAAAAGTTTGTAGTCTAAAACTTTGTAAACCTATAATAAATTGGGTTGACTAGATTGACACTATTTTGTATCCTATCTTCTATCTAGAATACATAATTAATTTATTTGACTGTGTTGTTCCAAATCTTGCTTTCTAAAAATAATAGCAACCCTTTCAACTTTTTTATGTATTTTTTGCATATAATGTTAACTAAACTGACTCTATACTCTTCACAGTGAAATAAATTAACTTATTTTTCATGTAATTAATTCAATTTTCATTTCAATTGATTACATGCTTAAAGTAACAAACATAGACTAATTATGTTGTTTTTCAATTTAATGATTTACTCACATTATTTTTCTCTTTTGCACACACTTACAAATCACTTTACACAAAAAATCTTAAACATTTTTCTCCCCAAGGTCTACCTACTTGGATTTCATCACCAAGGGGGAAGCTAATTTGGTTTTCTGGCCAAGTATAAACACATGGTTGATGGTATCTATTGAAAAAAAACTTGACACCCTTATCAATGCAAGATTATGAAGTGAGTGGGTAGGATAGAAGATTAAGTTAGTACCATTACCAATATAGATCCTTTTTAGCCTAACTACCTAAAACTATCCATAGATTTTTTTTAGTTCCTTCTTACAACCAACTCCCCATCACATTAATTTAAAAAATTTATTATAACTTAACAACACTTAGGAATGACCAATTAGTTAACATTTACATTCAACTTTGTTGTTTTCTCTTTGATCATTATATATTGGTAGTGCAATATTTGTGTTGTATGTTCTAATTAGATCAATCACATTGATCTAATTACTTGTGTGTTTCACTTTATTTTCTTAGATTCTATCTCAAAAAAAATTTACCTATTTTTAGAACATTATCATTTCTATCGACACAGTCTTTTATAGACTATCAATATTTATTACCTTCTTTACAAAATCACCTTATCTAACTATGTATTTATTACAGTTTATTCAATTCCCCCTTTGAAGTACACAATCAACATATTTGATTGTGTATCTTTTTCATTTTTTCAGTTTCTACATTTGTAATACACAATCGATCCATATGACTATGTATATTTCTTGCATGGTTCAATTTTATCATTCGCAAAACCTATATGATTAGTTAGACTATGTCTTTTCCATCCTCTTATATTAACTTATTCCGTAGACTTTATTAACCCAGTTAAATGTGTACCTGTTGGTTGATACTCTTTTGTGTGTGGTTGAATCCATCCCTATTTTTCCTCCTCACTTCTTAATTTCATATTTTGCCTTAAACCATCATGAAATACCCTATCAAAATATTCTTAGAAAAACTAAATCTATTTAGATACTATATGGGATTCTCTTTTCTTCCTACCTTTGCTACCTAAGAGAATCTTCTCTTGGAGTACCTTTTCTCATCCCTCATCTTTTGATTACAATATGATACAAATCAATCCAATAGATGAGATTAGTGAATCAAATCCTTTTCATACTTATCAAGATAATTCCCACCTTTAGACATCTTACCATACTATGGGGATAATTGATATAATCCTAATAACTAACCCCATTGAAAACCTTCTCAACACTAATAACCTAACTCATAGCAATCTGCCACCTAGTAACTCTCCCCCTAATACTAATTTTGGGAAACTCCTACCAACACCAACCCTATATTTGATACAACTCAAATTCTTTCATAGATAGTGTAACAAATGAAAATTATTCAATCATTTAAAAACTCTTAAATGATGCAACTATAACATCATTTGCTACACATGGTTAATCAACATCCTGTTCTTTTTCCCCAAAATAATTAAAATTTTATCTCTCCACCTATTAAAGATGCCATGGGAAATACTATTCCCCAAACTATCATGCATAATAAGATGCTTCAATACATTTAAAATGATACTTTATCCCATTTCATTATTTCTATTAACATTGGTAATATATCTCCAACTATTAAATATGATGGGACTAAACACCCCATATTTTTTCTCAAAGCATTCAATAATCTTTATAAAGAGTATCCAAACTAATAACTTTGCCACTACTAAAATTTTAGTTAAAACCCTCATCAATGATGTATTATAATGGTATAACCAACTTCCCCAACATTATATATGGTAACTTGAAGATTTAGTCAATCCTTTAGTTAAATAATTCCAACATAATGATCTTCCCAAAAATTATCTTAGTCATTTTGTCAATGCTAAGTAATCCCCTATCAAATCAACTCATGATTTTATAAAATAATGTAAATATTTGGCTCAAAAAGCTAATCACAACATTAATGATTACAACTTGTTTAAACTTTTCATAATGACCTTAAAACTTTCCCTCCAATATAGGGTTCAAAATTTTACTCCCTAAACTTTAAATGATGTTGTTGACCAAGTGTTGGATAGATATTTTGTAGGCTAGCAATAGATACATAGGTAGTCATGGGATTAAATAACCTTAATTTAATGGTGAATCTCCTATATACTTATGTTTAACTATTTTGACTATTCACACTTTTAGTTTTTTACAACTTATATAAATTATGTATAAGATATACACAAGTTATCTTATTTTTGGGTATTAATTTAATCACAAAGTTCATGAAACATAACAAAGTGATTTTATAGTAAGTAGTTAATTCAAAATATTATACAAAGAAGTTCTTAGAAAGTGGAGAATGAAAAGACTAGAATCTATGAAAAATAAAGAAACTGTACTTCACAACAAGTAGTTTCTGTAGAGCATATTATATCTATATAAATAGATAAAGATACAAGATATGGTAATTCTTTTAGAAATTGATTAACAAAAATTTTAATTCATATTTAGATTTAACAATAACATAAATTTTACCATTTTAATTCTCATATGATGGACCGAAAGATCTCCTTAGACACAAATTTCTTTAGAAACCAACTTTCTTTTTATTCACTTTGAACAAAGTTCATACAAAAACATACAAAAATTTAAACATGAAGTTTTAGATTGCTTAGTATATTTTTTATAATAGTTACTTTTTCTTTTCAAAATTACCCTCCCCTTTTATGCAGGTCTTTTCCCATATTTATACCACTTTTAGATATCAAATACAATTAGGAGATAGATGCTTGAATTCCCCATGTGTTGCATTAAATTTTGAAAACCATTGGGAGACATCTTTTTTGAATTTATCATGTATGGCATGCAATGTTTGATTACATGTATCTCTTCTTGGTTCTATTATTTGGATCAAATACAAATTCTTTTCATGTTGCGCTCAACTCACTTAAGTAACTTGTTTTTACAAAATGACTTCAAGAAATGACATCTAGCCAAGTTACTTGAGTCTTTCATTCTATAGAGCAACTCAATTTTATAAGTAATTTATCTGATTGAAATTACTTATAATCAAATTGCAAGAGTTTTAATGATCCAAATGAAGATTTTAAATTTTTAGAATGATCTTTTCATGTGTTTGATGCATTTTTTCCCACTGGCCATGCCATTATGTGAACTCAAAATTTGAATCAAGAGAGGGTAGTTAACTACTTTAATAAAAGTACTTCAAATACATTTCTCAAGTTGTTTAAATAAAATAGAAGTTGAGAAGAGAAGTACTAGTAATCATTCTAATTCATGAGCTTCTATTCTACACTATTCCCTATATTTGATGTGTTATGACAATGTCAACTGAATAGTTGTATCATCTATCTTGGTAACTAATTGCCTTTCTATTTCAAATCTCATTAGCTCATTTTATAGCTTCTTACAATAACCTTTCACCCTCTCAATATTGGGTTATATCCTTTTGACTTGTTGATGACTTTTCATTATCTCCTTTATTGATTTTGTTGTGAATGGAGTTGTGGCCTCTTTAATTACTTGAATTCTTGATTTAATTATTTATGTGTCCTTGGTAGTTCTTCTGACCAAACATTCATGAGATATAAGATAGAATCCTCCAGATCTATTTTCACATTGTGAGCATCTTCTTCTAGAGTCTTCATTTTTTCAGGCATTACTCCAAAAATGTGCATGTAAAAACATATGATGTGTTCTTCTTACTTTGCTTTCATCACTAATCCCTCTAGAAAAATATTTTCTTAAATCAAAATATTTTCACTTAAATCATTTAATTATTTAATGTTTTCCCATTGCAATTTAGATATTCCATTTTCATTTTCAATCTCCTTCATCATTATTTTTAGTTATACCAATTTGTTCTTGATATCAGCTAAATTATCTAGAACCTCATGAAACCATTTCTATGTAGTTTGCATCATCTTCTCTATCCATTCATCAACTAATTTGGCCTTATCACTAATTTATTTTATCAAATTTATTGTTTGATGATCAATTATATCTATTAAAAGTAATGACTATTGGGGAGTAGATCTTACCACTTTGTCAATTATTTCACATAGCTTAGAAATTTGTTCCTTTAGTTTTGTTTTATCAGCCTTTTCTTCATCAAGTATCTGAAAAAGGGTATTGATAAGATTTTGTGTGTCTTACTTCAAATCCTCTATAGTGACTTCCCCTAGGGATACTTTTATAATTACTAAGTCTTCTTCGATGATTTCACTCATATACTTACCCTATGGAGGAACTGATATTTCTACAAATTTTTGGCGTAAAGGCTCAATTATCAATTTTGAATTCTCTCTAGCATTCTTGGGATTGTTACCCTTATGATCAAGACATTCAAAAAATTATAAGTCTATATCTTCTAAATTTATTTCTTCTTTTGATTTGAGAGTTATTTGTAATGCTAACCATGAGAAGAAATTGGTACTAGTGGAAGTAGCTAAATGTATCACCATTTTTTGTCACCACTCTCTCTCTTGAGTAGGAACTTCTCTTATATCCAAAATATCTTCTACATGAACAACATTGTAATATATTTGTTCACCTTTCTCTTTCTCTACATGCTTGTCAAAAGTTTCCTATTCTTTTTCTTCTCTATTGATTCTACATAATAACTATGTGATGTCGTCAACTTCTTGGACCAAGTCAAACCTCACTATTTGCCTTAGAAACCTTGAGGGTTGTTTTGGTTTCTTTAGATAAGTAGTATTCATTATCTTGATACAATCTATTATTTTACTCTTTTAGAGATCTTTAGCATTTTTCATTGATAAGTCTAGCACTTTAGGTCTTGCTAAGATCTTCAAACAATAGTCAAAATACTAAACATCTAATCTAATCACCACATTGATTGAAATATCTTTTAATATTCTAGTGAGAGAATCATAATACTTATCACATTCTAGAATAAATTTAGGTAGTTTTGTAGATCTTGGGAAAGTTGTAGCTTGTAGGATTCCATTATTTGTCATTATTAGCATGAATGGTGTTTTGAGTGTGGCTTTAGATCTTTCCAATATCTCAATTATGGAAACATGTCCCATGTCAAAGTCATTGATTTATAAAAATTTAGATGCAATGTAAGACTCAATGGGATATCCATGGTATTCATACTTCATCCATGCTTCTTGTGATTTCCTAACTTTCTTTACTTTAGTCTTTCCTTTCCTACTTGGACCTAGAACTTCTTCTAGTGAAATCTTAGGAAATTCTTCAATTAGAGTTTCTTCCTCTTATACTCCTATTATTTGTTGTGACTAACACTAGAAAGACTTGGTAAATGCTCTTAAAAACTTAGTAATTATTCCTATTGGTTTTAGAAAAGGTTGAACAACTAAGTTAAGTTATTATCTTATGTAACAATCCTAAGCAAGCTTCAAGTATTAGGAACTTCAAGAAACATTAAACTTTAAAAATATAGGAAACTCATTATAACTAACAAGGTATTGCAATACTAGGAAGGTCTAGGTATTTCTCAAGTCTTTAGGATTGAAGACTCTAAGTGAGTGATAGAAATTTACAACTATGAGTTTCTTTGGGCAAGTTACTAGAGTTGGAAAACCTAACAAATCTAAAGCAATAAATAGTTGTAACTCTAGGTAATAAATCAAAAATTGAAAATTTGAGTAAGCAATGCCCCTTGGAAACTTCATGTAACATGAGACCAGTTGTCTGGGTTCAGGGTTTTGAGTAAGTAATGAGTCATGAAGAATGTAAGAGGATAATCTAGGTTAATTACTAGGATTTAGTTTGATATTTTCATATTCAAAGTATTTATGAATAATACTTTTCATATTTTTAACAACATTATGCATGTAAAAATGACTTACAATTGAAATCAAAAAAAGAAATGATGGAAAAAAATTCAAAATATTGCATGAAATTTTACTAGAGAAAAATGAGATAGATAACTAGAATGAGATCATGAAACTAAAGGATAAATAAACTAAATACCTTGACTATAAATGAGTTGTGAATATTTTGCACCAAAATTACTCTAGAAGCTCAAATAATGTCACTCAAGATTTATAGGGGTAGCAACTAG
This sequence comes from Torreya grandis, assembly GCA_037957365.1. Classification (NCBI taxonomy): domain Eukaryota; kingdom Viridiplantae; phylum Streptophyta; class Pinopsida; order Cupressales; family Taxaceae; genus Torreya; species Torreya grandis. Next base: position 927,119 of record JARHVA010002593.1, on the reverse strand, counting down.
GTTAGAAATTTTGAAAGCCAAGTAGGAAATGAGGTGAATTTTTTTAATATTTATATTAACCTATGCATTAGTGACAACTAAGTGACATATGTGAGGGTAGCCATGTAAGAATTTTGTTGACTATTGGGTTTTATGAATTGTTTCGCTTAATTTAGTCTACAAAGTTAAGAAACCCCGTAACCCCGATTTGGTCTAAGTTTATGAAGACTTCAGGCTTATGAACCTTTATTGATTTTACTTATGACTTAATTAAGTGAATTAATGTAACTTTAGAACCCTGATTTGGTCTAAGTAGTGTTTTAAAGGTTTACAAATCTACATTACTCAGCTTTTATTATTTTGAGAAGTAAAGTCATTTCAAAATTTTGATTTAATCTGGATGGTGTAACTAGATCTTATGATGACAACATACTTCAACTTTGTCATTTAAATAAGTACAGTAACCTAGAGAACCTGAGTTGGCCTAAAAATGATCCCAAACACTTAGTTTTTTGAATTTCTTGGAAAGATGGACATATGTGTTTTATGATACTAACCTAGGCAAACATTTTCTAACCATCTAGAGTAATTTAAAGCAAATTTTTGGTAACAAAAGAAATTATAGAAAAACTACTAAAGTCTAAGTCTTATTCAGGGGACTAAGTTTTGACAAGGACAACTAACTCTCATAAGACAAAAGATAAAAAATTCAATAGGGGTTACCCAAAATTTCTAAGTGTGAAATTTTGGGGACACTAGTTGGCTCTGATTGGGGACGTCTTTGTTTCTATCAGAAAGAATGAAACAAAAGTGAGATCCCAGTATCTCTAGTTTTGAGTCTTTTCTATTGGGTACAGAGTCATGTAAAAATCAATTACAAAAATCCTCAAAATAAACAAATAGAAAAAGGAAAAATAATTGTACAAAATAAAGACTAAGGTTTTATTTATATACATATAGGTGTTACCCTACTACTTAGTTCTTTAAAGCTTCAAGTTTTGCCTAGTTTAAGTCAGTGATAGTTTAATTCCATCTTGGTACACTAGGATGAAGTTAAATTTTCTAAACAAATTCTTTATTATGAAAGGTCCTTTCCCCAGTGAATCAAATTTTCCATGCATCCTTTTTGGTTCATTTTGCTTATCCCATAGAAGGACCAAGTCATCAAATTCAAACTTTCTTTCTTGAGCCTTTTTGTCAAAATTATTATTTACATTCATCTAATGATCAATTAAATAGTTATCAACTTGAGTACAAACTTCTTGTAGTCTAGATAAAAACATAATCCTCTTATCAAGTGAATCTTGATAAGTTACATCTTCAATAGCTTTAGATAGTTGCTATGCAAACAACTCTATTATGATGGGTATTTTAGCATCTATTTCATACAACTAAAATGGTGGCATGCTAATGGTTTTCTTTGGGGTGATTTTTTCAACCCATAATGCATCAAATATATTCTTTTGTTAGGTACATTGATTATCATCCACTAGCTTGTGAATGATAATCATCAATTTCTTGTTACTTGATTTAGCTTGGCCATTCCCCTGAGAATAGTAATTTGAAGGTGAACTAAATCTATTCCATATAAATAATAGAAATAAGTTAATTTAGCTAAAATAAATTTAGATACATTAGTTGTTATTATCTTGTGAAGAACACCAAACCTTACTATAATGTTTTTCTTGATAAGATCACATAAAACTTTAGAAGTGGCTTGCTCTATAAGAATGGCTTATACCCACTTGCTGAAGTAATCAGTGGTAGTTAAGACATAACAATGGCCAAAACTTAAATAGGGATTGAACATGTCACCAAAATCTATGCCCCATTGGTGGAATGGTTCATTTATTATGACTAGTTTTAAGGTAACATTGGTAGCTTTAGACATCCCATAAAATGTTGACATGTTTGACATTTAAAAACCGAATCCAAACTATCCTAGAAAAGAGTAAGCCAATAATACCTTGCTCGTAGGATTTTATGTGTTATAACTCATGTTGAAAAGTGACCTCCACATGATTTATCATGAAACTATTCTAGTAATCTCTTTTTTTGTTCTTTATCCATATAATGAAAGAAAACACAATAAATTCTTCTTTTATACAAACCATTCTCCCAAAGGACAAAATCCTTTGACTTCAGTTTGAAGGTACATTTTTCCTTATGTGTAAGATGAGATGAACATTCTCCATAAGTTAGGAAGAAATTAGTCTTACTATACCATTCATCAACAATATTAACAAAAATAACAATGGCTATATTTTCATCTAATTCATCTTGAAGTAAAGATACCATCGTATTTGTGTCGTCTGTTTTACTTTCTATCATTAGTTGGCACAAGCCTCTTCCTCTCACTAGATTTATTTGTTTTATATCAATATCAAATTCTTAAACCTTAGCTATTTAGGTGCCTCTTATCAATCCCAACTCCTTTTAGGTTAGAATAGATTTAACTATAGTGTCAAGTATATATACTTTAGTATGTGAAGACAAGATATAGTAACTAAAGGCTTTGCATGCCTTGAATATAATAAAGGTGTTATTTTCCATTTATGTATAATTTAGTTCATAAATTTTCAATGTCTTGATCATGAAAGTTATGGGAGATTCAATATCTTCATCATTATTTTTTAGAAGTATAGCTAGCATGGTATGTTTATAAGAATAACAATAGAGAATGAATTCCTTACTAAAATTTGGAGAAACTAGTACTGGAGCTTGAGCTATGCCTACTCTAATATTTTCAAATGCCATCTTACCTTTAAAATTCCACTTAAATTATTGCTTCTTTTTCATTATGTCAAAAATGTGGTGAGTTAACTCAGAAAAGTCAAGAATGAACCTTCTGAGGAAGTTAACCTTATCAAAGAATAAATGTACCCCTTTCTTAGACATAGGCATAGATAGACTTTGAAAGGATTTTACCCTTTATGGATAAATATTCATTCCTTCCTTTGAGATGATGTGACCAAGAATTTTCTCTTTAGTCATGGTAAATATTAATTTCTTAGGATTCAAAGAGATCCCATGTTTCCTACACTAGATGAGAACCTCTTCTAAATTAGCTAAATTATTACCTCTCTTCTTGGAGAATATTATCAAGTCATAAAGATATACAACTATACTCTCATTTTTTATATGTGAAAATACTAGATCCATCACTCGTTGAAAATTTACTCCAGCATTAACAAGTCCAAAGGGCATATTTTGATAGGCAAAAGTCCCCCATGGTGTTGTGAAAGTCATCTTGTATTGATATTCTTCTACCAATTTTATTTGATAATATCCTAAAAATTCATCTAACATGGATAACATTTTTGAGCCTATAACTACTTGTAAGGTATGATCCATAATAGGCAATGGATAGTTATCTTTCAAATAAGCTTGATTAAGATTATAGAAATCAACATACAAACATATTTCTCCATTCTTCTTTTTTATTGGGAGAATATTAGCTAACCATGCTGAATGATGAATGGTATAAATGATCTTAGCATCAAGTATCTTTTGTATTTTAGCAAAGATAGGACATGTTATTGTTGGGTTATGATGGTGAAGCTTTTTCTTGAAAGGTTTTGCTTTTGGATAAAGTGGAATGTAATGTTGTACTTCTTTTAGCTGAAAGGTATTCAAGTCTTTATAATACCAATCAAACACATTAATATATTTCTTTATAAGCTTAATGAATGCTTATTTTTTCTCTTGGAAATAACATTTTCCAATGTTGACCATATTGGGCTTTTCTTTAGTACCCAAATTAACTTGTTGTGCTTCTAGAGAAGAACTCTCACCATACTCTTTCTTTTTCTTTAGAAACTGATCATGCTTATCAAAAATTTCTTATAAATAAACTAACCCTTTAGGGATTTTATTCCCCTTCAATTGAATCACATATTCATTATCATCATGATCAGGGTGAGTATTACCTATTGTTGTCTGGCATGAAAGTGAACTACTTCCTTTAAAATATAGTTCTTCAAAATTATTTTATTGCTTAAGGAAAGTAGCTATCTATTTGTCATCATTAAATACCTACCACTAATTAAAATTATATGGATCCCTTGGATATAAAACCATATATACTCTAAATCACCTTCTTGAAAAAGTGTAGGTTACTAATTTAGCATGAGCAGAGCTATAGTTACTGCAACAGATTCAACTCTAGAGTTCTTATCACAATGAATAAAATTGATTTAAAAGGCTGAAAAATCAAGTGTTACACTCAAAAATTGATCTTGGTAGTGTTTTAGCTTATCTTTATTTACATGGTATTGGCCAAAACTTTGACTTACAATCAACTCATCATCTCCTTGTGCTTTAAAAGTCTCACTCCTTTTTCTTTTGCTTATTCTAGTCCTAACAATAGTGCTTCATACTATATTATGTTGTTAGTATTTTCAAACATTAGTTTGTAATAATAAGGTTATACCTTTCTATCAGGTGATGTCAATATAACCCCAGCACCCAAACCAAGGGAACTATAACTACCATTAAATTCTAGCATCCATATTTTATTTTCTTCTTATGTATCTAGTTTTCGTATGTCCTTGCCCAATTCAAGGTAATGGACTCCATGATTTGATTCTTCAAAAATAATATGTGATCTTGGATCCTTTAACTTGAAAACCGTATACTTGGATTTCTTCTCAAGTTTAAGTTTTTGATTCACACCTTTTATTGGAATATGAGCACAAGACCAATCCATCTTGACGTCTCCCCCCAGTTCTTTGTAGAAGCTTCTAATCAACAAAATTCCATAGGAAACAAGAATATCTTCTATCATAATTGTCATTTTAAGCCTCTTATTTAGAAAACTTACTAAAATAGCTTGAGCATCTTTGATTTGTCAAATCAAGGGAACTTATCTTTTCATTGAGTAACATCTCCCTATTAACTTAGTTAGAGTGAGGCCAAGGGTATTGGATACTTTAGCTGGAATGACATTATCAAAAGCTCCTGAATCTAAGATACAATGGCTCAACTTGAACTTGTTGATTAAGAAAGATACATAAAATGTATCTATTTTTTTAGATGTGGAAATAGATGTGGGAGAGGTAGTTGTAGAATTTTTTTGGAAAGAGACATGTTTGGGAGTAGGAAAAATACATTTTAAAGAATTAATTATATTATTTGATCCTTTAATTTGAGCATAATTAACTAGTCTATTCAACTAATCTACATAAGAACTCAAGTATTCAACTTCTGACATTTTAATATTAATTTTTTTGACATGGTCAATAATGTCAAAATAAGGGATGGACATATATAAATTAGGATTAGCTTCAAAAGTATGAGTGACTAGCTTATGAGGTTGAGAAGAAGATACTACATATTTATCTTTTAGATCAAGAGAAGAGGTTAAAAGACTACCTCTTTTGAGGATGCTAATATCTAACTTGGAGTCTTATTTCTCTTTCTTTTGTTCCTTGGAAGATTTTTTACCATCTTGCTAAATTTGTGATCTTGTAAATACTACAAAAGAGTGACTATGATCATCTTTAATCAATTTTTCATAATCACTTTTTGATTGATATTAAAGGTAGCTTATATTGGAGTCACTAGTGGGATCTACAAAATCATCCTCATCAGCAAATATTTGATCAAAATCAACAACCATATGATCTTCTTAATTCATTTTAATGTAGTTTTTTATAACATCCTCAGTTTTTAGTCTTTGTGGAGGTATAGTAATATGATTCCAGTGTTGATTATTAAAATTGTGTATAGGTGCTTTCATGATAGGAGTAGAATGAACACTTTGAGCAATTTGCCTTTTAACTTACAGCAAGTCATTAGCTAATTTCTACAATAGGGGATCCATAGTGGTTTGTAATGTAGTTAAAGCAAAAATTTCAACCTTGAAATTTGTTTTATTAATCTTTCCAACCATAATAAGGTAATATTCAACTTTTGTAGCAATGTTTTAGCTCTTGCTAAATCAACAAGATGTGCTCTATACAGTTGATAGCTAACCTTTGGTAACTGAACATTGATGAAAAATCACTTCTGATTATCACTAGTGGGTTGAGTACCCTAATGCATTTTGTAGATTAGTCTATTAAATTTAGCAATGAAATCTCACACGTGTTCATGTGGTTCTTTTTTAAGTTGGGTCAATTGGGTGAGCAATATGTGTGAGTCTTAAGCAGATCTAAAACTTTTTTCAAATTACTAATGCATGGTGGCCTAATTGATTATGGTGTTAGAAGCCAAATGGTATAACTATTCTACAACTAAATCATGTAAGGTTTCAATGAAGAGTCTAAATAACACATCTTCATGATTAACACCAATCACTTCACAAGCTACAAATAAAGTAGATAAGTGCTTATCTAGACTTTATTTTCCATCCCCTATCAACTTAGAAAATTTATTTCTTGATCCCTTAGGCAAGTCATGGAGAAGAGAATTTAAATTCAATGGGACAATCACTGTCCCCTAAAGGATATGAATTTGTGTGATTCTTCTAAGAATAAGGAATTGAAGATTAGTGGGTTGGATTATTCCTAGAGAATTATGTTGTAGTTGATTCATAAGATTTTATATTTGTCTGACAAGAAAAATACTTACTCTTCTTATTCTAGTTTGGGGAGGGAAGCTAAAATTAAATTGTTCTTGTAATTGAAAGAAGTCATCGATTTGACCTTGAACTCTTCTTACCCTAGTGAAAGGTTTATTTGTCAAATTGAAGTACTTATGCTTCTCTAAGGATTTGTTTAAGTTACTTCAAGTTTATAAACAAAGACTTGGTAAGTGATTACTTGACATGTATAAACTTAAGACAAACAAAGCATTTCTCTTAGACAAGTAAAACTATATTCATAAAACATGTGTTTTACATTCATAAGTTGCCTTTATTTTGCATGCATCTTTTTACATGGTAGTGTGGAAAACATGTAATTTTTCAAAATTGACCACTATTCAGCATCTATCTTACTTACCCTTGAGTGGATAATCTAATTTTGTTCTGGTTAAGGATGTGTTCCCTAGCAGAGTCACCAAAAATTGTTATCTAGATATTTTTTAGGCTAGCAAAAGATACCTAGGTAGTCATGGGATTAAATCATCTTCATTTAATAGTGAAGCTCCTGTATGCTTATGTTTATCTATTCTGACTATTAACACTTTTAGTTTTTTAAAACTTATACAAACTATGCATAAGATATGTATAAGTTATCTTATTTTTGGGTATTACTTTAATCATAAAGTTCATGAACCATAATAGAGTGATTTTATCATAAGTAATAAGCTAATTCAAAGATTATTAAAAGAAGTTATTATAAAGTGGAGAAAGAAAATACTATAACCTATGATAAATAAAGAAATTTTACTTCACAACAAGTAGTTTTTACAGAGCTTATTGTATCCATATAAACAGATAAACATACAATATGTGGTAATTATTTCATAAAATGATTTAAAAAAATTGAATTCATATTCATATTTAATGATAACACAAAATTTACCATTTAAATCCTCATAGAATACACTGAAAGATCTCCTTAGATGCAAATTTCCTTAGAAGCTAACTTTATTCTTATTCACTTTGAACAAAGTTCATATAAAAACATACATAAATCCAAATGCAAAGTTTTATATTGCTTAGTCTATTTGTATAATAGTTATAATTTATTTTCAAAATTACCCTCCCCTTTTATGTAGGTCTTATCCCATATTTATACCACTTTCAAATATTAAAAATAATTAGGAGACAAATCCTCAAATTCCCCATGTGTTGCGTTAAATTTTGAAAACCATTGGGAGACATAGTTCTTGAATTTATCATGTGTGGCATGCAATGGATGATGACATGTAACTCTTCTTTATTCTATTTTTTGGATTAAATACAACCTCTTTTTATGTTGTGCTCAGCTCGGTTAAGTAATTTATTTTTACAAAATAACTTCAAGCAATGACATCTAACCAAGTTACTTGAGTCTTTCATGTTATAGAGAAACTTAATTTTATAAGTAATTTCTCTGAGTGATATTACTTATAAAGTAACTAATTAGAACAAAATTACTTCAAATACATTTCTCAATTTGTTTAAAGAAAATATAAGAAGTTGAGAAGAGACGTAATAGTAATCATTATAATTCATGAACTTTTGTTCTACATTTTTCCCTATATGTGATGTGTTATGACAACATCAACTGAATAATTATATCACTTGTCTTGGAAATTTATTGCATTTCTATTTCATATCTTAGTAGCTCATTTTCTAGCTTCTTATAATAACCTTTCACACTCTCAAGATTGGGTTCTATCCTTTTGACTTGTTGATGACTTTTTATTAACTCCTTTATCAATTTCACTATGAATGGAGTTATGTCCTCTTGAATTACTTGCTTGAATTCTTGATTTAATTATTCATGTGTCCTTGGAAGTTATATTGACCAAACATTCATGAGATAGAAGATAATATATTCCATATCTATTTTCACATTGCGAGCATATTATTATAGAGTCTTCATTTATTCAAGCATTACTCCTAAAATGTGCATGTGAAAATATATGATGTGTTTTTATTGCTTTGATTTCATCACTGATCCCTTCAAAATAATCTTTTCTTCAATCAAAATCTTTTCACTTAAATAATTTATTTTTCAAAGGTTATCTTATTGCAATTTAGATATTCCATTTTCATTTTCAACCTCCATCATTATTTTTAGTTGTACCAATTTCTTCTCTATATCAACTAAATTGCCTAGAACCTCATGAAATCATTTATATGTAGTTTACATCATCTTCTCTATTCATTCATCCACTAATTTGGCCTTATCACCAATTTCTTCTACCAAAGTTATTGTTTGATGATCAATTATCTCCTAAAATTAATGATTGTTTGGGAGCAAATCTTACCACTTTGGCAATTATTTCACATAACTTAGAAATTTATTCCTTTAGTTTGGCTTTATCAATGTTTTCTTCATTAAGATTCTAAAAAAGGGTATTGATAAGAGTCTATGTGTCTTACTTCAGACCATCTATAGTGACTTCCCCTAAGGATAGCTTTGTAATTGTCAAGTCTTCTTTAATGATTTCACTCTTATACTTACCCTATGGAGGAACTGATATTTCTAAAAAAAATTCACCTAAAAGCTCAATTATCAGTTTTGAAGTTATTCTAGCATTCTTGGGATTTTTACTCTTATGATCAAGACTTTTCAAAAATTATAAGTCTATCTCTTCCAAATTTATTTATTCTTTTGACTCAAGAGCTATTTGTAATGCCAACCATAAGGAAAAATTGGTACTAGTGGAAGTAGTTAACTATATCACTATTTGTTGCCAATTATCTCCCACCTATCTCTCTTGATTAGGAACTTCTCTTGTATATAGAATATATTATACATGAACAACACTGGAATCTATTTGTTCACCTTTTTCTTTCTCTGCCTGCTTGTCAAAATTTTCTTGTTCTTTTTCTTCTTCCTTGATTCTACATAATAACTATGTGATGTCATCAACTTTTTGGACCAAGTCAGACCTCACTATTTGCCTTGGAAACCTTGAGGGCTATTTTGGTTTATTTAGATAATTAGTATTCATTATCTTGATACAATCTATTATTTTACTTTTCCAAAGATCTTCAGCTTTTTTCATTGATAAGTCTGGCACTTTAGGTCTTGCTAGGATCTTCAAACAATAGTCAAAATACAAAAAATATAATCTAATCACCACATTCCTTATAGTATCTTTTACTATTATAGTGAGATAATCATAACAATTAGCACATTATATAACAAATTCAAGCAGTTATGCAGAGCTTGGGAAAGTTGCCACTTGTAAGATTCCATTGTTTGTCATTTCTAGCATGAGTGGTGTTTTGATTGTGGATTTAGATCTTCCAACAACTTAGTTATGTAAATATGTCCCATGTCAGTGTCATTGATTTCTGATAATTTGGATTTAATGCAAGACTCAATGGGATATCCATGGTATTCATATGTCATCCATACTTCTTATGATTTCCTAACTTTCTTTGTTTTAGACTTTCCTTTACTACTTGGCCCTAGAACTTATTCAAGTGTAAGCTCAAGAACTTATTCAATTAGAGTTGCTTCCTCTTCTACTCCTGACATTTGTTGTGACTAACACTAGAAAGACTTGGTAAATGCTCTTGAAAACTCATTAATTATTCCTGTTGGTTTTAGAAAAGGTTGAACTACTGAGTTAAGTTTTTATTTTATTTAACAATCCCAAGCAAGATTTAGGTATTATGAACTTCAAGCAGTAATAAACCTTGAAAACTCTAGGAAACTAATTCTAAATAATAGGGTATGGAAATACTAGGAAGGTCTAGGTATTTTTCAAGTCTTCAACATTGAAGAATTTGAGTGAGTGATAGGTATTTACAACTCTAGGTTTCTTTGGATAAGTTACTAGAGTTGGAAAACCCAATAAATTAAAATTAATAGATAGTTGGAACTCTAGATAAGTAATCAATAATTTAAAATCTGAGTAAGCAATTCCCATTGGGAACTTCATTTAACATGATACTAGTTATCTGGGTTTCAGATTCCAAGTAAGTAATGAGTCATGAAGAATCCGAGTGGATAATTTAGGTCAATTACTAGGTATTTTTATAAATATTCTATCTTTTGGGATTTAATTTGAGATTTTAATATGTAAAGTATTTTTTAAGAATTTACAAATTTTTAACAACACTATGCATGTAAAAATGACTTACAATTATAAGCAAAACAAGAAATGACAAAAAAAATTCAAAATGATGCATGAAATTTTATTAGAGAAAAATGAGATATACAACTAGAATGGGATCATGAAACCAAAGGAGAAATAAACTAAATAGCTTGACTACAAATGGGTTATGAATATTTTGCACCAAAATCACTCTATAAGCTCAAACAATGTCGCTCAAGATTCACAGGGGCAACAACTAAGTTAGAAAATTCAAAATCAAGGTGGTAAATGAGGTGGACTTTTTTAAAATTTATATTAACCTATTTATTAATGAAAACTAAGTGACACATGTGAGGGTAGCCACATAATTATTTTGCCAACTTTCAGGTGTCATGAATTGCTTTGCTTAATTTGGTATATGAAGTCAAGAAACCTCGTAACCCTAATTTGGTCTAAGCTTTTGAAGACTTTGGGCTTATGAACCTTTATTAGTTTTAATTATGATTTAATTAAGTGAATTAATGTAACTTAAAAATATTTTGTCTAATTAGTGTTTTTTAGGTTTACAAATCTACTTTACTTAACTTTTATGATTTTGAGAGGTAAAGTCATTTCACAATTTTGATTTAATCTTGATGGTGTAACTCAGGTTTGCAATGACAACTTACTTCTCCTTTGTCATTTAAATAATAAAAATAACCTAGAGAACCCGAGTTGGCCTAGAAATGAGCCCAAACACTTAGTTTTTTTAATTTCTTAGAAAGATGGACAAATGGGTTCTATGATAATGAGACAGGTAGACATTCTCTAACCTTCTAGAGTAATTTGAATCAATTTTGGTAACAAAACCGATTATAGTGAAAACTACTAAAGTCTAAGTCTTATTTAGGGGACTAATTTTTAACAAGGATAACTGACTCTCATAAGACAAAAAACAAAATTTTTAATAAGGGTTACCCAAAATTTCTAAGTGTGAAAGTTTGGGGACACTACCAAGATAAGCATCAAGATTTTCTAATGAAAATAGTTTGAACCTCCCACTAAAACCATCAAGGTATCTTTCCAACATTTAATTAATGCAATAACCAGTAATCCTCCTCAATTAAAACTAAGAGTTTTCAATCAAAAAATTCCCAACCTTCCCATATGCCATTAACCATGCAACATATGAAATAACTTTTATCACCTTTTAAACCATTCACTTATCCTAATAATCACCCTAAACGATATGATCCTAATAAATTTTTTGGTTTCATGTCAATATAGGTCATTCCTACCAAACATGTTAGGGTCTTAAAAAAAATTTGTTTCTTTTATGATAGGTGATTTATTCAATCATGATGCCATGATTAAAATCTATTGTCAGGATTATGTTAATTTTTATCAAAAGAAACAATATTCCAAATCTTCTTCCTCTAATAATCTAAAAAAATCTCTACATCTAACTCTCAATAATCAAATAAGGATATTTGTGTGATCATGTTAATTATGATAAATAATATACCAATTTCCAATACGTGAATGCATCTAAGGTCAATTATCAATGTAAACTATGCTACAAAGATCCTATCATCAAACTAAATAAACTATATTTAGAAGAACAAATTATTAAAGATACTACTACCACTAAATTACCTTTAGAAACCAATGAGGAACCACTTCCTCAATCTAAACCTCTAACTTATTTTCTTCCTAATAAACATATTTTACTTTCCAAGCCTCATGATGGTTCTTCCTCTTGTAAAACTCATTGGAACTTATTAGAGGAACTCAACTCTATGCCTTATAAAATCCCTCTCATGGAGTTAGTTTTCAGTTCTCCCTATCAGCATAAATTCCTAATGCAACAACTCTAAGAAATCAAAAAACCATCTTCCTTAGAAGAGGAACAACATTCTCATGAGCCTCAACAAAAAAATTTCATACCATTGAATCTATTTGTCCTTGTTCAAAACCTTCCATAGATTTATTTTAAGAAGACATGATTAATGATGAAATTATCTTTCATGTTGATGATCCACCTCTCTTTATCAAAATATCCATTAATACCACCCTTATTCATAGAGTATTGGTAGACAAAGGGTCGATTATTAATGTGACATCTCTTTGGTTCACTCAAAAACCTAGGTATAACAAATATTATATGGAGCAAACTCATTTAACATGTCCTAGATTTAACAAGACCAATCAAAATCTACTTTTTTGTATTTGGTTCCCTCTTACTATTGGACCGAAAACTATACGTACTAAGATTATGGTTCTCAACTTACCATTATCATATAATATACTCCAATGATACCCATAGACTCATCACATGAGGGATATTACCCCTTTTGGGATACAATGTATCAATTTTATTAATAATGGCAAATGTTATAAATATAAGGATAATCCTAACCCATGGAGTATTCAACTTCTCAATCCTAAATCTCAGTATCAAATTCCTACTATTCCAAAAATTAATAGTGTACCTTTACCTGAATTCATCAATCTGATTCAAGAATTACAACTCATTCTTACTGATTATGATGATGATGAGACAAATAATTTATTAAACACTTGAAATACTACTAAGCTACCCCCTTACATTTTGGAGTGGATTCCTTCTTCCTTGTTACCTCATGATTGTACCATCCCTCTTATCAATGAGATCACTAATTTCCCTCCTCCATGCAATACACATGAGACATGTTATACAAAATATGATTTTACTTGCAATTATTATGGAGTATCCAACTTATTTAAATACCCTTTAACCATTTCACCTTGTAAATTTAGTGATCTAGGCATCTCACCTTTGAAAGTTCTGTTAGAGACACAAGCATGTACTATATCTCCCACCTATAATTATAACTACATTATGGCCCAAGCTCAATCAAGAGACTTAGATATTGAAAAATATCAGTAAACCTTAGCTAAAATACATGCTCTTAACCATGATGTTCATATGATTTACATATATGTTGAGTTATAACCTAAACGTCATCTAACTCTAGTTAATTCTCTACTTCTCAATACTCCTTGGTTGGTTGAAAAATTTTTACCTCTTCCAACTTCAGAAATTTTAGCACCTTATATACCTCCTATCCCACTATTTACTCTACCAAATACTCTTCCCATCAATTAATCTAAAGATACACCTATTATCAATCCAATTTATTCTAATCAACCTTCCTCCATAGTTCCACCTACTCATGAGATCACTCTTGACATAAAAGCCATATATATATGTTAGATACATTCTAAATATGATTGCCATGGTAACAAAATCTTTGATATTGAAGTATATGTATAATATTATGTACATATACCTACATTACCTAGTGATGAATCCATACTTGAATTTATCCATGCGAAAGAACCTCAACTTCTTTGACAACATGGCAAACTTGGTAATTTTAAAAAAAAATCTCCTCATTTTAACAAATTCATTGCTAACATTAATCCTAAATTAATCATATTTCCTCTCTTCCCGATGTGCCATATCATTTTAAATATGGAAATGTTATGCCTATTAAGGAAACCATGAGAATAGAATATATCACTCCCTAGTGTCCTTGACCTATAACTATTTCTTGAGAACTCACATCAATAAATAATGATAAATTTAGTCTATTGTTCAATAAATATCATGAGACATTTTCTTGGTCATATGATGACATGCCTGACATCAATCTTAGTATCATTGTGCATAACATAATTGCATACCCCAATGCCAAACCCATTTTAAAAAAATAATAATTTCACCCCAAAGTTTCCATCCTATGCCATAAATAAATTATCCAACTATTAGATGATAATTTTATTAAGCCTATGTACTATTATTAATGGGTGCCAAACATTGTTCCCATTCATAGAAAAGTTACCATGGTTATTCACATTTTCATTGACTTTTATAATCTCAACATCACTTGTCCTAAGGATAATTTTCCATTATCTTCAATATATGCCATCATATATTCCACTAATGGATGTGAAATTTTGTCCCTTATGGATGGTTTTTTATGCTACAATCAGATTCATATTTCCCTTAAAGACCAACACAAGACAACATTCACTACAGAAGGGGGCACCTATTGTTATGCTAAAATTTCCTTCATCCTTAAAAATGCTAAAGCTATTTATCATTGGGATATGACTCACATTTTTCATGAAATTATATATAAGATTGTGGAAACCTATGTGGATGATGTCATTTCCAAATCCAAAATTTGGAAAACCCATCTATGTGATCTAACTATCATCTTTGATCGACTCATCAAGTACAAAGTTAGATTCAACCACTACAAATGTTTTTTTGGCATTACATCGAGTAAATTTCTAGGGTTCTTAATTTATATTTATGGTATTGATGTTTATCCCACTAAAATAAATATTATAATCAACATGCATATTCCTCTCTCCATTCTATACATTTTGACTTACCTAGGTAATCTTGGGGAACCATCGTTCTCACTAGTCTATGGTTTTGAGTTTGTCTTACCATTAGAAGTTGAGATTCCTTCCTTATGTATATATATTCATGATATCATTATCAATGAATAAATACTTTAATATTTCATTCATTCCCTTGATATTCTCAAAGAACACCATCTATCTACTCTGCAACATAATCGCCAATACAAGGCTCATATCACCAAGAAACATAATAAAAAGGTTAAAGTCTATACTTTAAATGTTTGTGATCTAGTACTTAACTTATACTATACCAATGATAAATAAGTTAAATACTCTCAAAAATGGTGGGGGTCTTATTTAGTGAAATATATTCTTGGTCTTAACATCTATCACCTCCAAAATAATGAAGGCCATGTTTTCAAAGAGCCCACCAATGCACAATTCATAAATAAATACTTTTCTTAGATATTTCCCTTCTTATCATATTTCTATATTATATCCTAATAACCTTATTTTCATGATTTCTACATTGGTTTCACCCTCTACAACAATTTATTTTTACACAAACCTCAGTTCCTTCTCTTAGTCCTTTGGTTTTTATTTCTCATGAGTTGCATTGTAATATCATGGATAAGAGCTGGTCTTCCTCATGAATTAATTTAAATTTTATTGATGTGTTATATTACAATTATTTTTTCACATTATTGGGTTTCTCTTTTGTGATTTTTAGTGTAAGACCATAGATAAGACCAAACCCTCCTCACAAATACCATTTTTGCCTTTTTTGCACCCACTTGGGTTTCTCTATTATGAGTTGCAATATAAGACCATGGATAGGACTAAGATCTCCTCATAAAATCACCATATTACTTTAAACACATTTTTTTAACTAATTATTCATTTTCTATAATGTTCATAAATGGTTACAAGTTTGTGATCCCATATTCTTAGCTTCATTTTTGTTCTCTTTTGTAGATAAAACTTGCATAACAAACTATGTCAACATGTTTCCCTACACTTCCATACATTCTTATGATAAGGATTCATACTTACCTATAATTGTGTCCCTTTTTACCTTTTTCAAAAATTTTGAGATTTAAATTAATTCAAATTGTTTCATGTTCATTCCCCTTAATTTCCTTTCCTTTCATTCCACTTTGGATAAAACAAGGTTGAAGACAAGATAACACTTCTATTTTACATGACTTAAAAAGAATCTTAGACACCATGCTCTTTAAGTTCTCTTTATTAGAAACCAAGTCTAAAGTTTTCAAATGATAGTGATTTTTAGCACCCATGTTTGATTACCATTTTTACTTTTATCCTTAGTTTGAATTGGCTTGTTTGCCTTTATTACTTATGGTTTACTTGTTTGAGTTTTTTAATCATTTAGTAGACTTAGATTTTTGGTTACCTAATTTACTCTTAATTTTGACTTGGTCATTTGGTCATAGCTTAACATTTATCACCCTAGCTTACCAAATTTAAAAGTAATTCATACCTACACCATTTTAGTTATCTTATCTTTCCTACATTTATTTGTTTTTAATCTTTAGTTTTTCATCCTTGGGTTTTTCCAAAGTAGTCTTTGTGCCCTCCATGATCAACATTACAAACCTAACAGACAACTATTCAATGATAAAGGTAAGTCAAAGTATGCATACATTAATTTTATTTCAATTATTCTATTTCATTCAATTACTTTCAATCATTTTATGCTTTAAAATACTACAATTTACATAGCTTCAGTGTTTTGTGTTGTTATGTTATTTTATCAAAGCACCATCCCCTATTACACCTGAGTGACATGTGATGAGATTTGAGTGGGGAATATGTATACACATAATATTTTCAAAATCTATAAATTATTGATGCTTTCTCTCTTGCAGGAACCTATCAAGTCTCAATCTATTTGAGTACACTCCTTAAAGGGTGCACTAATAAATGGATGGGTAGAACAATGGTGATTCATTAGATAGTTTTCCCTTACACTACCACTTGTTATCTACATAACCATATCCTTTACAATTCCTAAATATTTGACACCTCTATTACACACTCCTACAAGAAATTCACTGGCTCACTTAGCCCCTACCTAAGCCTAAACCCCTTTTTGACTTTTAATGAATAATGTCAACCTGGACTAACTATGTATTCTAATTGATATTTGCATGTTATGAGTCTAAGTCAGCCTTAGCTGACCTATATTAGGACCGAACTTGTTTTATGTCAATTAATGATATAGATTCAAATCAAGCTGACCATATCAACTAAATGTTAGGAAAGGTTTAGGGTTATATTCAACTATATATACACATTCATTTCACCATTTATTAAAGATATAATAGAGTTAACTATTCATTTGTGCTTCTTTAAAATCTACTCTTCGACCATTCTAATTGAAGATTTATTGCTTAGAATTGTACTTGGAGAAGAATCTTATCTTGTGTAAATTTCTTGGATGATGAAGCCTATCTTAGTGATCCTTACAAATAATAACCTCTTACAATGTACCTTTGGCTAAGGGAGGGATTGAGTCTTGATAGTTTCATCTTCAGGGTAATTATCTCTAAATTTACTCCTCTATTTTAGTAGATAGAAGTAACATAGGTAATGGATTTTTAATATATTACTCTCTCCATACATTAAGATTATATCTATACATAACTTAATTATAATTATTATATTCATGTTTACCTTTTATGTTTATTACCCCAACTTTTTTCCACAAGCTTTGGTGAGTATTAGATTAGACTTTACTTTACTTTGCATGCACTTAGTGAATATCAAAACATAGGACCTAGTTAGGTTTATAGCATAGTGTTACTTAACTAGAGGCTTTGAAACCCTCTATAGTGATGTTATTTTTGTAATAAATATTTTGGTTAGGTCTAGTGTTACCATCTTGGTTATGACCCCAAATATCTAATGCATCAAGAAATGGAAGTGTAATTAGAATTTATCTTCTCTAAACTAAGATTGATTAATAATCTAGTTGTATTTCCCTTTGTATAAAATAATTTTTATAAAGGATAGAGTGGTAAAGATATGAACCCTAAGATTTGAGTTTAAGAGATTGGAAGTAGAGCATACATGGTTGATGGTTGAAACCATAAAAATCTTCAAGCCTTCCTTTATCTATTTTGACATCATTAAAAAAGAGTTCGAAGCTACACATGCATTATTTTAAGAACTCAAAGGTAAAGAAAAAGATTTGTGGTTAGCACCTAGCATGTATCTAATTAAATGTTCCACCACATATACAAAGTCTTTCTAATTTCCCATAGATGTAGTCATGCATACTCTAGGTGGACCCATTTTGATCCCTTAAGGAACTACACTAGCTACTTCAAATCTATAGCTATCAATCTACCATATTATTTTTCTAGTGGTGTGACATCAACACTCCTATAAAAATAAATATGTACTTCCACATTTAGGATAAGTTGGAACATTGGTTTCTCATTTATTTTGCATGTATATATTCTATTTTAATCACATTATTTTATTTTAGGTGGACACTTTTGTACATGCATACTCTATACAGTTTGGACACATAGTCCTATTCCTATAAATGTAAATACATAATATAATTGGATGATGAGACCGTCCAATTCCCTAATCCTATATATGTTTGTATCCTCTTGGTTACAAAAGGAAGAGAATTTCAGCTATTGAGATTAATAGGAAAGTCTATGAATTATTTTACAATTATTCTTGATGTGCAAATATTGATTCTTATCCAATCTTGTGTAGAATGGGCACATGCCCATCATAAAAAAGATAAGAATAATATGAACATACTTAACAATGAAATTTTAATTAAATAGACTTATATAATATATGTAATTAATAACAATATGTTTAATTGATAGTATTCTAATCTTGTGAAGAATGGGAATATGCCCATTCTACACAAGATAAGAATAATATGATTGCATAATGTAAAACCTTAAGATGGTATTGTGACAACATTAGAACTAAAATTTATATGCATTAGGATGACATGTGTAGGATGGGAACATGTTGTAACACAAAATTGATAGGATTCTTTAGTGGATTACTAGACATAATAGTATTATATGAGACCTTGTGATAATACTGTGACATCAGATAACTACATATTCCATTTAATGTATAGGTATACTGGGATAAGTCTCCAATACATCACCATCTTATGCTAAACCCAACTTCTCATAATTATTTGCTTTGTTTGGTTTCCAAAGTTCTATCCCCAATTCAAGTTTTCAATGTTTTTGAACTTAATAACCTCCTTCACATTTGTACCTATCTCTTGTACCCTTATAGTAATTGTTGACCAATTTTGCCCACAGGCAAAAATTTTGGTCCCCTTCCTCCTTTGCTATTCATGCCAGTCATTTTCAAGTTGTACAAGTTCAACATGTTTGGTTCATGGCCTGGTTCAAGTGTTTCAATGACCTTTAGTTCAAGGGTCCATCTTTAAGTTCAACATCTCGATTCAACAAGCATTGAACCATTAAACTATTGAACCAAATTTTGGTTCAATGGGTTTGTTTCAATGGGAGAGGTTTAACGGGTTTGGTTCAAACAAGGGGTTCATCAGCCTTGGTCCATTAGTCCATCGGCGTGCAATGGTTGAACCCTTGAACTGTTGAACCATTTTTGGTTCAATGGCTTGGTTCAAGGGTATACCCTTAGCCGAAGGGGAGTCTTAAAGTTCAAAATTTCCCTAGTGGAGGGCCGGTGCTTCAAAAGAAAGGGACCCAAGTAAGTTTGGTTCAAAGTTCAAAATTCAATTTTGTTCAAAATTGGCTAAGTCCTAAATTCCTTCAAACTTTTTGCCTAATGGAATTCCTTTAGATAAAAAGTCTGAAGGAATTCAGGGCACTTACACAAAGCAAAACAAAGAGCCAGAAGAATTTTTGTGGACTTCTGTCTGCGGGAAAATGTCTACAGACAAAATTCTATGGAAAATACATAGAGTCAAAGCGACCTAGGAAAATTGTCTGTAGGGACCCAGGAAAAAGTCCAAGGCATACAGGGACCCACCGAAGGACCCCGAAGGGCAAGTGCTCTTGTGGGGGACTCTCAACCAAGTACAAAGGGTCACCTTCCCTTCAGGAAGGTGATAGAGATAGAGAAAGATGCCCATAAATAAATTAAGAAGGCCCAAAGCTAGCAAAGGACCTGATGACATCCCAGAGGATGTCAAGTTTAACAAAAGAAGTTAGCCATTGGTTTTCAAAACATGATGATCATGTGAATGTCAACTTTCATGAAATGAAATGGCTATTCCTTTTCAAATGAGAGAGTGCTAACCATGGAAAAGAAAGCCCAGAATGTAGTGACCTACCAGAATGTTCACCCTGGAGGGCCGAAGGAGTGAGAAGAGACAAATGGAGAAAAGACAAAGTGACAAGCATGGAATGAGCAAGCAATTAGTCCAAGTGGCACCAATGTGAGAAGTGACTCTAAAGGTGAAATAGTTATTGTGAATTAATCATGAGAGGATGCAAACAGCTAGTAATACAATCAGTTTCTCCATTTTACATTTAATGGGTGGACAAACCATGTATTGACCTTTGAAAAGGTAGACTTCTAAACAGACAAAGCACATGGCTCATTAATGTTTTGAGTGACTTTTTCTTCCCAATGAGATGATGCAAGAAGCCACTTGTAAACAAGGAACACCAAATGGACCTCCTTACTTCTCATATATATTGTGAACTTGTCATTTGTAAGATCATCTTCCACATTTTTACAAGGTCCATCCCTGTTAAAATTTCCACCTAAATCTATAAATGTAGTTTTTACCTCTTCTTGGATAGATATTTTATGTGTCTTGAGTGTTAATTTGTGTTTAGTCATTGTCTTTTGATGCTCTCACAAGTTCAAAACCACCACACCATTTATCTACAAGGCACCATTTTGTAGCTGACAAGAGAAGAGTAGTATTCGAGAAGTTTAGAATAGAGGAGATTACTTACAGTGTGTATTTTATAGCACCTTGGTGAAGTCTCTATTTTTTTGTGTTTTCATGAAAGCCTCCCTACTAGTTTCTTGTAGTATGGCCCTTCTACCAAGTCAGAAGTGTATGTATACATTTGTCTAGTTTTAAGAGTGGATGTGAGAAGGTCATTTCATTTTGGTGTATCACCTCCTTAGAGTAGTTTGTATTCCTACAATATTTCTCCCTTTTCATCCCCCTCCATTATATATCTGTATATGTCTGTATTTGCACTTGATGGAACAAACATGATGCATCAAAGGGAGCTAGCCCTTATCTAGAAACTCTCCCCTCCAGCTTCATCAGTCCCACAGGTGAGAGGGGAGTTTCCATAGTTGTGAGGAGAAGGTAGGAGCTTGACCTCCTGTCAAAGGGTGCAATTTCCTGCGTCAATAGTTTTGGCACGCCCAGTGGGACCCAGTTTGACAACTCAATGAGGTTTCAAGATTGATGCTAGTCTTGTCATAGCAAATTTTAAATTTATAGCATTTAGTGACTCCACTGGTAAGAGCTTTAGTTTTCAAATTAAGACCAATTTCTTAACTTTCTATGCCTAAAGTCACCACAAGGTCTACTTCAAGAGGGGTTCCTTTCAATTTCATTGAGTTGCCTTTGAACTCTACTAAAAGACTATGATTTGAGAGGACCCATCCTTATCCAACACATAATCCTCCTAGACCTATTGTAAGGGATGCATATGTGGTAGACCCCAAGTTACAGCCCATCCCGGTGATGGCACTATCTTTTATGGCTTTTCATGGTTAGAGCCCCTTGAGTCTCCCACGTTATGATCCAATTCTGGGAACAGCTCTAAAAAATGTGCCTTCTTTCAATGGAGAGGGGTCCATTATAGTCATTGAGCATATTAGGAATATTTCTAACCTCTGCAATATTCATAATGTAATAGAAGAAAATATCACCATCAGATTGTTAGCACTATCTCTCAAAGGCAAGGCTCTTGACTGGTATAGAACTTTGCCTATAAATTCAATACATTCTTGGAATGAATTGGGGACTCAATTGATAGATCATTTTGGGGAAAAAGTGATGGCCTCTCACTACTGAGCAACTGACGACCATAAAGAGAGCTCCACATGAGTATATGCAGGACTTTAACATGCGATTTCAAAAGACTTGGGATAGAATTCCCATCCTGGTAAGGCTGACTCTTAGCTATGCTTTCTTGTATTATCTAAGAGCATTAAATAGTGATATCACTGTGATGATCCAATCCATGGGAGGGCATATACTACCAGCTACTTATGACATAGCCATAACAACTGAAAATTTCTTAGTATAAGCTGGGAAAATAGCCCTTAGGCCTCACATGCCACTTTTCCCAAAAATGTTGCCTCCAATTCAAACTATTGCTCCCACATTGGCTCCTCTACCTACCATAGAGAAACTAGCTACTGTTCCATCCAATGAGCTTCATGAGGTTAAAAGTCTATTGCAAAGCATGTCAAATGAACTTCTAGCTCTTAAAAGGCAGCAAGCTCCAAGCAATAGGCCAAACCAGGGATATCAGCACTATGGTCAAGCCCCTAGACCCCATTTTCAAGGCTATAATCAAGGACAGGGTCAGCTCACTCAGGCCAAGCCATTTCAAAATTATAAGTCAAGCCCCCCTTCATCATCTAAAGTCATGGTGCCGATTCAAAAAAATCTAGTATAGGAGTAGCCAAGGTGTTTGACCATGGGATATGGTCAAGAACAGGCTATTTACACAAATGAGATGATGAATTATTTCTAGAATGCAAACAATCAGGCAGCTACTCATTCCCAGATTTTTGAGGCTCCAACTCAAACTAGCATGAGCAGTAATTAGGCCCAGCTAGATTCTACCCTCATGAATCATATGGAAGGGGAATTTTATTTAGTGAATTATGTGGGTGCTACAAACAATCAGGTTAACTGTGTTGCAACCAACACAAGATTTAAGAGAAGAGCAATGGGAGAAGCCCAGGCTACCACCTAAGTGGTAGCAGCACCTTCTCCATCACATTCAAATTTGAAGGCTCCAAACTTTAGACAGCCATTTATACCTTCAGTCCCTCAGCCTGCAGCTCATATTGGAATCAGTCCCAAAGACAATTTGAAGGGAGGCAGTCCCCAAATAAATATAGTGGACCAAATGAAGAAGCTTCATGTGAACATCTCTTTGTGGGATTCCTTGTCTCTTCCAAGATAGAAGGATACACTAAAGAAAGAATTACATGAGCTGGATTGACAAGTTGTTCCAACAAGCACTGATAATGTCTTGATGACAAATGGGCAACCTTCCACTTCAGGTCAAGTAAAGAAGGAAGAGAAAATTCCCCCTTTCTATGTATCTTTGGTCATAGGGGATTTCTTGGTACAAAACTACATTATTAATAGTGGGGCTAGCACCTCGGTTATGCCCAAGTGCATAGCTGACAAGATGGGACTGAAGTATGAGGAGATAAACAAAGGAGTCCTATAGCTAGATGGGATGCCTACAAAAATAGTTGGTATTGTGAAGGGTTTAGGCTTGACATTACATGCTTTCCTAACCTTCTCAATTCCCCATGATATAGTGGTAGCGGATGTTCCTCCGTATTTCACAATTTGCTTGTCCAGGGACTTCACATCAAAGATAGGTGGCTATCTAGCAGTGAATTGGTCATATCTAGTTTTTAGAACCAAGTATGGGACCAAGGTAAAAATTGAGTTTGAGCCACTCTACAAGGACCATTTTGAACCATACTCGCCCAAGGTAGTTAATGTTAGTTACACTATTATCAACCCAAAAGAGTCCTAGACAGACCAATCTCCATCCTCTACTCTTGAAGGAGTTGCAGACCTACTCTTGGATGAATGGGGAAATGATAACTTCAAACCTGATCCTTACAAGTTCATTGAGGAGGCAGACCTTGGAGTCTATTGCATGCATGAAGAAGGCACCTTCATACCAAATATAATGAAGGCTAGCCAGGAGGACCTTGGTCTATGGTAGCTATACTTTGATAGTTCCAAAAGTAAGCTGGGTGTTGGTGGTGGAGTGATGTTGGTCTCCCCTTCAAAGGATAGGTACTTTTTAGCTTTCCATTTCCATTTCTCTTGTACCAGCAATGTTGTAGAATATGAGTCCCTTATCCATGGCCTTGAATGGGCAAGAAAAAGAGGGATTAAGGAGTTGTAAGTCTTGGGAGATAGTGAGCTAATTGTAAATCAAGTGAGAGGCCTAAATCTAACCAAGAATTCCTTGCTAAAGTCTTACAAGCATAGGGTCTAGGACTTGGTGGAAGGTTTCCTCACTTTCAATATCACCTCCATTCCCAGAGAGCAAAACAAATAAGTGGATAGGATGGTAGCATTTGGTGCTCAGTTCAATGTTTCTAAGGAAATAAGTCAAGACTGTGGTTTGCACCACTTGAAAGTGGTGGTTCGGCCCTCTATCCCAGACAACATTGCAAATTGGCAAGTTTTTGAAAGTGACCAGCAAATAGCTTTCTTCCTATAGGAGGAAGCTGAGTTCACAATATAGAATTAGGCAAAATTGTAGTAGCAATATGGCAATCAGATTGTTTAGTTGAAGAACAATAAGCTCCCTAAAGGTTTGGTCACACTTGAGAACATCTTCAATGGAGATGACCAATTGAGAAATGACAAGGCATGCATCATAACCAAAGAGGAGAATTACAAAAGGGTTGAGATCTTCAAGGATAAGCTACTTACACTTGGAAAGGTCTACATGATTCAAGAAAGGTGAGCTTTCATTTTGATATGTCAGGAGTTCATAGATGTTTTTGCATGGGATTATAGTGACTTGAAGGGGTTCGACCCAAGACTCACCCAGCACACCATCAAATTAAAAGAAGGTGTTAGGCTAGTCACATAGAAGTAAAGACCTATCAATCCAATAATTGAGTCCCTCATGTAGAGGGAACTAGCCAAATTGATTGAGTTTGAAATTATATTTCCAATCAAACATTCCTCTTGGCTGGCCAACCTTGTTCCTATTAGAAAGAAGAATGGGGAGATCAGGGTGTGTGTCGACTTTAGAGACCTTAATAAAGTCTCTTTAAAAGATCATTATCCCCTCTCGAGCATGGAGTGGATCCTTCAAAAGGTAACTGGTAGTGAGTGTTTCTCCCTCCTAGATGGTTATTCAGCATATAATCAAATTCTAGTGTAAGGTTGTGACCAGCACAAAATGGCCTTCACCACTAAATGGGGAATGTTTGCCTACAAGAAGATGCCATTCAGGCTATATAATGCTAGTGCTACCTTTCAATGAGCCATGGACATGGCTTTTGGAGGCTTGATAAACAACAACATGCTAGTTTACCTCGATGATGTGATGGTATTCTCCAAGGAAGTGAGCTAACACATAGAGCACCTCAGGCAGATTTTTGAAAGGTGTAGAGAGTTTGGCATCTCTGTTAATCCAAAGAAGTGTGTGTTTTTTATTCATGAGGGGAAACTATTTGGCCACATCATGTCCAAAGAAGGCTTATCCATTGACCTTGAGAGAGTTCATTCTATCTTGGAGATGTCCCTACCAAAGCATAAGAAAGGCCTGCAGAGTTTCTTTGGCAGGATAAATTTCATTCAGAGATTCATTCCAAATTTTGCAGAGATAGTCAAGCCCCTAACCTCTATGCTGAGGAAGGGTGAAGAGTTTAAATGAACAACACAAAATAAGGATAGCTTTGAAGCCATCAAGCAGGCCTTAACTTGGGCTCCTACTTTGATCAGCCTCGACTTCAACAAAGACTTTAACCTCTACACTTTCAACAATGAAGAGGTGATCTCTGCCATGCTTACCCAAGCAAATGGTGATGACCTTGAGCAACCACTAGCTTTTTTCAACCAAGGGTTAGAGGATTTTGAAGTCAGATACACATATGTAGAGAAGCAAGTCCTAGCAGTAGTATGGAGCATGAAGAAATTCAGGCATATGTTGTCTAACGGTAGGATTCACCTCATCGTCCCACATCTTGGCATCAAGGATTTCTTGACCAATCGAGACCTGAATGAGAAGAGGGTAGGGTGGATCACCAAAGTGGAGTATGACGTAGACATCAAGATCACCAAGCTAGTGAGGGAAAGAGGCCTATGTGAACAACTAGCTGAAGACTTCAAGCAGAAAAGGGAAGGTAGCTTGCTAATTCACGATGCAGCCACTATAGTAGAACCAACTATCATAAAGGATTAGATGTTAGACATGAGACATTTCCTTCTCACTAGTGAGTGCCTGCCTACAAGGTCTTGATAAGACTAAAAGAAGGTACTTTAAGCTCCAGTCTCTCCCTTATGTCTTGGTTGATGAAGTATTGTTTAGGAAGGATCTCTCTGGGGTCCTTCTAAGATGCATTGACCCAAACTAGGAAGATAAGGTATTGTTTGAGTTCCATGATGGGCCAATAGGTGGTCATTTCACTCCTAGAGCTACTGCCATAACGATAACGAGAGCTGGCTATTTCTAGCCTACTCTTTTCAAGGACACCCATGCCTAGGTAAGAAAGTGCCATAAGTGTGCACTTTTTGATGGAAAACAATGGTTGGTTGCCATGCCTCTATAGCCTATTCAGGGAGAACAACCATTCATGTAATGGGGCCTAGATTTCATAGGGATGATTAAACCTCCCTTCAGTGCTGGACACAAGTGGGTCCTAACTGCTATAGATTATTTCACTAGGTGGGTGGAGGCTGTTGCTTTGAAAGAGGCAAATGAAAGCATAGTCTTAGAATTTTATGAGGACTTGGTAACAAGATTTGGGATCCAGTCCACCATAATCTCATATAACACCTTGGCTTTTCTAGGAATCAAAACAAGTGAATGGGCACTAAGGTATGGCATATATCTCATCACTTCATCAAATTATTATCTGTAGGGGAATGGGTTGGCTGAGTCCACCAATAAAAATTTGATCAGAATCATAAAGAGGACCATGGAATAAAATCAGAGGACTTGGCATGCCAAGCTAAAGATAGCTCTATGGGCCAATCGAATCACTCTAAAGAGAGCAATCAAAAACTCTCCATATACGCTCATATATGGAAGGGAAGCTAGGCTTCCCATCTCTCTTGAATTACCAACACTAGACCTCACTCACCAGCTATAATTTGAAGAAGTAAATAGCATGAGGTCAGGTTGTGTGAGCTAATGGAGCTCCAAGAGGTAAGGGACCGGGCTATGGTTTCGATGATCAGTCGCCAATAGCAAGTAAAAAGACACTTCAGCAAGAAATCTTTGGCCAAAAATTTTTTTGAGGGAGACATTGTCTTGAAATGGGATGAAGACTGAGCCAAGCCAAGAAAGCATGCAAAATTTGACGCCTTATGGAGTGGTGCTTACATAATCACTCAGTGCAAGCAACATAATGCATTCCAACTCTCCAGGTTGGATGATGAAGAACTGCATATCCCAATTAATGGGATACATCTAAAGCATTGCCACTGAGTCTCTTTTCAACTGTATATACTTTCCCTTGTTTTCTTTCCTTATTTTCCCTAAGTGTTGTTGCACAAGTAGTAGTTTTCTTAGTCTTGTGTGTGCTTTCATTTCTTTGGAGGTAGATCTACATGACTAGTTCTAAGTTTTATCAGAGTTATTGCTAGTTCTTCAAGTTACCATCTAACTCCATGCCCAATGGACTATGAGGCAACTGGTCTTTAAGCATAGCAGGCATGCTTCCCTGGGAGCTGCTAATTTGTTAACCAATTTTGCCCACAGGCAAAATTTTTGGTCCCCTTCCTCCTTTGTTATTCATGCCAGTCATTTTCAAGTTGCACAAGTTCAACATGTTTAGTTCATGGCCTGGTTCAAGTGTTTCAATGACCTTTGGTTCAAGGGTCCATCTTTAAGTTCAACATCTTGATTCAACAAGTGTTGAACCATTGAACCATTGAACCAAATTTTGGTTCAACGGGTTTGGTTCAAAGGGAGAGGTTTAACGGGCTTGGTTCAAGCAAGGGGTTCATCAGCCTTGGTCCATTAGTCCATCAGCATGCAATGGTTGAACCCTTAAACTGTTGAACCATTTTTGGTTTAATGGCTTGGTTTAAGGGAATACCCTTAGCTGAAGGGGAGTCTTCAAGTTCAAAATTGCCCTAGTGGAGGGCCGATGCTTCAAAAGAAAGGGACCCAAGTAAGTTCAGTTCAAAGTTCAAAGTTCAAAATTCAATTTTGTTCAAAATTGGCTAAGTCCCAAATTCCTTCAAACTTTTTGCCCGAAGGAATTCCTTCAGACAAAAAGTCTAAAGGAATTTGGACCGCTTACACAAAGTAAAGCAAAGAGTCAAAAAAATTTCCATAGACTTTTGTCCACAGGAAAATGTCTGCAGACAAAAGTTCATGGAAAATACACAGAGCCAAAGTGACCTGAGAAAATTGTCCACAGGGACCCAGGGAAAAGTCCAAGGCATACAGGGACTCATCGAAGGACCCTGAAGGGCAGGTACCATTGCAGGGGACTCTTGACCAAGTGCAAAGGGTCACCTTCCCTTTGGGAAGGTGATAGAGACAGAGAAAGATGCTTGTGAAGAAATTAAGAAGGCCCGAAGCTAGCAAAGGACCCGATGATGTCCTGAAGGACATCAAGTTTAACAGAAGAAGTTAGCCATTGGTTTTCAAAACATGAAAATCACGTGGACGTCAACTTTCATGAAATGAAATGGCCATTCCTTCTCAAATGAGAGAGTGCTAACCATGGAAAAGAAATCCTAGAATGCAGTGACCCGCTAAAATGTTTGCCCCAAAGGGCTGAAGGAGCCAGAAGAGACAAATGGAGAAAAGACAAAGTGACACGCATGGAATGAGAAAGCAGTTAGTCCAAGTGGTGCCAATGTGAGAAGTGACTCC
Organism: Torreya grandis; assembly: GCA_037957365.1. NCBI lineage: Eukaryota > Viridiplantae > Streptophyta > Pinopsida > Cupressales > Taxaceae > Torreya > Torreya grandis. The sequence goes on along the minus strand of JARHVA010002593.1, from coordinate 898,272 downwards.
AGTAGGTGAAATAGTTGTTGTGAATTGATAATGAGAGGACATAAATAGCTAGTAATGCAACTGGTTTCTCCATTTTACATTTAATGGGTGGACAAACCGTGTATTGACCTTTGAAAAGGCAGACTTCTGAATAGACAAAGCGCACAGCTCATTAATGTTTTGAGCGACTTGTTCTTCCCAATGAGATGACGTGAGAAGACACTTGTAAACAAGGAGTGCCAAATGGGCCTCCTTGCTTCTCATAAATATTGTGAACTTGTCATTTGTAGGATCATCTTCCACATTTTTACAAGGTGCAGCCCTATTAAAATTTCCACCTGAATCTATAAACACAATTTTTACCTCTTCTTGGATAGATATTTTGTGTATGTCCTAAGTGTTAATTTGTGTTTAGTCATTGTCTTTTGATGCTCTCATAGGTTTAACACCAACACAATAGTTATCTACAAGGCACCATTTTGCAGCTGATAAGAGACGAGCAGTATTTGAGAAGTTTAGAACAGAGGAGATTACTTATAGTGTGCATTTTACAGCACCTTGGTGAAGTCTCTATTTTTATATGTTTTCATGAAATCCTCCCTACCAGTTTCTTGCAATCTTGCCCTTTTGCCAAGTTTGAAGTGTATGTATGCATTTGTCTGGTTTTAAGAGTGGATGTGAGAAGGTCATTTCATTTTGGTGTATCACCTCCTTAGAGTAGTTTGTATTCCTGTAATCTTTCTCCCTTTTCATCCCCCCTCCATTATATATATGTATATGTCTATATTTGCACTTGTTGGAACAAACATGATGCATCAAAGGGAGCTAGCCCTTATCTAGAGACTCTCCCCTCCAGCTTCGCTGGTCCTACAGGCGAGAGGGGAGTTCCCATAGTTGTGAGGAGAAGGTAAGAGCTCGGCCTCTTGTCAAAGGGTGTAATTTCTTGTGTCAACAATAATTATTTATGGCATTAATATCTTTCATGACACTCACATTTGTCATTTATCTCATCCCATTCCTAATACTTACCAACTTCCTTCCATGTTACCACTAATTTCTTAATAGGCTTTCCACACTTATGTTTCAAATGCCAAATTTTAACATATGTCTTGGGGATTAAATACCACCACATTTATGGTTTTATATGATCATTACACAACTTATTTAACATCCTTTAACCCTTAGATAACACTTCATCACTTGACTCTACACTTATAGACCACCATGGACTCCATAGGCTTGTAGCATTTTCTTACACAATCCTTCTTTGTTTGAGAAATATTTAATTTTTATTGAAGATCCAAATAAATTTTATATCTACATTTATTATCTTTTAACTCCTTATGAATTTTAAACACTTAATTCATTCATTTTCACCACCTACTAGACTCTTATATTCCCTAACTAGCCTCTTTTAGGCCTTATTAGCCCCTATTTACCACTTCACTAATCAAATTCATACTCTTGTTATCCATTAAAATTTTAAACCAACAATATATTTTAGATAACATTTAATTTCACTATATTATAAATTTTCATGACATTTGAATGGTGGAATCTCTTTTTTATAATCTAAACCCTAAACTAGGGTTTCTAACCTCATGCACAGGCCTGAGATGGAACAAATAAGAAAATATTTTATTAAAAAATGGTATAAGACCTATTGTGACCATTATAAGGTGTCTAATTCACCTTCCCAAATTGTTTAGTCACCTACCACAATCTTATTTGATCTTATAATGTTCAACATATAGAAATCTATGTACCTTTGTATGACTGTGTCAAGGTTTTGAAGCTCTGTTCACTTTCCCAAGGGTTTCAAGGGATATATATGGATTGATGAGCATATTATTTAATATCCCAATATAAAAAAAACTCTTTCCAAATCTCTATACATTCCCTTTCTCTAGAAAAAACACTCTCTTTAATGGATTGACTATGTCAATAACATAACTCTTGTTCAACAGAGTTCTATGGAATCAAACTTGTAGGTATTCAAACATGCTAATATATTCTTAAGATTTTAATGTTATGTTATATTATCAAAATAACTTAATATATATATCTCTTCACATATATTAAATCAACTCTTCATTTTATTCCTTGACATCCTATGGCCAGGGTTGATCTGGGTGTACAATATTCCTCTTTGGCCAATGGTTTACTTCTTCAAATATGTCAATTGTATTAATATTTTTAGCCAATATATAATAAAAAAACCATATTATGATAAATATATACACTTTTAAATATCTATCTCAACTATTTAGTGGTTTATGTTCTCATTTAGCCACTTTAAATAATGATTCAACCCTTTATTTTTGTGACTGTATTCTACAATCTACTAGTTCAACCTGAAAACATACACATAGGGAGTCTAGGTATATATATCCTTCAAGGATCACCTAAAAAAATTATAATACAAATTAATATCAATAAAATGAACTTGTAAAAGATACAACACAAAGATCAACTCATCTTTATTCTTTGATTCAACATTTCTTTACAACACAATCCATAATGAACTTTGACAACTTTTCCCTTGAGAGGATACTTTTCGTCTTTCATGGATCGCATATTTTATTTATTGGAGCTTTTCTTCCACCTCTCTCACATATTATCCTATGCCAAACCCCACATAAAATTACTTTTTTCTATTTTAAAGTAGGTTTTCTTGGAAGTTGGATCCTTACAATGACTTCTTTTTCTTGAACCCAACGTATGGGTAAGGGTTACTAAAAAAATGCATGGCTTCCAACTTGATAGCTTAGACCTTTAGGAATTTTATCACCATTTACATGAATTCTTGAACCTATTTAACCAAAAAATTTCACCTAAACACTCCTATACATTTATTTAGCCTTCTTAACCTTGTTGTAACATTTTGAATTTTCAAATTCTTAGTTTTAAAGGTAAAACTTCAAACACTCCTAATACTCACTCATAAGACTATAAAGGTCTCAAAATGACCTTAAAAATATTAATTAACCTTTTAATATCTCTTGACACACACTAAAACCCCAAACTTGACCAAGTTTGACCATTATTGACCAAAACACAAATTTTGACATCTTTTAGATTGATGCTCCTACATTATATTTCATGGTATAACCAATTATACCTAGTGGAATCCCATAGAGAACTAGACCCAAAATATATATGCACAAATATGAGATACATTCATTTGATATTAAATCTGTATTATTTTATTTGGTATTAACAATGTATTGAAATAAAGTGGAGAAGGTATTTTATATCTTGATCATAATGGGCTTGTGCTTGATTTGACACAAGGCATTAAGTATTTTATTAGTTAATCTCATTCTACACAATATAAATAGTTTTCACATTTGATAGTATTCTAATATTTTTTATAATGGACACATGCCCATTTTAAATGAGATAATAATAATATGAACATAAACACTCTAATCAATATTTTCTAACTCAAGCTTGGGGGGATTATTCGATGGAGTACTAGACATGATAGTATAACATAGACCCTTAAGATAATACCATAAAATCATTATACCTGAAATTTATATGCATGAGGATGATAATTGATAACATTCCAATATTATATAGAATGGGTTCATTCCCATTATGAACAAGATAAGAATAATATGAGCATCCACATTCTAACCAATATTTGGTAACGTAAGCTTAGGGTATTCTTCAATGGAGCACTAAACATAATAGTATTTTGTATAACTTTTTTATGGTACCATGGTATAATATAACTAAATATTCCATTCAAGGTATAACTAATTTCACATAGTAGCATCCCATAGAGAATTATACCTAAAATATATGTACAAGAGGACAAGATGTGTTTGTTTGATATTAAATTTTTATTATTGTATGTGGTCTTAAAAATGAATTATAGTGAAATAGAGATGATATTTTATATCTTGATTAGAATGGGATTGTGCCTAATTTTACACAAGGTATTAATTATTTTATCAATTAATCATATTATACACAATATAAATAATTCTGGTAGTTGATAGTATTCCAATCTTGTGTATAATGGGCAATTGCCCATTCTGAACAAGATAATAATAATATAAACATTCAAATTCTAACCAATATTATGTAACACAAGCTTGGGTGATTCTTATTTGGATTATTTTACATGATAGTATAATATGGACCCTTGTGATGGTACCAAAATCTCATTAGACTTGAAATGTATATGCATAAGGATGATAATTGATAGTATTCAAATCTTGTGTATAATGGGCACATGCTCATTATGAACAAAATAATAATAATATGAACATACACATTCTAACCAATATTATATAACATAGGCTTGGAGGGATTATTTATTGGAGTATAAGACATAATATTATTCCATGAAACCTTATGATAGTACCACAACATCAGACAACTACATATACCATTCATGGTATAAATTTTTGTACCTAGCAACATCCCACAAAGAATTAGAATTGAAATGTATATGCATGAAGATGATATGTGTTTGTTTGATATTAAATTTGTATTATTTTGTTTGGTCTTTATAATTCATTATAATAAAATGGATATGATATTTTATATCTTGATAAAAATGGGCTTGTGCTTTTTTACACAGAGCATTAAGTATTTTATCAATTAATCCCATTCTACACAAGATAAAGATTTTTGGTAGTTGATCTTATTTTAATATTGTTTATAATTTACACAAGCCCATTATAAACAAGATAATAATAATATGAACATCCAAATTTTATCCAATATTTTGTAACATAAGCTTGGGGGGATTCTTGAGTGGAGTATTGAACATGATATTATAATGCAGACCCTTGTGATGGTACCATGACATCATTAGACCTAAAATGTATATGCATGAGGATGATAGTTTATATTATTCAAATATTGTTTAGGATGTTAAAATTCCCATTCTAAATAAGATAATAATAATATGAACATCCACATTCTAACTAATATTCTATAACACAAGCTTGAGGGATTATTCAGTATAGTATTAGACATAGTAGTATTCTATGGAACCTTGTGACAATAATATGACATCAGACAACTACATACACCATTCATATCACAATTAATTGTACCTAGAGACATCACAAAAATAACTAGATCTAAAATGTATATGAATGAGGATGGGATGTGTTTGTTTGATATGAAATTTGTATTAATGTATCTAGTATTAAAAATACATTGTAATAAAATGGAGATGATATATTATATCTTGATTAGAAAAGGTCTTATGATTAGTTTTTCACAAGGAATTAAATATTTTATCAATTAATTATATTCTACACAAGATTAAGGTTTTTTTTAGTTGATAGTATTCAATCTTATGTAGAAATGGAACATGCCCATTCTAAACAAGATAATAATAATATGAACATCCACATTCTAATGAATATTATATAAAACAAGATTGGAGGATTATTTAGTGAATTGATAGACATTATAGGATGATTTAAAACCTTTAAATTATATCATAACATCATTAGACCTCAAATGTATATGTATGAGGATGGTACTTGATAGTATTCCAATCTTTTGTAGAATGAGTACGTGTCAATTCTGAACAAGATAAGAATAATATGAAAATAAAATTTCTAAACAATGGACTCCTAACCTCATCACCCTTCCTCATCTCATTAGTAATCTTATAACTCATAGAGTATATATTATAGGTAGGATACATCAATAGATCTATATATGGGGGCAGGGTTCTCTCTATGTTGTATGATGCTCTTATTCTCTATGTAACACAATATTAGGGTGATTATTCAATGGAGTACTAGACATGATAGTATAATTTAGAACCTTGTGATGGTAACATATTTAGACCTAAAATGTATATGCATGAGAATGACATATGTAGGGGTACTCAATGACTTAGGGAGTGCCATACATAGTGAAGACCCCCAAACCTTTGGGTTAGTGGGATCACGCCACATGGCATGATATTGGGGACTCATTGACCTAGGTGAATTTGTATAGGTAGATAACCCTCTATATGAGTGTTATTATGATGTTAGCATGTGGTAACATCCCACTATTCTAATACTTCAAGGTTAGTCATAAAATTAGATAACCCTTTGGGCAAGTGGGTTAGCAGGATTATACCATGTGGTGACATATTAATACTCTATGGTCTTGGGGGTAGACTTATAGTTAGCTAACCCTCTAATCAAGTTGGTTATCAAGATTGTGCCACATGGAAACATCCTACTATTACACAATATTTGGGCCAATAGGGAAAGACTAGATGATAGCAAAGTTCAAGTGGAACAATGAGGAAACACCATAGAAATAATTGGATGAATAGACAAAATTGAATATCATTGACTAAATCAACATGTTAAGTCAATAGAAAAGTGTAGGACTTGAAATTGACCACTGTCTAGACATCATAGTATAACATGAAGTACCTTGTGATGGTATTGCAACATCATTAGACTTTAAATGTATATGCATGAGGAAGAGAGTTGATAGTATTAAAATATTGTGTAGATTAGACACGTGCCCATTATAAACAAGATAAGAATAATATGAGCATGCACATTCTAGGTTTGTATGGATTTTTGGATAAAACTCTATCAAATTTTTTAATCATATTGTATATTACAATGCACAAACTATAATTTTTAATTTTTCTAATCTTATTTAGCTATAATTTCGTTTTCTCAGCCATTATTTTATTTTAATTTCTAATTTCTAATTAGTAAATTAAATGGACATTTTGGTAATTTTTAATTAAAATTCCAAACTTATAAACTTTTATATTAATACTATCTATAATCATATTTTAATATTACATATTCAAATTAATTATTTATAATAATTTAATTCATTTCATCAACTACAATTTCTAATTCACAATTTATAATAATTTATACAACTTGTTATTCTTAGTTCACAATATCAATCTATAATTTATATTTTTCTAATAAAAATTTAATCCTTAAAACTTTTATAATTGATTTTTAATCTTATTTAATAAAAAATTTCTTATCTCAACTCCACCCTTCCCCTCCATTCTACCTAACCTAACTTGATGACATCACTGAGCTCTATTATTATATTGATAAAGGGATATCTAAGTCTGCAATCTTATCATTTTATTCTCTCATCCTAATGATGGTTCATGGAGAGTGAACTAAAACATTGATTAAAAAATTTGACATAGTTTTATCCATAAATCCATACAAACTTAAACCATGGACCATGGAAATACTAATGTTTTGATCCACATTCTAACCAATATTATATAACACAAGCTTGGGGGTGGTGTTCTTCAATGGAGGATTGGACATAATAGTATACCATGTAACCTTACAATGATATCATGACATCATATAGATACAGATGTTATCCATAATATAATTGATTTTACCTAATGGCATGGAATGAAAAATTATAATTGAAATGTATATGCATGAGGATGGTATATGTCTATTGATATTAAATTTGTATTGTATTTGGTATTAACAATGTATTATAATGATGAAAATGAAACTGGTATATCAAACTAAGCATTATACCAAAAATGTATACGTATAAGGAAAAGATGTGTTAGGATATTAAATTTATATTATTAAATTTGGTTTTAATAATGAATTATAATTAAATATACTTATATAATAGACATACTAAGCATGATACATAAGATATGTTCAATATTATTATCTAGTTTAGAATAGATAGTTTCCATTTGTAGTCTTCTTAAAATCTTGTATTATCATTTGGTTAGAATGTTCAATGTTCCCATTATTATGCCCACTCTTTATTATTAATTATTCCCATTATAAAAAATAAATTAATCCCATTCCACATAATATAGGATTAATATTAAAATAGTATTGTTGTGCAATGGACCACCTATTAAGCTTTTTCTGAAAATAATAGGAAGAACATTCTTATCTTATTCTTACTTAATTTAAACACACAAAAATTGGTAATTATATATAATGGTAAAAGACTATTTATTTTAATCATATTTAAATGTCAAAAAAAATTAAGTTCAATTGGTTATATTAATTTTAAGTAAATTGAAACTTAATTTAAAATAATATCTAGATTTCAAATGATTTGACATGTATTGCTCAAACTATTTCACACCTTAAAATTATTAAATAATAATAATTAATTTTTATAATTATTTTAAAATATATATCCAAGGGAAAATCATGATTTTCAAGTGTTAAAATGTTCCTATAATTGATGATAAAGGCATATCATTGGTATCACCATTATCTTTAAATTATGGCATTATTCTAAGAATCAAGCTCAATTTATTTAGAAATTTCAAATTAGGGTGGGATTTGAAGAAGGATTTCCTTAATGGTTCAATGAATCATGGGATTTGAATTTCACTTTATAATATTTCATGTTAGCATATTTTCTTGAAACTCCACAAGTTGATTTTAATACCAGTAATATTTTAAACACAAAGGGTATGTATATTTGGGCTAGTGGCACTTTTACTAGAATATAATGCTTAAATATCAACAATATTACTCATTTTTAGTTGTTTAATTAATATATTAAAGGTGTGTGTTAAAATAATTTATAAAATTAGTTTCGTTTATAGTCATATCCTTTTTATTAGTATTAACTACACTCTTGAATAGATTTGTGGACATCGTAAAAATATTTTATGTAGCTACTACACAAGATATTCAAATAATTTATAGAATATATCACATAATTACAATTGTTAAATCATGATGTATTGACAATACCTTATGCACTAAAAATCATAGTGAAAATTGAATAGATACCATGTTAGATTTTATACACTTAACAGTTCTCAAATTGAGATGTATCTCAAAATTTTATGGTGGGGTGTTTTTCAAATTTTAAAATAGGTGCATCATTTAATGTAACATGTGTCCTTCAAATTTTAAAATTTTTGCACATGCATGTTGAGAAGCCTTTATGTGTAGTTATATGCATTATAAATTTTATAGTATTGAAAGAATAAGATTTCCTTGGTTTATTCTTGGGAAAGAAAAGAAACCACATGAAAGATATAAAGAGAGGTGAATGAGAGCATACTAACATTGACACTATAAATAGATAGAGATATTTAGGTTTTAAGGATACCAAAATCCATCCTAAAGCCTATAAACACTATAGATAGATAGAGATAGTCAAGTTTCAGGGATACCAACAACCATCTATTGACAATATAGATAGAGATAGTTAATTTCAGGGAATCTAACATCCATCTAGGAGCCTATTGACAATACAAATAGTTAGAGATAGTTGGGTTTTAAGGATAAAAATAAAATCATAGAGCCCTTTGATAGCACAAAGATATAGATATAATTAGGTTTCAAGGATACAAACATCCATATGAGATCCTAGTGAAACTACACTAAATGGCATAGGAACAATATAATAATGAAATGGCATAGATAGGAAGAAATATAAAGTTAAATTTTTATCTTGAGTAACTCAATAAAAGGAAGAAGAAATACAACATCAGGATCTATAATTGGCACAAAGATAAAGATGATATTTTATATCTTAATCATAATAAGCTTGTGCCTACTTTTACACAAGACATTAATAATTTTATCAATTGGTCCCATTCTACACAAGATAAGGACTTTTGGTAGTTGATATTATTCTAATCTTGTGTAGAATGGGCACATGCATATTTTAAACTAGATAAAAATAATATGAACATCTGCATGGTAACAAAGTGGAAGGGATGAATAAGACAATTTTATGACACATTCAACTATGTTGAATGACCATCTAAAAAAAAACATATTCACAATCAACAAGAATTATGGAAAAATATCTCACTCCATTACTCCATCAACCCAAAACCATTAAAACACTACAAAAACAATGAACACATCCTACACTATAAATAGTGTATATGCTACCTAAAAAACAATAGAAATAGAAAAATGAAAGGAGATTATCCCAAATAATAAAATAAGAAGCATATGTAGTGGGTGAAGAAGAAGAAATGTTAGAAAAATCCTTGACCTTCAGATTAACTGAGTCACAAAAATAACCTATAGAATTAGTTGTAGAAGTGTCATGCCCATTTTTCACACTTAATATTAAAATAGACATGACTACCATCAACTCACATGAAACTAAACCTAGAACTGTGTGTGTGTGTGTGTGTGTGTGTGTGTGTGTGTGTGTGTGTGTGTGTGTGTGTGTGTGTGTGTGTGTGTGTGTGTGTGTGTGTGTGTGTGTGTGTGTGTGTGTGTGTGTGTGTGTGTGTGTGTGTGTGTGTGTGTGTGTGTGTGTGTGTGTGTGTGTGTAAGAAGAAAATAAAATAGGTATATACATGTGTGTGTCTATTTTATTTTCTTCTTACACACACACACACACACACACACACACACACACACACACACACACACACACACACACACACACACACACACACACACACACACACACACACATGCCTATTTTATTTTCTTCTTAACTACTAGTGAAAATTTACCAAATGTGTGACAATGGATGAGAGGTCAAAGAGACTTTAGGTTCAGGAATAAACACTAAAAGATTTATTTAATAATATAATCCCATGGTTATCATGTTGAAAATGTTAATTATATCATAAATCTTAGCATCTATCCATCACTAACATAATTAGGTGCCATGTGGCCCCTTTTAGTATACTCTACACCTAAACTCATAGTGGGCCATGATCGAGCCATATGGAAAGATCATAGGCCCTTGAACCAATTATAAAGTCTAATCCCTTTAGCCTTTCAATTACTTGGATGCTACCACTTGGTAGAATCTCAGGTCCTCATCCCTCTAGAGGCATTAAGGGTATCGAGGTCTAGTTTTAAGGTCCAACACTTCTATACTTATTAGTAAAGGGATGCTACCACCTGGTAACATCTCAAGTCCCCAAACTCATAAAGGCATTAAGGGATTCCTTAGGGCTTAAAATCCCTCAAGGTTATGATTCCCTAAGATAATACCACTTGGTGACATCTAGGTACTCAGATACTAGAGTATTATAGTACTCAAAATAAGATAAGAATACTATAAACATCCACATTCTAACCAATATTTTGTAACGCAAACTTGAGGGGATTTTTTAGTGGAGTATTGGACATAATAGTATTCCTTAGAACCTTGTGATTGTATTATAGCATCAAATAACTAGATATGCCATTTGTGGTATAATTGATTATACCTAGCATCATCCCATAGATAATTATACCTAAAATGCATATGCAAGAGGAAAAGATGTATTTATTTGATATTAAATTTATATTATTTTATTTAGTTTTAACAATGCATTGTATTAAAATAGAGATGATAATTTATATATTGATCATAATGATATTATGCCTATTTTTACACAAGGCATTAATCAATTTATCAATTAATACCATTCTATAGAAGATATTTTTTTGAATTTGATAGTATTCCAATCTTGTATAGAATGAACACATGCCCATTTTTAACAAGATAATAATATTATGAACATCCAAATTCTGACCAATATTCTATAATAAAAGCTTTGGGCATGGGGGATTCTTCAGTGGGGTATTGGACATGATAGTATACCATAAAACCTTATGATGGTACCATGGAATAAGACAATTTCATATGTCATTTACAATATAATTGATTGTACCTAACATCATCCTAAAGAGAAATAGACCCGAAAGATTTTTTCAACAACTTCCACCCAAACACCCCATTTTCTAAAATCAAATGTGGACCCACTATCTTGTTGATTGTATTCCAATCTTGTGTAGAATAAGAACATGCCAATTCTAAACAAGATAATAATGATATGAACATCCACATTTTAACCAATATTATATAACATAAGCTTTAGGGGGATTATTCAATGGGGTAATAGACATGATAGTATACTATATAAGCTTGCATCAATATCATGACATCAGACAACTACATATGTTATTCTTAGTATAATCAATTGTACCTAGTGCCATTTCACAAAGAATTAAACTTGAAAGATTTTTTCAATAACTTCTACTCAGAAACTCCATTTTCTAAAATCAAAAGGGGACCCACTATTTATTGAATATCTTGTTAATAGCATTCTAATATTGTGTAGAATGGGCATATGTCCATTTTGAATAAGATAAGAATATTATGAACATCCACATTCTAAAAATATTATATAATACAAGATTAGAGGGGGATTGTTTAGTGGAGTAATGGACATAATATTATAATGTAAAACCTTATGATGGTATAATGGCATCAAAAAACTATATAGTTTATTCATGGTATAATCAATTATACTTAGTGACATCACATAGAAAAATAGACTTAAAATGTATATGCAAGATGACAATGTGTCTTTTTTATATTAAATTTGTATTATTGTATTTGGTCTTAATAATGCATTGTAATAAATTTGAGATGATATTTTGTATCTTGATCAGAATGGGCTTGTGCCTGATTATACACAAGACATTAATAATTTTATCAATTAATCCCATTCTACACAAGATAAAGATTTTTTTCAATTGATAGTATTCCAATCTTGAGTATAATGGGCACATGCCCATTCTGAACAAGATAAGAATAATATGAACATACACATGGTTTCCATTTTTTTGTAACACAAGCTTGGGGGAATTCTTCAATAGAGTAATGGACATAATAGTATATTGTGGAATATTTTGATAGTAACATGGCATCAGATAGATACATATTTTATTTGTGGTATAATAAATTCTACCTAGTAGCATCCCACTAAGAATTAGATTTGATATATATATATATATATATATATATATATATATATATATATATATATAATCACTCAGATTGAAGAGCTCAATCAGGAAGAATTATACATGAATCAAAAGGATGTCAAGATATAAACCATGTAGATTTTATGGAAAAATCACTATAGTTATTTAATAGATGAAAAATAGTTTTAAATAAAGATTTCAAAGTTGTAGTTCCTAAAAATTTAAAATTGAAAAATAAGGTAGAAGATATGAGTCAGTTAATAGTGCAACTAATGAGTTGCAAACCTCCTACAAGAGTGTATGTTGTTTACCATGAGGGTAACAATTTTAATTCATGAGAGTATATTTTGACATGCCTTTTATCACCCAAATTTTCACACTTGAAAGCTTGTTAAAGCCTTCACAATTTGGGGTAACATGGAGATAATCCTAGGTTATAGGTGGCTTAATAGGTGGATTAAATCTCTACATTATAGGGATAGCTCCCCTTGATGTATTAATTAGGCTCATAAAACTACATTAATATCTTCTAATGTAAAAGGGAGAGTGATAAAATGAAATAAAACCTAACTAGGGAGGTGATACTCCAAATATTAAGACCACTAAAACCTATTGCATATACACTATGACTTATAGGGCTGAAAGACATGCACTACTCTCAACTTTCACATATCATATTAGTAATTTGTAGAGAGGTAAGGTATTTTGGGTTATGAGGGAATATTATTTCCACTTATAATCCACACGTGACCCCTAATGACACTCCCTACAACCTAAATTAGTGAGCTAAACTACATGAAGCTAATAAGAACAAGAAAATAAACCAAGGTGAGCTGAGTCTACACTTTATTTCATCAATCATTCAATTGTTTGCACTACATGTAGCCATGAAAGAAGGAAAAATAAGATATATATTGATTAGAGGAATTAAAAAATAGTAGGGATTCTCCATACCCATTGTGGAAGTATCCTTTACAAATCCAAAATAGGTTATATCTATATAAGATAATGAGAGAGAGTGAGAAATAGAATTTTGGAGAGACTTATGATAAGTGTCATCTCAAAAGGAACAAATTACAAGAAAGAAGAATCTAAAAGTAGGTAGTTATGAAGTGTTATATCAACATGTATTTTTTTGATCTGATATTTCTCTTCATGAGGGGTGGTTTAGAGTAACTCTTGGCCTTCTTGATGACTCATCCACCTCATTATGTAATTGTCTATTCTTATTTCTAGGAGTTACAAATCTTGTTTTGACATTTAACTTCCTTGATCATGCTTCTTGAGGTCTGAATATGCCATTCATGATATTATAATGTATCTTTTAACATAATTAGGATGATAACTAAACTCAAACATATCCAAACTGCCAAAGACTTGATAATGATATTATAGACATTATAAATCTCCTTTGCTCAAATGTCTCAAATCTTTCTTCTCAAATCTTTCTTATATTTTCATGAAGGTAAATTCTCTCCATGAATGACCTATATCTACCTTAAAAAACTTTTATTAACCCCATTAGGTACCTCATACACTCTCTAACACTCCATTTCACACCTAAGGCCCATACTTGTCTTCATCTCCTTGTAGCACTCAACACATATAAAACTCCTTGTTTAGAATGATCCAAAATTATTATTTTAAAAAAAACATATATTTGAGTACCCATTTGGCTCTTCCTACCTTGTACAAAATATTATTGTCAAACACTCAATTTAGGTATACTTAATCCACTAGTATCTCTTTATTAGCCTTTAATTAGATCTCTAAGCCTATGAAGCTAAGATTTGGATCTACATATCACTCACACATGTGAAACTACAATATAATGTTTAATTAACTTTTATGACCTCTTAATCATTTTACAAGTCAAATTTTAGGGTCTAAAACATTGTGTAGGTAGGTTTACCAAGAAATGGCTAAAACCTTAGACTAGGTGTATGCTTAGGTATGAGAGGTAACTAGAATGATTTATCATGAACATTAAAGGGTTTAAATGTTTCATAATGGTTTATTAAGGCCTATAAAATAATAATATAACTAAATTAATTTAATTTAATCTCATTAAGACTATAAATACACTCAAGTGATCAGTGCACCTTAGCCTTCACCATCTGTGTGTAGTCCATTTAGGGGGTGCTCTATTGAGACTCTAAATTTTTTTTGGTTTAAATATAAATTAAAGTATTATTGGATTATTTTATTTATTTTACCATTAATTTAAAAACTTCATATACTTTCTTACCTACCTATAACATCTCTACCAAACTTTTAACAACAAATGCACCTTCCTATAGGCCTGCACAAGGACTATTCCATGTCTTTTCACTGAGTTTCATCCTAAAAATAATGATTCATAACATTTAATATATTTTAAATGTTATTTTCACTTATAATATGCAATTACTACCCTGGGGGTCTCCACATGCCTTACTTTCTTTGCAAAATCTCATATTTGGTTATTGATATGGACCTATAGGTCTACAAACCTATACGCCTACATCCAACTAGACTTGGATCTCCTTTATCATATTTTTAGAGGTATATTCACCTTATAGTCATATTATATACCCCTCATACTTGTTTTCAAGGTTTAAACTCTTCAACAAGGCACCTAGAAGTTTTTTTAAAAACCCATCTCTACCCATGCAATCCTTGTGTTTCCTTTGTCAAGATAATGACAAGCCTATGATTTGAAATATCATTATTTAAGATTCTATCACTACACTCTCCACCTAAAAAATACTTAAAATAGTATAATGGACCTAAATACAATATATATTTCTTGAAAATTCTCATATTTTCATCAACTTACCACTACTCTTTATGATTGCACCTACACCCTATAAATAACATTATGTTTATGCGGGTTTTTTTGGACCATGTAGGAATTTAAGGGATCCTTATGATAATTTTAGAGAATTATGAATACATGGGTATGTTTTTATATCCTCACCTACATACTTTAAACTATCTAAGACCCTAAGAACATCAAAACTCATTATCACCCACCTACAACTTGCTTCAAAATGAAGATTTCCAACCTTTGACTATTTCCACATGATAATAAAGTAATAGGAAATTTTTTGAGAGGTATAATGTATATCTTCATGAACTCCTCAAACCATCCATTTCATTCATTACTCCACTCATGCTCTAAAATTGTTATAAATTGAGCATGTGAGGAATGAGTGGGCAATTTGACTACCTAAATGTCTTAGTGATTGTTCCTAAAGGATGGGATCTCAATATAAAAATTATGGCCATGGGTTTGGAGGTAATAATTACCCTATCAAGCCCCAATATTATCCCTTATAACTCTCTCTCTCCCCTCTACATACTGAGTGAAATTTGTTGACTATTTTAGGGTTGCCAAAGAAGTCGATAAGTAGGTTTTGGCTCTGTTTGGGCCTAAGACTCACTAAAATACATGAATTTGTATTTTAATAATATATAAGTAATTGTATATTTTATTCAACATTGAAAACCTACAACCCCCTTTGAGAGGCTTATCTTTTGCCATGAAAATTGTCATACTTGCTTATGAAACCTTGATGGAATTGCATTAATGGAGTTTCCAATGCTTTCAGGGATAAATTCAATTGGATAACATCATATCCAAATTTATTACCTAAAATTTATTTCAAAACTCTCCTTTTGAACAAAAAAATAAGAAAATACATGAAATGGGTTGAAACATTAGAAAAGAGATTTTAATATCCTTTTAGGGACTTGTACGGACCAAAAGAGAGTATGGAATGACTTGATATGTGCTCAGTGACTCAAAAAACACTTTAAACCTTTGACACCTTTTTCATATCATGGTATGGCTAGAAAATAACAATACCAATAAGGATCATCACCTTAATTTTATCAAAAATACCTTAAAAATGCTAAACACACCTAAGATGGATATTTATCAAAGTTAGAAAACATGACAAGGCAATATTTAAATTATAATGAGTGACCTTTTCATCTTAGGGGGATAAAAATGTTTAATAATTAAGTGATTCATAGGGTAGCATGCATGCTATGCTTACTAGACCAATAGCTTTATCCTTCCATTAGGCAATGGAGTCACACTCTACTATAGACCTGATTTAACCCTGATACTTAAATGCAATCTCATGAGACTAGACAAGACATTTGATATACCTCCACAACACACACAAGAAAAATACAAACACACAAAGAAAAAGAACAAGACCAAATAAGACACACACTATGCTACAAATCACTTATGTAAAACAAACACAAAATATATTATGTATAACTAATATACATATCTTCCTCTTCAGGGTCAAATGGAAAAATCTTGAGATATACTATGGTCCCATGAAATTATATTGTCATATGCTAAGTGAAGTCTAATCAAGTATTTATCATGGGGTGAAATATTTCACCTATATTCAGAGACTTTGGCATACTCATGGTCTCCTTGACTATAAACTAGACCTTCTTACTTCATTTCCTTGTTCATGGGTTGAATATGTGAGTTAAGAACAAAGTCATACTCATCCCAAACCTAGCTACTTGGCACAAAAATTACCATTATTTTATCAATAGGTTATTAATGATTATCCATGGTCCATTAAAGAGATCCATTATGTTTTAGGACTTTTTTAACTTGCCTAATAAGAGACATAGGTCCTTAAAGAGCCTCAAACTCATTTCAAATCTCCAAATATTTATACCACAGATCATCTTGATATATGAAGCCAACAACAGCCTTAGCTTCTATTGGTTCCTTTAACTCCATCTCTTATTCATCTTAAAGAGTGTCATACTCATCATATCTTAATACACCATGGAATTATACCTCTTGGTGATGATCTTCAAGACATATTAGCTTGCTAGGAACTTCACATTTCTCATAAATAACCCCATTTTCCTCTTTTAGATGGGTTATCCTACCATGCTCTTCAAACTCCTTGAGCATATCTAGGTAGGACTACCACATGTCCTTCAAACCTCCTTGAACTTATTCATGAGACTCAATATGATCAGTTATCATGATTTTCCTTTCAAGATATTTCTTGGTCATGTCTTTATCAACATTTTCATTAGACAAGACAACAATCTTAGCACTCTTCTTAGGGGCAGTTTCAACTTGATCAACTACTTTATAGTCACCTTTCTCAATGGAATCAATTTGATAAAGGATTTTTGCCATGTTATCTTGCATTCACCATCAAGATAATATCTCTCTTTATCATTGAAAACTAATTTATCTCTTTCTTGATAAAGATGACTACCAATAAGGATTTCCTCATCATATACACTAGAAACACTCTTTTCATAACCTTATTGAGTTTCATTTATAGTTAATACATCATCAAGTTGTTTAAGTAATACCACCTCATCATTATTCCTTGAAAATATCTCCTTCACATATGACTTTTCATCTTAAAGAGTGTCCTCTCCTTTAAATTCTATTACCACTTCATTAATATCACCTTTCTCTTCATTTTTAAATATTAATTTATTCTTTTCTTCACCAAGAGGAGTGACAATGGTGAGTTCTTCATCATATTCACTTGAAGTGTCTTATTTATATCCTTATTGAGGCTCACCTATAGCTATAACTTGTATTTATACATTTATCACCTTCTTACATGAAACCCCTCCATTTACCATCTACATAATAGGTTCTTCCTCAAGGAAATTAATAGTGGGAGGGAAAGAAAGTTCATTAGTTTATTTGAAGCTTAAGAGGGTGTCCTTCCAAATTGGGATCTTGGAGGGTTTCTTTGAGAGCTCTTGGGGAAATAAAAAGGGGGTTTGATTTTATTTCTTCCACTCAATAATCAACTTATCAACCTCTAATGTATTTTGAGACTCATAGGCATCTAAGACTTGAGGAGTAGATGAAGGGCTTGGGAAGCTTGAGAACTCCCTTGACTTGACTTCTGATGCTCGTTATCCTTCTTGTCTTGGGTGAGCATAGGAAGATATTCATTTTAAAGATTAGTCATGACATAACTAGGGGTAATATTCCAAGAAGGTCTCCAAAATGGAATAGTCTTAGGCTCTTGAGGAAGAGTGGGTGAAACTTGCATTGGTAAAGACATCTCTTGATGGCATATTGAAACTTGGGTTTCATTTGGAGAAAAATAAGGTTGGATTGGTATAAGAGGGGGTATGTACATTTGGTTAGATTGGGTATGCTCTTTCTTCAACCATATTAACTTGCCCTCCATTGGGTGTATCAATATTTTGACCTCTAGATTTTCATTGACCAAATAGTTTGCTTCTTCAATAATTGCCCAACCAATCCAAAATATCTTAAATAAATATTTGGTATACTGAATGGCATGGATAGGAAAATTTAGACCAAGCACTATTTTGTTTTCAATCTTTATCATTATCCTTAGATAGTCTATTATTATTTGTTTGATTTTGGATAAGGATGAAGTAAGATCAACATAACTTTGACAAAGCTGATTAGAGAGATAGATAGGCTAAATTTGAGTGGAAAGGGAAGAATATGACTATTATCAAACTTGGTGTGTATATGCCTAAGTTCCACTATAGGATTGATAAGGATTAGTGTAAGGATATTATGGGTCAAGATACTATTGGTAAGTAAGTGTAGGATAAGATTTCTCTTCATACCCAACCATCCCAACTTCATGAGTCAAATAACATGAGATACTATCAAATATTCTTCATAAAAAGTACCTAGGATACTAGAATTAGCTAATTCAATTTATATTCACCATTGATGATTTAATTCATGCCTCAAAAGGTTAATACATTAAATTACAACACCAAAAATCCTTTAATAGATGAATTACCTATCCCACCAGGTGTGCCAAAAAAATTATCACACAAATTTGAACCCTTGGAAGCTTTTTCAAGACTTCATAATTTGGGGTGACATAGAGACAATCCCTGGCTATGGTTGACCTAATAGGTAGATTTAATATTTATATTATAAGGCTAGATCCCCTTGATGTATCAATTTGGCTCACAACACTACACTACTAGGTTGTATGGTAAAAGGGAGAGGGATAACATGAAAAAAAACCTAACTAGGGAAGTCATACTCCAAATCTTAAGACTGCTAACACCTATTTCATATGCACTATGACTTTAATGATTTAAATACATGCACTTCTCTTAATATACACCTATCATATTAGTAATTTACAAATAAATAAGGTATTGTGGGGTTAAGAGGGAATATTCTTGCCACTTAAAATCTATAAGTGACCCTTGATGGCACTCTCTACAACCTACAATAGTGATCTAAACTACATGAAGGTAAGAATAAAAATATAATAAACCAATGGTGAGCTTAGTCTAAACTTGATTCCATAAATCATTCAACTATTTACACTACATATAATCATGAAAGAAGGTAAAATCAGCTATATATTGATCAGAGGCATTACAAAAGTGTAGTGATTTTCCATACTCATGGTGTAAGGCTTATTTTCAAATCCAAACAAGGTTTTATATATAGAAGAGAATGAGATAGAGTGATAAATATAATGTTGGAGAGACTTATGACAAGGATCATCTCAAAAGGAACAAGTTATAAGCAAGGAATCTTCAAGTAGGTGGTTATAAAGTGTTTTATCAACATGTGTGTTCTTAATCTAATTTTTTTATTCATGAGGGGTGGAATAGAGTAACTCTTGACATCCTTATGACAATATCTATTCTTATTTCCAAGAGGAGTTACAAATCTTGTTTTGACACTTATATTCTTTTATCATGATTGTTGAGGTTTGCCTATGACATCCATGACCATTACAATGTCTCTTTCAACACAATGAGGATGAGAACTAAATTGAAACATCTCCAAGCTACCAAAGACTTGATAATTATATTGTAGACACTACAAATATCCTTTGCTCAAATTCCTCAAGTCTTTCCTCTATTTTCATGACTACAACTTCTCTTTGTATGCAATCAAAAATGCATTAGATCTATAAATCAATCCTAGCTTGGGGAAGATAGACCATAATTATACTTTTAATTGGTGATACATTAGAGAATCGAGAACATGACCAATATGTGGATCCACTAGACCCAATTAGGGTATCTCTTACCATAGTAATAATACTAGGGAGGGTTTTAAAGCCTCTAGTCAAGAAAAATTATGCAATAACCCTAATTAAGTCCTATGTTTTCATATTCACTTTACTAATAACAAGTAAAGAAAATAAATCTAATATAGTGCTTGCCAAAGCTTGTGGCACAATGTGGGGGCTAGTAAATAAAATAAATTAAACATGCATAAGATAATCCTAATTAAGTTATGTATAGGTAAGACCCTTAATACATGGAGAAGAAGCATAATATTTTTCAAAATCCATTACTTATGATACTTCTATCTACTAAAGAGAGGAGCAAAGTTAAAGATACTTAATTGAAAGATGAACTCATAAATACTCAATCTCTCCCTTGGCCAAAGGGGATTCATAAGAGGTTGTTGTGGTTTGTAAGGATCATTAAGAAAAGCCAAAGCATCCAAGAATTCTCCACAAGATTAAATTCTCCAAGTAGAAACCATAATCTAAGACTCCTTAAGTAGAATAGTGGAAGAGAATATTGTAAATAATCAAAAATGAGTAATAACTTTTGATGTATCTCTAATAATGGTAGAATGGATGTGCTTATATAGGTGTATTTAACTCTAAACCCTTCTAAAAGTTTTAGCTGATAGTGTTGACCTAGTCGACCTAGTATCATTATTGGCAAAAACTCACCAGGTCATAACTAGGTCATATAAGATATGACTTAGACCCTAAATGAGTTTGACAAATAAGAGTACAAGGTTGACCTAAACAACCTAGTCATGCAAACTTTTTAAAAGGGTTTTAGGTTAGGAAAAGGGGTACAAAAGGTGGTAAATGATTGGAAGAGTGTGAAAAAGGAATAATATCTTAGAAAAATGTTTTAAGAGCTATTTGGATTGGTAATAAGTAGAAATAAGGGAAAATAATCATGTAATAACCAATGGTCTACCCACGCCTTTCTTGATGCACCCTTTAAGGCATGCCCTCAAAGAGATTGAGACTCGATGAGTTCTTACAAGATAGAAATCATCATTAATTGGTAAAGTTTGAAAATATTATGTGTATACATATACCCCACTTGAAGCTCATCATGTGTCATGCATGTGAAATAGAGGATGGTGCTTCAATAAATAACATAGTAACACACAATGCTGAGGCTAAAAAAGTTATAATATTTTAAAGCAAAAATAATTAAAATTAAATGAATAAAAGGGAAATAATTGAAAAAGTAATGTATGCATACCTTGACTTACCTTTATCATTAGATGGTTGTCTGATATGTTTGTAGTTTTGATTATGGAGGGCACAGAGACTAAATTCAACAAACCCAAGAACATAAAACTAAAGAGAAGAAACAAACAAACACAATAAATCCAAGATAAATGGTGATATAGATGAGATTTACTTGTGAATTTGGAAATCTAGGATTTTAATTATTATTTTAGACCAAATGACCAATTCAAAATTTCGAGTAAATAAAATAACCAAAAATATAAGGCTACTAAAGACCAAAAAACTTGAACAAGTAAACCTTAAGTAATAAAGGAAAACTCACTAAGTAAAACCAAGGATACATGTCAAAAAGATGGTAATCAAACATCAATGTAAAATTAGTAATAATCCTTAAACAAAGATGGGAAAACAAAAAAAAATGGTAAAACAACATTGATAAGTGATCAATAACAATCCTTACTCAATAATTAATGGAAAAAGGTGCATAAAAGGGAAAACAACATTGGTGAGTGAGAAGTAATAAGCCAACCTTACTCAATAATAAAAAAAGTACATTAAAGTATAAATGGGATTAGGTGTCCTTAAAAAGGATAAGATAATAATCAAAAATGGTAAAATAAATCAAGGCACATCTAAAAATGTAAAGCCATGGTGTAAAGAAAGTAATCCATAGTTGCTCAAACATGTTTTTCTCTAAGGATAGATTAAACTGAAATAAAGTAGTGCTAGCATGTTTTTAAGATGTGAAAAAAGGAGGAGGTATAGAAGAGGGAAACATATTTAGAATCACAATTTTCCTATCAAGGGGGAACTGAAATGGGTGGATGGGATATTGAAGTAAAAACTAAGGTAGAGGAATTCTTTATCAAAGTCAAAACACTTAAATTAGGTTTGTCAAAACTAAAAGACTTTCAACCTTAAGGACTTTGAATAACTTCTCTTAGACACACAAATCATAGGTCAATAAATTAAGTATGTAAATCATCCCATGAAGGTTGTATGTATGAAAATTAAAATGGACCTACAATCCCACAACATGTTCCCCATTCCTCAAGACCCCTTATAGAGTTTTCAGTCTACTATGAAGATTAGGAACTTGTATGAGAAAGTAGGTAGCACCATAGAGTTTTTTGAATTCTCCTATTCCAATCTACTATCCTACCACACCCCAATGGACCTCGGCTCTATTACAAGGCCAATTGTGGAGTTTGATCTTTAATTGGAAATAGGATATGTTTTTGTAACTACATCTTTTGGTGTGATTTTTTATTTTGAGATTTATATGTTATCTTTTGTATATCATTTTCTTTTGTTTTAAATTATTTATATTTTAACTTTATTTATGTCTTTTTATATTCATCCTTGATACAAATTTGGGAAACCAAACATGGGTGTTCAAGATTCTCTTAAATCTAGGTGAATTATAAGTGTTATCTTGACTGCGACCTTGTTTTATCCAATGTGGAGTGAAAGGAAAGTAAATTAAGAGGAATGAAACATGAAAATTTTTGAATTAATTGAAATCATAAAAAAAGGTGACAAAGGGTGAAAAAGGGAAGGATACAATGACAGTAAAGTGTGATTCCTTATCATAAGAATGAGGGAAATGAAGGAAAATATACTAACATAAATTGTTGTGCAAATTTTATCTATCAAAAGAAGCAAAAGCTAACACTAAGAAAAAAGATCAATAATTTGTAACCATTGCTAAACACATTCTATAAAATTAATAAAAAAGATGGTGATTTTATGATGAAGGCTAGGTCTTATCCATGGTATTATACTACATCTCATAAAAGAGAAACCCATGAAGGTGCACAAAAAGTATTTAAATAAAATAAAGGGGATATGGAAAAAGATGGTATTTGTGAGGAAGGATAGGTCCTATCCATGGTCTTACATTATAACTCACAAAAAATAAACATAGGGGTGTCAAAAAGTGTGAAAAAAGTATGAAAACAAAGAGGATAAAAGTACATCATGAGGAAGACCAAGTCCTATCCATATTTTTACAATGTAACTTATGAGAAAAATGGAAACCAAAAGACCAAAAGGAAGGACTAAGGTTTGAAAAAATAGAGAACTATTGTAGAGGGTGAGATCTATGTAAGTATTCTATAAAAAATGTTAGATAGATAGCATATTAAAATCATGAAAAGAAGGGAAGGATTAGGCAAAATACTTCTTAAAGAATTATGCATTGGTGGGTTGTTTGAAAATATGGTCTTCATTGGTTTGAAGGCGATAGGTACTTAGACCAATAATATCTTCGACTAAATAAGGGCCCTACCATTTTTGGGTGTATTTACCTTATTTATCATGAGTGTAGTCTAATTTAAGGATAATATAACCAATATTGAATTTGTAAACTTTGACACATTTATTATGTTGTTTGGAAATATGAGCCTTGTATTGATGATTGTGTTGCAAGGTAGAAATATAGTGTTCATCAAGGATATCAATAGCATGAAGGAAAGATTCACATAATTATTTATTAGGTATGATACCATGAAGAGATATACAAAGAGAAGGAATCTCAACTTCTAATGAAAAGACTGATTCAGAACCATAAACTAGAGAAACTGGTATTGCCCTAATGGTAATATGTATGCTAGTCTGATAGGCCCAAAGAGTAGGATATAAATGAAGGTGCCAATCTATATGGGTTTCATGAATTGTCTTTTGGAGGATTTCATTAATAATTTTTTTGGTGGCCTCAACTTGGACATTACATTATGGGTGATATGGTGTGGAAAATTTGTGATTGATTTTAAATTTAGCACAGAGTTGTTTGACATCTTTATTTTTGAAATTACCACCATTATTTGAAATTATAGTATGAGGAACACCAAAACATCAAATGATGTGATTAATTATAAAATTAGAGATGGTGGTACTGGTGACATTAACAATGTCCATAACTTTGACCCACTTGGTGAAATATTTGGTAATTGTGATTATAAAGACATGCCCATCTTGGGAGCAAGGTAATTTGCCAATGAAATCTAATCCCCACCTAGAAAATAGGTAGGTTAATTTTATGGTTTGAAGATAAAATAGAGGTGAATGAATTAGATCATCATGAAGTTGGAAAGGAGTACACAGAGCAAATTTGATGGCATCATTTTTAATCATTGGCCAAAAGTATCATATATGTAGGCATTTTTAGGTTGTAGCATGTTTGCTACAGTGGCCACCATAAATGCCCTTATTTACTTATTCAAGCAGAGGAGGAACCTCATCTTGAATAACACAATAGAGCAAGTTACCTTCAACATTGAAATAATAAAGGATGTTATATCAAAATACATATGCAAAATCTTGTTTACAAATATGATTCTTTTCACAAGAGTCTAAGTTGGGAGGATAAGTTTGATGTTCCATATATTGAATGATGTTTTTATAGCATGAGCTTTGTCAAATGGTGATATCCTTGATGTGGTAGATAAGTGAATCATGTGATTGAGTATAAGATGGAAATATTATTATTTGGATAAGAAAAATGGGATCAAAAAGAACTTAGTGTAGATGAAAAATAGATGCTGAAGAGGTAAGGGAATCAATAATAGAATTTTGATCTCAAAGAATAGGCTCAATAGTGAAAGAGATGAAATATTTAATGAGAGTAGTTTTAATTTGTTGATAAGTTATGAGATTCTCTTTTTCATTGGTAATCACCATTGACTTGGTATCAAATGAGATGAGAATCACTTAAGGCATGCAGGTATTAGATATCTAAATCAAGAGCAACTTTCATGCCTAAGATTAGAGCTTCATACTCTGCCATGTTGTTAATGACATAAAATGTTAAGCAGAAAGATAAAAGAATGATTTTTCTAAGAGGGATAGTAATAATGGAACCTGCCCTAGCTCCTTAAAGGCATTTAGCACCATCAAAGTGAAGGGTCCAAGAATATTCATTTAATTCAACATTAATTTTAGAAAATTCTTCAATAACTTCTTTTGGTTTAGTAATATCAAGAAGGATAGCAGATTCATCAAGATTACTTGATTCAAAATCAATAGTGAAGTTATGAAAGTAATCTTTAAGAGAGATGTCTTGATTGAGACCTTCAATATTGAGAATATTATCATTGAGAAGACTATCTTAAAGGTGATCGAAAGCATGCACAAGAGCTATGGAAAGTTGATCAAATATGATTTTCCCTTTTATGACTTTTTGAGTAATAATTTAGAGATCAAATCCCATAAGGAAGACCATCCATTTTCCAATTCTATATCTAAGAAGAAAGGCTTTGGAGAAGAAGTGATAAAGGGGGTTAGAATAAATGATAACATAAGTGGTCTGATAAAGTATGTAATATCAAATATTTTTAGCTATGAAATATATGGTGAGGCAATCACATTCAAATTTTGTGTAACATTTCTCATAATCAATTAGCTTTGAATGATATAATAGATGACATATTCTATTCTAGTATCATTTTGTTGGGAAAGCATTGCCCCAACTGATATGGGTTTATAAGAAGTATACAAGATTAAAGGTCAATCATTTAAAGGAGGATGAAGCATAGGTGGGTAAAGTAATGATTATTTCATATTATCAAAGTATTTTTGATAAGGATCTATCTATTCTAAAGCATTAACTTTATTAAGAAGAGAATTGATGGAATAGATATGGTAATTCATTTCAGGGATGAATTATCTAATTGCCCCAAGTTTACCAAGATAAGTGATAATGTCTAGAATGGAATGAGGGATGATCATGTTGATGATAGAGCTAATCTTGGTAGGGTCCACATTTATGCCATGGAGAGAGACTAATAATCCTAATAGTTTTCTAGATGTGACACTGAAGACACATTTGCAAGGTTTTAGTCTAACTTTGTATTTAAGAAATTTGTCAAAGATGATGGAAAGAGCAGAAAGATGAGTCTTGTGAATTTTAGACTTAGTAATGAGATCATCCACATAGGTTTATACAATTTTGTGGATAAGATAATGAAATATATGATTCATTACTCATTTATAAGTGGCTCTAACATTTTTTAGGCTAAAGGGAATTTTAACATAGCAATAGGTGCCCCATTTTGTGGTGAAAGTTGTCTTATGTTGGCCCTTGGGAGCAATGTGAATTTGAGTGTAGCCTAAGAATCCATCCATAAGAGTTAAAATTTGATAACCAATTGTGGAATTAATAATGGCATCTATTGAAGGTAAAGGGAAATTATCCTTGGGACAAGCAAGATTAAAATTATGAAAATCAATGCAAATTTGAATGACCATAGTGACTTATTTTTTAATGGGAACTATGTTAGAACCCCATTCAGAATAGTTCAATAGTTTGATAAATTTATCATTGATAAGTTTGATAATTTTTTTGTGACACAAGGTGGAAACCTTGGGTGGAAATTTTTATTACTTTTGATGCACATGTTTGGCATCGGGATCAATGATGATGTTGTGCACCACAATGCTAGGGTCAATACCAGGTATGTCCTCATAGGACCAAGTGATGATCTCATGATATTTATCAAAAAATAAGTTAAATTTATCATGTTTAGTGGGTGAGAGTTTATGATAAATTATAATTGGTCGAGGGCATGATGGAGTACCATAGTCAATGTGAGTAGTTTCTTTGATAAGGATAACATTGCCATATTGGAAGTGGTATGGTGTATTTTCTAAATAAAAAATTTGATTAGATTTAGGAGCAATGAATTTTGTGAAATAAGGGGACTTTTTTTTAAATTCCCATGTTTTTGAAGTTTCTAAGGAAGTTGAGGTTCTCAGGCATGAAGTATTTCAAGGATAGATTCATTGCTAGGCAAAGTGGGAAGAGGACCATAATAATCAACATCTACTTCAAGATCCAAAATTTGATTACCATGCCAATTATATTCTAAAAGTATCTAATGGACATCGGTGGCCTTGGAATCTAATGTAATCTTAGGAGTAGGAGAATTAGATGGATTAGATTGGATTGGTGTGTCATTAGTTTCTTTAATGGGGGAGAAATTAGATGGAATGATGGGATCTATAGGTGGATAAAAAGACGTAAGAATCTTTAAAGGTTTGGAAGGTATGATTTGTTCTACTACCCAAAGAGTATCAATAAGTGGAGAATTAATAGGAGGCACATGACCTTCAAGATCTAATTCATGATCCATTGAAATGGTATGAATGTCCTAGTTAAAATCATGTATTTGAGCTAAGATTTTTTGATAATATTGAACATCTAAGTCTTGAAATTGATCTTGGGCCATGATGTAGTTATCATCACATGTTGGATAAATGGTATATGATTGATATTTAGGTGGAGTTTTAAAAGGTGAAATACTTATATTAATAAATTTTCATGGAGACATGATGAGAGTATATTTGAATAATTGGGCCATACCATAATCATTAATGTGAAGGCATCTTCTAGTAAATAAGGCTCTTGAGCATTGCATGGAGGGGGGAAATTAGTGATCTCATTAATGAGAGGAATAGTGTGATCATGAGGTAGTAAAGAAGGAGGAAGCCATTATAAGATATAATTAGGTATCTTGGGAGCGTTATATGTATGTTTCAGTTCATTAGGTTCATCATCATCTGAATCAGCAAGAGTGGCTTGTAAGTTAGGATTGTTGTTGATGAACTTAGGTAGGGGAACACTATTGATGGTAGGAATGGTAAGAATGTAATATTGAGATTTTGGATTAGGGAGTTGAATAATCCTAGGGTTAGGATCAGTTTCATGATTATACCATTTATGTAATAATTTGATACATTGAATACCAAAAAAAATCAATAGCCCTTATTCTATGAGTCCAAGGGTAGTCAAGGAGTATGTTATAAGATAAGGGAAAATCAAGGACCATAAGTTTAGTTTGAAAAGTCTTACATCCAATTGTTATGGGAAACCAAATACAACCAAGTGGATTTTGATTAGTTTTATCAAATCCATGATAGGTAAGGTGAGTTTGCTTGAGATGATCCTTATTATAACTAATTTGTTGGATGAGACATAAAGATGTCACATGAATAATAGAGCCTTCATCAACTAAAAATTTATGGATAAAGGTATTATTAATAAATATTTTAATGAATAGTGGTGGATCATCAACACAAAAAAAAAATTCATCATTAATCATTCCCTCTTCAACAAATTCAATAGAAGTCTTGGAAGAGGGACACACGATTTCAATGGTGTGGACGTTGGTAGGTTAAGGTTCAAAAGAATGTCGTTCTTCATCTATAGAATATTGATCTTTGATTTTTTTATAATTATTACATAAGTAACTTGAGATGATAAGGGGAAGTATAAACTAAATCCATAAGTGGAATATTTCAAGGTATAGAGTTAAGTTCTTTGAGAAAGTTACAATGGGATTTAGAAGAACCAGTGAAAGTTTTAGAAGGTAAGGTAGATTTTGAAGTAATATAAGTTGTTTGGGGTTTAGAAGAAGGAGATGGTTTCTTAGGGGCTTCCAAATCTAATTGAGTGGTTGTAGTATATTTGATAAGTTGTTCCTCCAAATATGGTTTCTTTGGTTTTGTGACAAGATCTTTATGAGTTGGATTGTTATGATAAATGAGCTTAGTTGCACTAACATATTGATAATTATTGTAATATTGATCATAATCAGCATCAATAAAGTAGATATCCTTGGTATTTTGTTGATAATTAGATGTGGGAAAATATTTTTAGGTATTGGAAGAAGAATCTTTGTAAACTTATCATTTTTGAGAAGCGGTATTGTATTCTTGATGACGAAGGATAATCATGACTTCTTGATCAAAGGAATAACCAAGCATGTAGGAGAAAAATTTAGTAATCCCTCTACAAGATTCATGGGAATAACTAATGTTAGCATGGAACCAACAATATTGATTAGGGTCATACCAATTAGGTAGATTGTTAGGATAAGTAAAAGGTTTAAAGGGTGGTAAGAATTGTTTCATTTGTTACACAGTGAGTGGTGTGTGAGAATATGGGATAGTGTCAACTTTGACAACTCTTAGTTTTGTTTGAGGATTATTTATAGTGATGGAATTAGTAGAAGTTCAAAAATATCCTTTAGGGAATTTGGTATTAGTTTTAAATTGCTTCATGAGAAAGTATTGGCATTTAGATTGGTCAAGAGATTTATTAAGTTTCAAGGAGAAAAAATTCAAACCTTATATTGAATAGGAGTTAAAGAAGTTATAAAGAGTTTGAAAAAATTATCATCAGTCATGTTATGGTTAGCTTTATGGGCTAGATATTTTCATCATTTGATAAAATTATGAGCTACTTTAGTCAGAGATTACTTAGCATTGATGAAATGGCTAAGACAATTTTCGGGAAGGTCATTATGTTAAAAATCTTTAACTAAAGGATTGACTAAATCCTAAAGTTTCCAAATTGAATGTGGGGGGAGTTGATTGTACCATTATAATAAATCATCAGTGAAGGTTTTAACTAGAAGTTTAGTTGTGGAAAAAGTATTAGTTTGGATCCACTCTTTGTAAAGATTGCCAACGGATTTGAGAAAGTATGTAGGGTCCTTAGTCCCATTAT
This sequence comes from Torreya grandis, assembly GCA_037957365.1. NCBI lineage: Eukaryota > Viridiplantae > Streptophyta > Pinopsida > Cupressales > Taxaceae > Torreya > Torreya grandis. Next base: position 867,799 of record JARHVA010002593.1, on the reverse strand, counting down.
ATTTGATAGTTTGAGATATATTACCAATATCAATGGAAATAATGAAAAGAGATAAAGGCTCATTTTTAATGTTTTAAATCATTTTATTATTCATAACAGGTTGAGAAATAAAATTTCTTGAGGTATCTTTAAGAGGTGGAAGAATAAATTTTGGATTGGCTTGAGGATTGATAGCTGAAGGTTGATTGGCCATATTGATCAAATGACATTGTATTTACATCATTTGAGAGGTGTTATAAGTTTGCATTATTTTCATTTTTTGTATGACTTATGCAAGAAGTTTAGTTATATCAATTGGTGGGTTGGTGTTTGTAGGTGAACTCTAGAATTGGTATTAGGGGGAGGGTTATTAGAAGATGGATTATTAGTGGGATTATTGGATAGACTTGTGTCAATTACTTCCACATTATGTTGAAAGGTTTGAAGATGAGAATTGTCTTGATAGGTAAAAAAAGGATCAGATCTACCTACTTCATCTTGAGGTGTAATTTAAACCATGTTACAATCCATAGATGAAGGAGGGGAACATTTACTCTAAGAGTGAGGGTTATCTTGGGAGGAAAATAGAGGGAGAAATAAACATCCCATATGGTATCTAAATGGATTCAATTTTTCCAAGAAGATTTTGATAGGGGACTTCGTGATGACTTGAGAAAAATAAATAAAATGTTAAGGAATGAAAAATAGATAATTGAGTCAAATAAATAGGACAAGTAGTAAGAGTATAGAGTCGACTAGGTCTACCTAGTACTACAAAATTAGGAAAACAAAGTTTGATAAGAGTATAGAGTTGACTAGGTTGACCTAGTACTTTAATTTGACTTGTAAAAAGAGATATAGAGTTAACTAGGTCAAGTAGTACTACATGTAGGGAAATAGATAGTCTATAATAGACTGTGTTGAATAGAATGACAGTGTACTAAAAATAGGGAAAGATTTTGCAATGTGATTTAAATTAATAAATGGAAGGAAACACATAAGTAATTGGGTCAAATGAGAATTATCTAATTGAGGCACACAACATAAAACCTCGCATCAACACTGGCCAATGTAAGCTTTTGCAATACAACATACATTGAGTAAAGAATAAGTGTTAACTGAGAAGTAAACGCTAACTAAGTGGTCATCCTAAATGTTATTATATTATTATAAAGTGTTATTTTACATGTGATAGTGAAGTTGGCTAAAAGTATGGAACTAGAAATCAATCTATGGATGGTTTCAAGATGTTTGTGCTAAAAGGCATCTGTGTTGGCAATGATACTAGATTAGTATTAGGGCCTACCCTTTCACTTCACAAACCCATAATGATAAGGGTGTCAGGTGATTTTATAATATATACCATTAACCACATGTTTATACCTGGCTAGAAAACCAATTTGGCTTCCCTCTTGGTGATGGAATCCAAGTAGGTAGGCCTTGGGTAGATAAATGTTTAAAAACATTTTAAAATTATGGGATTTGGTAGTGTGTGTAAGAAAGAGAAAAATAGTGAAACAAAATGTTATATTAAAAAACCACATAATTAAACTATGTGATATATTATAAGCATGTAAATAACTAAAAGTGAAAGTGTGAATTAATTTCTAGTAGTAGCATATAGTTATTAATTCCTAATTTAAAACATAGTACATATTTAGTTTAGACAATAATGTAGGTAAACATTATATAATAGAGTTGACAATGTTGCTATTGTACTACTAAAGCAATAGTCTTTTAAAAACTATGTTGATAGGGTATAATAGTATTTTAAATATATTATATCATAGATTTAAATAGACATGAACTATAAAATGGAGTTGATTGTTAGGTTGTGGAGCTAAAAGCTTCACTGATGCAGACACGGAGGAGGTTGCAGGAGAGTTGCTGAGTGTCAGAGACACCGGTGTCGATCAGGCCAACCGACGTTGACAGGATAGGGCAGGAAGGCAACCGACGTCAGTCATAGATCGGCCGATGTCGGCGACCCCCAGGCAGACAGGGACTGGCGTCGGTCGCCTGTGTGGTTCGGACTACGTTTATTACGGGCAGTTAGCTAACGAACCAAGTGTTTGCATGATCAGGGCTAATTATAGACTGAGAGCTGCGGATCTAATTATTGTAATTAGATGTCTAATTATTGTTTGGATGAGATCTATATAATAGACTCATGGTTGTATTGGAAAAGTGTGCTAGGGAGTAAGAGAGCATAATTATAAGCTCCTTCTGTGTGTGAGGTAGAGCAATGGTGCGTTCCTCCTAGTGCCTCAGTACCAGGTGTGTTGGTGCTGGATTGGAGAGCCAGTTGGGTTCTTCAGGAGTGTAGGATCTTGGTCACAGTTGCATGGCCTATATAGGAGATCTACATGGTAAGTAAGATCGTTGATCTACAGGTGTATGTGTGTGCAAGGTCGAGGTTCATAGGTGAGCATAACCGTTGTTTGATTTGCAAGTGTGCAAGGTCATATAGACAGCAACACAACAGGGAGCAGTATCAGGCAGGATCTACTTGGAGTACAGGTGTGTACTCGGATAGAGCAAGAGAGGAAGGCAAGGGAGTTCCTTCCATAAGTATGGTCTGTTGAAGTGCAGGTTATTGCAGGTTCATTGGAGATCTACTTGAAGTACATTGAGTACTTGTGGAGCACATGGATTGCTTGTGGAGTGCGTGGAGCACTTGTGTTGTGCGTGGAGCATGGGAGGTGAACACCAACTCTGTATTTGAGTTGGGTGTTGGGACCTGTGAGAGGGAGAGCTTTGGGGAGAAGAATTACTATTCACTTGAGGTGTAGCGAGCCTCTGAAGAGGTGGTGGAGAAGAAGTGGCATCTTCTTTATTGTATTCTTTTCTGTATAAAGTGTTAATACAAGTTGTGTATTATCTCTCATATGCTGTGTTATTCTAAATTCTAGTTACTTGGTGAATCTGGTTATTTCCGCATATTAAGTTGCTTGAAGTTTGGTAATCAATTGTATGCTTCCAGTGTTTCGCATCCCTGACAAGTGGTATCAGAGCTAAGGTTGCAGGAAGTAGGTTGTGTTTTGGTTACAGGGCACTCTCAGGGGTTTCTGATTGAGTGGGAGTAGAGCAACGACAGATCAAAGTAAGCTAAGAATGGAGGAGTTGAAAAGCACAGACGGTCACTCACGGTCCTATGGAAAGAAAGAGTAGGTAAAAGAACATTGTTGGTTGGTAGCAGATCAGCATGAATAAACTGAAGATACAGATGTAGCAGGTGTTGTTGCACAGGATGTGTTTGCATCTTTCTTGGATAAAGTTGAATCTTGGATAAAAGATTCGGTTGCCTCTTTCCATGCAGCCCCAGGTAGAGGAGCTGGTAAGCCTTGCCAAAGAATTGGCAAAGGGGAAGTGAAGCTGAAATTGTAGGCGGCCAACACACAGGTGTTGATGAAGGTCATGCAAGTCCCAGGTTTGGAGATATGGCTAATTTCTTCAGAAAGATTGGGTGATGAGAGATGCACAAGAACTCTCACAGCGGTAGCACTTGAATTAGCTGGTGGTAAGAAAATAGGTATACTTTATCTACTTGTTTATATTACTGATTCTTCTTCTATTGCAGAGACGTGGCTTCGTAGGCTTGGTCACATGAGCAGGAAGGAGATGCATGTTCTTAAGCGGAAGACAGATATATTTGATAGGCTTAAAAACTGGAAAGCCTTGGTGTTCTTGGAGGAGATGGCAGACAGAGTTCAGTGGATGAGGCTGGATACATCTGAGCAGGGCAGTTTGGACATGGAGATTGATTCAAAGGAGCTCGCAGGTAAAAAGTCATCACTCACAGGAGAACACAGTTTTCGGCGTCGGTCAGGAGGAACCGGCGTCGAACAAACAGGTGCCAATGTCGGTCATGTGCAAACTGAAGCCGACAGTGTCGGGAAGGGTAAGACTGACGTCGATCATAGGATCGACGTCAGTAGTATGTAAGACCGATGTCGGTCAAAAGGACCGACGTCGGCAGCAGGGACACCAGCGCTAGCAGGTTGGTAGTCAGGTATAGACGCATGAGAACTAACGTCGGTCGGATGCAGACTGTGGAGTGACTGAGGTCAGTCACTGTAATGAATTTTGGGTGGACAGCATGCTGTCAAGGAGTCTCAAACACCCATACAGAGGACTGAAGGTGTAAGTAGGCCCTCAAATTCGTGTTCCTCTTCTTCATACTTGTTGTTGATTGTAGAGCAGGAAGGATCCAGGAAACAGGTGGGAGCTGAGATGCAGAACCAAACGGGAGTTTTGGTAGGTTTGCCAACTGGATGAAAGCACAGAGATGAATGGATGCCTTAGTAGAATAATAGAGAGAACGGATACGTGAGATGGAAGACCAGGCATATGGTCTTGAGGAGCTGCAGGACAGTGGTACCGCGTTTGACAGGTGGAGGACGAAGCATGGCTTCAGTCGATGTCAGGGTAACTACTGTGGTTTGACTTACCAGGAGGATGATGGTCATGACATCATTCTGTTACTATATGTGGATGGTATGTTTTGCTATATTAGGTTTGTACATACAAGTTTTGCTGAGCTAAGGGTAAGATTAGTTCAGTGTCATGTCATGAGGAGTTTGGAGCAGCGAAATTCTTTGACATGGGAGGCATGGAGATCACAGGTTGATTTTGTCTCAAGTGGGAGCTGATGTGAATCAGGTGTTGGCAAGGTTCGGGATGCAAAACCGGAGCACACTAAGGGCTGGATAGGTACAGTGTTTGAAATCACATGAGGTCTGGTATAGACCTGAGTATTCCCATGCAGTGGGAGCTATCAGAGTTAGAAGCCAATTCGGGGAAGTGGGTTCTCAGGTTTTTGAGAGGGACCGGCAGCAGGTGTTGCTATGCAAGGTCAGGACTTCACTACAGGTGTTGTAGGTTCGGATGTGGCAGGGTAATCAGATGATAGGTGGTACACCACGGGATGTGTGGTGGGTTGTCTTCAGGTGGGAGCTTGAAGAGGGATACAAACTAGGAAACAGATTAGACAGAGTACAAGTACAGGTACAGTGCAGCTGTTTATCTCCAAGTGGGAGATTGTTAGGTTGTGGAGCTAAAAGCTTCACTGATGCAGACACGGAGGAGGTTGCAGGAGAGTTGCTGAGTGTCAGAGACACCAGCGTCGGTCAGGCCAACTGACGTCAGCAGGATAGGGCAGGAAGGCAACTGACTTCTGTCATAGATCGGCCGGCGTCGGTGACCCCCAGGCGGACAGGGACCGGTGTTGGTCGCCTGTGTGGTTGGGACTGCATTTATTACGGGCTCTTAGCTAATGAACCAAGTGTTTGCATGATCAGGGCTAATTATAGACTGAGAGCTGCAGATCTAATTATTGTAATTAGATGTCTAATTATTGTTTGGATGAGATCTATATAATAGACTCATGGTTGTATTGGAAAAGTGTGCTAGGGAGTAAGAGAGCATAATTATAAGCTCCTTCTGTGTGTGAGGTAGAGCAATGGTGCATTCCTCCTAGTGCCTCAGTACCAGGTGTGTTGGTGCTGGATTGGAGAGCCAGCTAGGTTCTTCAGGAATGTAGGATCTTGGTCACAATTGCATGGCCTATATAGGAGATCTACATGGTAAGTAAGATCATTGATCTGTAGGTGTATGTGTGTGCAAGGTCAAGGTTCATAGGTGAGCAGAACCGTTGTTTGATTTGCAGGTGTGCAAGGTCATATAGACAGCAACACAACAGGGAGCAGTATCAGGCAGGATCTACTTGGAGTACAGGTGTGTACTCGGATAGAGCAAGAGAGGAAGGCAAGGGAGTTCCTTCCATAAGTATGGTCTGTTGAAGTGCAGGTTATTGCAGGTTCATGGGAGATCTACTTGAAGTACATTGAGTACTTGTGGAGCACGTGGAGTGCTTGTGGAGTGCGTGGAGCACTTGTGTTGTGCGTGGAGCACAGGAGGTGAACACCAACTCTATATTTGAGTTGGGTGTTGGGACCTGTGAGAGGGAGAGCTTTGGGGAGAAGAATTACTGTTCACTTGAGGTGTAGCGAGCCTCTAAAGAGGTGGTGGAGAAGAAGTGGCATCTTCTTTATTGTATTCTTTTCTGTATAAAGTGTTAATACAAGTTGTGTATTGTCTCTCATATGCTGTGTTATTCTGAATTCTAGTTACTTGGTGAATCTGGTTATTTCCGCATATTAAGTTGCTTGAAGTTTGGTAATCAATTGTATGCTTCTGGTGTTTCGCATCCCTGACATTGATCACACAGACAATTATTTCAACATAAAATATTACACTGCTCTCTCATCAATTCAATACGAGACACCATACAAATATATAGGAATATTTCCTATAACCTTTCCCTTATTTTCTCTTACCTATACAACCTCCAAACCTATTCATATAACAATACATCTCAACAATATAATATTCTAACTAATGCCATATTATAGTATTAACCGTATGGTTATAACAATATATCTAACAATATAAAATCTATTATCGTAATATTGTTAATATAACAATATTTTGATAGACAAACTTACTAACTATATTTACCTCTAGATAAATATCAATCATAGTAAATACTAATTTAATTTTTACCATTCTATAAATACCTAATTTCACCTAATGTAAAAACTATTCCCAACATTCCCCTCCATAGTTTTTACATGGTATAATATATCTATGTTTTTGATTGTAGTGTGTTCCACCTCCATATGATCATGATCTTCATACATACATGTGTCATCACAAATCTCTTCACATCTATAATTGGTTTTCCAGGTTCACCAATAACCTTTCAGAATGGTTTTCTCAAGTTCACCAATAACCTTCCAAAATGGTTTTCACAAGTTCACCAATAACCTTACAAAATGGTTTTCTTAGGTTTACCACTAACCTTACAGAATGGTTTTCTTAGGTTAGTTATTAACTTTACAACATGGTTTTACTAGGTTTATAACTAACCTTTCATCATGATTTCTATAATGATTTTTAGATCAACATTATCCAATGTAAATATACACAAGGGTACATAGGAATATATTCATAAGTAAATATGTACAACTATTTATTTGTTACACATGTTGAAATAGAAATATAAATACCACACTAAAAAAACTAAAAATACATACCACACTAAGTCACCATATCATTAGCATGGCCCCATCATTGGTGACTAATGAGAGGTTGCTGAAAGACCTCCTTACTCTGTGTAGCCCCCATCCTCTAGTGAATGATACGGATTACTCAGTTGATGTGTCAAAGAAGTTTAGATGCATTAATTTTTCCAAGGGAAACCCCCCATATTGTGTATGTGCTCATCAGATGTCAGGTTCACTTGAAAATACATCTATGTACAATTAATACTTTTGACATTTTTTTAAAATTCTCAACTATAAAATATGATTCTTTTATAAAAATGACTTTTGATTTTGACAATAAAACCAAAAAATTGACACTTTATTTTTTTTTACTTGACTCTTTCATAAAAAATGACTTTTAAGTTTTTGAAAAATTGACATATATTAAAAAATTACTCAAAATATTTTTAAATTTATTTTTATGACATATGGACCAAATATAATAGTCAAAACTATAATATCTATTTTGACCCAAAAATGACACAAACTAGAGATATTTTGGACCAGATCACATAGACCGATAATATAAACTATTAACATATGAACTAAGATTTTAAACTTAAGACACTTATGACTCAATGAAAATTTTAAATTATAATACCTATGGAATTACACATAGGAGAATTTTGATGGACTTGAAATTAGAAATTAATTAACACACTTATACAAAATACCTTTTAAATATCAACTTTTATTGTGATGATTCTGAGGGTGGATGTGAATCTAGGGAGATTGCTATTGTGTACCAAATCTCATGAATATTGGTAGGTATCATGAATGCATTGAAGGCTACAAATACCACATTAAAAACACACCCAATGATGACATGGATCATGATGTTTAAGGAATATACTATGAAGTAAATAAATCATGTTATGATAGTCTAGATCTACATGGAATTTGTAGAGATTTGTATGAAATGGTTCAAATAATAGTGCAATATAGCATTATTCTTCATTCAAAAAACAACACAATATACCAATTTTGATTTGATATAGGAAGCTTAGCATTTGAATAGCATGTTGAGCTTTTATCACATGAACTAAGCATTTTGAGAAACTGGGCAATGGATATGAAATGCATGTAGCTAAGTGACACACGAAATAAATGTTGATAAAATAGGCCATACTAAGGCTTGATCTATAATACAGATCCAAAACAAACAATGCCAAAAATGTCAACCTATTCATTTGTTCTCTATAGCATGTCAATTAGTATGCATATTTGAATGGACTCTAGGATTGCATAGAGGATGACACCATTTAACTTGAGAGAAATACGTTTGCACTACCAAGATATTGAGAATGTTTCTATATGACATTGAGTCACATGGACCACTAGTGATACCAGAGTTAAATGGTATAGAATATGTGATCTACCAAAATTTTAAACTTAGTGCAATCTAATGTAATCTTGGCTAGAACTAAACACCAAACACTGTAAGAATAGTTTCAAATAGTACAGAGCATGATCAAATAGTTTCCAAGTGCTTAGACTATTCATGCCACCAAAAAATGAGATAACTATGACATATGAAAGTAAATTCAACTTTCAATCATCAACTACATAATACAACACAAGACTACCCCATATTCTCATAAATATTCTTGATCATTTGCTACTCTGATACTAGTGATAGTATTTTAAAGAGCTTATAGTAGATATTTAAATAGACATGCACTATAAAACAAATATTATCATATAGAGAAAATTCTTTCAACATAAAATATTATACTTCTCTCCCATAAATTTTATACGAGACATAATACAAATATATAAGAATATTTCCTATAACCTCTCCCCTATTTTCTCTAACTTATAAACCTTCAAACCTATTACGATATATTATTATAACAAATAAAAATACATCTCAACAATCTAATATTCTAACTAATGCAATATTACTATATTAACCATACAGTTATAGCAATATATCTAATAATATAAAATTTATTATCATAATATTGTTAATATAACAATATTATGATATAAAAACTTATTAACTATATTTACCTCTCAATAAATATCAATCATAGTAAATACTAGTTTACTTTTTACCTTTCCATAAATACCTAATTTCATGTAATGTGAAAACTATTCCCAATAATGTCGACCTAGTCTTTCAGATAGAAGATAATATACAAAAGCAGGTCAATCAGGTCGACCTAGTTTGTTGTATGATGGTAGTTTTAAAGACTACAAACTTTGTAAAATAGAATTATAAGGAAGGACTGAAATGAAAGTGAGATAGAGAGAGAAATGAACCTTGGTGGGTAAGAAGATGCTGAGGAATGTGAAATTCTTATTCAAGCATCTTAAAAGTTACTTGCAAATTATGCCAACTATGTCAACTGGGTCAACCTAGTTGTAATTCCCTATTTACTGAAGCCTTTCAAGATGACTATACCAACCTAGTCAACCTAGTATGTTTCTTAGAAGCTATCTAGAATACTATGTTGACCTATTTGACCTAGTTTGATGTTACAAATCTAAATAAGAGTATTGTGTCAACCTATTTGACCCAATAACCTATATCTGATGAATACCTATATAGAAAGAATAAATTATTTTTGATGTGACTATGTGTTAAACCTATGCATAGAAGTTAGGAACTATACCAACCCTGTTGACCTAGTATCATAAATATAGAAAAATAATAAATAAAATGAAAAAAATGAAAAATGTGAAATAAAACTAGTAAGGGTTGGATCCACATCAGGTTCACTAGAATGTATGCAATAAAAAATGCATTAGATATATAAATCAATCCTAGTTTGGAGAAGATAGATCCTATTTACACTTCTAATCGGGGATACTTTAAATAATCAAGAACATAACCAATATGGGGATCTGCTATACCTAATTAAGGGATATCTTACCATAATTATAATACTAGGGAGGGTTCCAAAGCCTCTAATCAAGAAAAACTATGTAATAACCCTAATTGAATCCTATGTTTTCATATTCACTATACCAATAATAAGTAAATTTAGTATAGTGCTCACCAAAGCTTGTGGCACAATATGCAGGTTAGTAAAAAAATGAAAATAAACATGCATAAGAGAATCTTAATTAAGCTATATATAGGTAAGACCCTTAATGTATGGATAATAAGAGTAATATTAGTCCAAATCTGTTACTTATGTTAATTCTATCTACTAAAGAGAGAAATGAAGTTACATATACTTACCTAAAATATGAACCCATCGAGACTCAATCTCTCCCTTTGCCAAAGGGTTTTTACAAGAGATTATTTTGGTTTATAACGATCACTAAGAAAGGCCAAAGCATCCAAGACTTCTCCATAAGACTAGATTCTCCAAGTAAAAACCCTAAGCTAAGACTCCTCAAGTAGAATGGTAGAAGAGAAGATTATAAATAAGTGTAAATGAATAATAAATATTGATGTCTATCTAATAATGGTGGAATGAATGTGTTTATTTAGGTAGATCTAACCCTAAACACATCTGAAATTTTTGGCCAACAGGGTTGACCCAGTAGACCTAGTATCATTATTGGCAAAAAGTCACTAGGTCATAGGCTAGGTCAGCTAAGAATTGACCTAGACCCTAAATTAGTTTTATACATTAAGATTACAAGGTCAACCTAGTTGACCTAGTCATGTAAACTATTGAAATGGATTTTAGGTTAGGAAAAGGAGTATGGAAGGTGGTAAATGATTAGAGGAGTATGAAAAAGAGAAGTAATAGCTTAGGGAAATGTTTTAAGATCTAGTTAGATTAGTAATAAGTGGAAATAAGGGATAAAAATCATGTGAAGCGCCAATGGTCTTCCCACCCTTTTCCTAGTACACCCCTTAAGGCATGCACTTAGAAATATTGAGACTCAATGGGTTTCTACAAGATAGAAAGCATTTTTAATTGATAAAGTTTAAAAATATTATGTGTATACATTCTCTAAAAATTACCTCTATCTACGTTAACAAAATTCTATCAACCCCCTTGGGTACTTCATACACTCTTTAACACTCCATTTCACACCTAAGGCCCACACTTATCTTCATCTCCTTGTAGCCCTCAAGACATATAAATCTCCTTGTCTAGAACATTTCACAAATGATCTTGTTAGTGCCCAAACTTGCACTTAGTAATTTGTTCTTTTTTCCAAAATAGTAGTGCATGAACATCCAACTATTTCCTTCTATATACAAGTACTCAACCAAGTTAAAAATCTAGATTTTCATTGTGAAGACCCTATGTAATCCCAATTCTAGCTAATTTTTAATGTTTTCATGTTTTAATGAGATTGTAAGGTATGTGATTAAAATCAAGATAGGAATATCAAATAATGATGAGTATGATTTTTTCCATCTTTAAAAAGTCTTTGAAGTAGCATAAATTATCAAGGTTAAATACAAGTCTACATTATTGCAAATTATAGTTGGGATGAAAAGGTCCATGGGAATATATGGCAGAAAAAAAATTGCAAAAAATATAAGTTCAATTTTTTGAACTCTTAAATTTTTTGGAAAATTCTTAAGTTCAAAAATTTTGGTTGGATTTTTTGGTCAAACATTTTGTTCATACTTCTTTGTCAGACATTTTATTTAATTTCCTTCATTGGAAATTTTATTTGGGCCTCTTCGTCAGACATTTTGTTTAGGCTTCTTCATCAGACATTTTGTTCAAGCTTCTTCATTAGTCATTTTGTTTGGGGATCTTTGTTGAAAATTTTGTTCAAACTTATTTATCAAACATTTTATTTAGACTCCTTCATCAGACATTTTTTTTGGGCCTCTTCATCAAACATTTTGTTTAGGATTCTTTGTCAGACATTTTGTTTAGGATTGTTCATGGTCATAGCCTATGATTCAAGTTAATGTATGTCACCCGCCAGTCAACATACAATCAGAATAGAAATGGTCTGCAAAGAAAAAACAAATTTTTGAGGGAAAATAGGGGTTGATGTGCAAAAAAAATCAAGGCCATGAAAGTATTTAAGAGGCCACATCAGTATTTTTGTTCATTCTAAAATGAATGACCTGTCTAAGTGGATGTTAAATTTTTTTCAAAGCATGAGATTTTAAATAGAAGATAGCCATGCTATGAATATAATCCATGTGGAGGGTCAAAAGGTGAATCCAATATTTTAATGGGAAAATAATGCATTTAAGCATTATAAAGTTTGGTGGCAACCCTAAAAAGGTCAAAGGCAAAATAGAAATGTGGAAGGCATGGGAAAGTTTGGCATTAAGGTAAAAAGATAAAATAAGATAAGTATTTCCATTTTAAATATTTTCCAAGGTTTATGAGGCCAAGGTGAGCCATTCTAAGCATATTTTCTAAATGGCCATGGATCCTTATTTGATTCTATCATAGCTAGAGTATTCCAAGGAAATGGGCTTTCTTTGGCATGCATAAGAGGAAGGGCAGTTATCCAGAAGTTTCTAATTTTGTAAATGATTAATAAGGGATCATGGCCAATCAATTACACATTAAGATAGGGAGTTTTTTTTTATCCCAAGGGAATATTCTCCCTCAATCCCAATTGCAACACATTTCTACCCAAAAAGATCGAGGGTTTATTTTCAAACCTTCATCATGACAAGGATGGGTAGTTACCATAATGATTTTATTGAAATGCATGAGATTCCAAGCATGATCAAGGGCATCTTCTAGCTTAAGTGTATTCCTAAAATATTATGGGTGAAAGATTTGTATAAAAAGAGGGATTGTCCTCTTTTTAAAGATTGTTGTTGGTTGTTGTTCTTTCTAGGTCTTAGGCTCTTTAAAAAAAAATAAGATCCTTGTTATGTGTGTCTTATCACTTCTACTAAGGTGGTTTTATTTATACATCCATTAACAAGATTTGATATCATTGTATATGTCTCCTTTATTAAAATAACAAACTCACCATGTTTTTCCCCTTGATAGCATTTTGAAACACTGATGTATGTGAGATTTATTTTTAAGATAATGAAAAATAACTATGATTTATACTATATTTTTTCAATGAAATGCAATAGTACATTTTAATTGATTTATTGATTGGGTATTTAGTTTTGTGCCTATCAATGGAATTTATTTTGGGCATAGATCTAAGTTGTAAATTCCATTTTGCATTATGATTTGTAAATGTGTTGTTTATAACCTCTTAAGGGTACCTTGGGTTTATGTATTTGATAAGATAAAGTGTTTTAATCTTGAGTTTTAGTGTATGATTTAGGGTTTCAATAATCATTTGAATATTTGCATTGTATTGGCACCAATAGATGAAAATCATTCATGTTAGTTTTTGTAGCTTGTATTTCAATTTTCTACATTTTTAGAAATGAATGATGTCATTGTCTATTAAAGGATATCCTATTGTTTAAAAAATCACACCACCACACCATTCTATTTATATTTACCTAACTCATCCTACACTATTCTACCCTACAAATAATATACCATGTTGCATATTTTAAGTGTTATTTGCCTACAAATGTATAAATGTTGCCTATATAAAAGGTGTCGGTATTTTGTGCTTTAAAACCTAGAATTTTAATCTCCCATTTTTCCCTTATGCTATAATTAATTTATTTATAAATGAAGGTTTCAATAATATTTACATCTATCTTGAGTATCTTGTGTCTGACTTAGAGCATTTGTTCATTCCATATGACAACCTTTCCCAGGTAGAGTGAACAAGTTTGGTTATACCCTAGTCAATTTTATGTTTTGTGCCAATAATACCCATGGAGATTGAACTATAGTATCCCTCCATGTGAGAAAGCTACCCATTAGGTCCTCTCACCTTGGTTCAGGTAGAGTTATAAGTATTAGGGAGTTAACCATACCCTTTGTCGGTGTCTTCTAGTCATTATCTACACTCAGTCCATCTTGATTTTAAACCCTTCCCTAGTTATAATGACATATTTATGGGTTTTTCATCTTGGTTTGTCATTTTCTCAAAGTGTGCAAGTTTGAGTACAAGAGGTTTACAACTAAGAACCAACACTTCATTGGTGTCATTTCTAAGGAAAAGATACATTGGCACTTGTGTTGATGGAAGATTTATTATAAAGAGCTATAAATTTGTTCATGTTTTGAATTGATTTCCCCTCTCGAACATAAATTTGGATTTTTTAGTAGCTTTTCTTTCATATCTTATCACTAGATTTATCAAAGTGTGATTTTAGTATGTATCACAACAATTTTTTTAACTATTATATTCTCTAAGTATTCTTCTAGTGGTGATTCCAACTTTGTATCTAGTTTTAAGGGAAATTAGTGCCCATTTTTAATATCTATATTTAGCTTTGAGTGTTCTTTTTCTTGATTTAAAAATTGGAAGGATTGAGATCACCCTTCAAAGGTGACCCATCAAATTAGCTTGTCTCAACCTTAAGTGTTCATCAAAGAATAAGGAGACAATTTTGGATACCAATTGAAGGAAAAAGTTTAGCAACAAGAGAGTGTTTGGACTATTAAGATTTTGGTACACCTAAACTCTCATTTGTTGAACTTCCTATTATTAAAGATCATCATAATTTTCCTAATCATTTAGAGTTTATAGTCTAGTTTATTACCAACCACCTTCTCAACCAACTAAATCTCCTTCTAAGTTTGATCCCCCAAGTCCACCTCACTCTACCCCTCACAACCCTTTGCGACTTGATCTTGAACTCACCATTAAACTAGTCATGAGGCATAGGGATCAAGATGAGAATGAGTGTCCTACATTTATGATTTCCTATATTTAGACCAATTAACTTTGATGAAATGTAGGGGTACCCCCAATAAAGTTCTAAATAAAGTAAGGAACCACCTCACAAAGTTTTAAGGGAATAATAAAGTGACTGGTGATCAGCATTTGAGGGATTTTTACATTAACATTGAGGATTATGAGGTATAACATGAGTATGTGTTCATTAAGTTTTTTATACACATGTTAGAGGAGGATGGTCTTGAGTTGTTCAATTCTCTTCCCCATGGATGCATTGATTCATGGGAAGAAATGAAAAATGTTTTCAAAATATAGTATGGTGATAGAATTAGTCCTAGGTTCCTTCTTGATAAATTTGAAAACATTAAGAAGAACCCTAATGAGTGTCTATAGGATTTTAACATAAGGTTTAATAAGACTATGATGAGGCTGCCTAAAAATATTATGCCTAGTGATACAACTTGCCTGATTAAATATTGTGATGCCTTTGATAAGAAGGCAACATACTACTTGAGGGACAAGGATCCTACAAACCTAAGATTGACATTTAACATGGCAATCCAAATTAAAAACAACATAAAGGCAATGGGTAAATCTTTAAACAAGTAGGTTGATGTGAAATTGGTTAATTATACAAAAATCAGTCCACTAAGAATGCCAACCTTGAGTGAACCATGAAAAATTTGGCCCCCACTATCAAGGAGATGTCCTACAAGCTGGATGGAGCTAAAAAGGGGATACCTCATGGGACTACAAGTCAGGAGAGAACTTATAATTAGAATCAAGAACAAGTGAGACCCCTTTTCCACATTAGAGGTAATGACAAATGGAAAAGGTCTACCCATGATGAAAGAAATGATAGAAATCAAAGTAGAGGGGCTATAAAATAAGTACCTAATCCATTAAACACCAAAATCAATGCTATAAATTATGATATTGACATTAGTTAGTGTGATAAATGATTCCTTCCCCATCCTCCATGTGATATTACTTAATGAATTTATGAAGATGCAGAGAAACTTGAGTCTACATTTGATGATGATGATATTTTAATGATTGATTATCAAGTCTCTTGAAGTAAATTATTTTCCTCCATTGAAATTTTGAGTGATGCCACTATGGATCAGTTTTGGAGTGCAGTACAAAATGCATGTGTCCTAAATTTTGAATTTGTTTATGATGTTAAGATGACATAAGCATATTAATTGCCCAATCATTATTTTGAATTTTTATGATCCATGATGATTAAGAAAAATGATGGTGGAATTCCTTCATTTGAGGATAAGTAGCTACTAATTAATGAAACAATTTCCCAAGAGAAATAATATAGCTTGAGAAGTAGGAAACAAGGTGTTTCTCCTCAATACACTACCCCTAAAAATCCAAGGGTAGGGGATACAAGTAAGGAAATCAAAAAAACTATAGTCATCCCTAATTCTTCTAAACTAGCATCTATTTCCCAAATTGTTAAACCAAGAGGTTCTCCATCCAAGAATAGAGTACCTTTGTTGTATAGTATCCCTAAGGGTATGAGTGATGTTAGAACAAATCCACCCTTGAATATTATTATTAAAAATGCCAATTTATCCCAACCTATTCCAGTTTAGACTTTAAGTGATTGTATTATAGCTAAAGGTGTTGTCAGCCTACCCCTAAATACTCCCCTTTCTCAGTATAGCATTTGTGATATGGATCAAGTGTTGAGTCAATTAAAGATCACCATGCCACTTGTTAAACTATTATGAATACTTGAACATAAGAAGAGGCCATTTGAATATTTGGAATTTGGTGAAAGAATAGTTAAAAATGAGATGACTTTACCCCAAACACTCGAGGAAGATTATGAAAAATTAGATGAGGTTTTTGAACCAGCTCTGGTGGTTTATTTGGGGACTAAATTAGTAGAAAGTCAATTAAATGTTTATTCATTTTACATAACCCTATTGATTAATATTTTAACTATTCAAAATTGCATGTTTAATTAAGGAGCCTCTTGTAATATGATTCCCCTAGGTGTACTTAATAAGTTTGAAGTGAAACTTACATCAGCCTTTATCAAGTTGTATGTCATGGATTCATAAGAGGTTCTAGTTGTTAGACAAGTTAAAGGGCTGGTAGTGTAGTTGGTAGTTTATCCAGGTAAATTTTTGAATATGGATGTAGTAGTTATGTATTACCCACCTAAATGGGAGATGATGTTATCATGAAAATGGGATACTAGCATGGGTAGAAGTGTGTAGATGGACTTGTCTTATGCTGCCATTCAATTAGAGGGAAAGATGGTCAAACTTCATATAGAGCTGAAGATATTGCATGTACTTAAAGATCTTAAAAGAGATCTAAATGAGAGGTTATACATGGATGTGGAGTTGGGTAGCTTCATTGGGAAAATAAATGTTTTTAAATGGCCTATTATTTTTAATGTTGGGTTTGATAACAAAATTGTTGATGTTTGGAGAATGTCATTTGATGGGGCTTATTCCAATATTCAAAATGGATTTGGGGTTGTCGTCTATGCCCCCAATGGTAAATGTTTCAAGATATATTTTGAGTGAATGAATAATATTGATAAGTATGAGGCACTCTTTATTGTTTTATCGATTTCCCATGAACATGGAATTATAAGCTTGATTGTAAAGGGTGATTCTGAGCTAGTGGTTAAGTAGGTCCACAATGTTCATGCCACCAAAAATAAAAGGTTGAAATAGTATAGGAATGTTGTATGAGATTTGTTAGAGTATTTGATGTTGTTAACATTTGATATCATGATAGGATTTTCAACAAAGAAGTAGACAAACTTGCAAGGTTAGGTGCTCAATTTAATATTGTAAATATGAACCCTCACTATCAGTATTAGGTGGAGGTGCTTGTTAGGCCTTCACTCCCAGACAATATTCATCATTAGCAAGTTTTTAATGGTGATGAACATATTAGAAGGTTTTTAAATTGTGAAGCTAAGTTTAAAGAGTAGTTCATAGACTTGGAATCCATGCTTCAGGTTTATGATGGAAAGGAAACCTTGTTTGGGAAAGATATAATTCATTTAAAGAGAAACACTCTCCATAGAGGATTGGTATGTTTATTAGCATATTTTGATGGAGTATAGAAAATTAAAACTTGAGACTTATTTATCTTAAAAGATGTAACTAAGTGTAATTTGGGTTCTCATGATAATCCAAGGAAAGTTTGGCTAGGTACTCACCTAAGTGTCGTAAAAAAGCAAACTTACATGTAAATGTTAAAAAAGTACTAGGATTACTTGGATTGGTCTTATTCTAAATTGAAAGCATATAGGGAGGATTTGTTTCAACATGTAATCCCATTACAACCTGATAGTAAGCCTTTTAGGTAGAAGTAAAGACCTATCAACCCCATCTTAGCCTCTAATATATGGGTGTAGTTGAAGAAATTGAGGGATGGTGTTATTATTCAGCCCATCAGATATTCGTTATGGGTGGAAAACTTAGTTCCTATATGAAATAAAAATGGTGGCATCCACTTGTGTGTAGATTTTCAAATTTGGAAAATAGCTTATTGGAAGGATAATTATCCCCTACCCAATATGGATAACCTGATATAAAATGTTATTGGATTAGAAATGTTATCCATATTAGATGGTTTCTCATGTTATAACTAGGTCATGGTGAAGGAATTTGAGAGACCTAAGACTACATTTACAATGCCTTGGGGCATGTATGTTGATATGAGGATGCCTTTTGGGTTAATGAATATTGTTGCAATGTTTCATCGAGCTATGGATGTTGATTTTATAGGGGTAATTAACAAATTTATAGATGTGTATCAAGATGATATTATAGTGTACTCCAAAAAAAAACATTTAGAACATCTAGAGAAAGTGTCCATTATATGCAAGGAGTTTTACATTTTGATTAATCCTAAGAAGTGTCACTTAGGAGTATAAAAGTCCAAGTTGTTGGGGCATATAGTGTTTAAGGATTTTGTCATGATTGACCTCAAGTGAGTAGCAACCATTGATAAATTGCCTATCCCACAATCCAAGAAGAGAATTCATTCCTTTGGAAAAATTAACTTTGTGAGATATTTTGTGTCTAACTTTGTAGAGATTACTCTACCTATTAATTCTATGTTAAAGAAAGACCAGACCATCAAGTGAGAAGAAAAGGCTATGCAAGCATTTAATAACATCAAATAAGCCTTAAAATCTTCCTGTATTTTGGATAGCTCTAATTACACTAAATAATTTCATATATTCTCTTTTGCATCCATAATATTGTTACTAATATTGTTTTATAAAATAATGATGAATTTTATGAGCAACCTATAGCTTTATTTAATAAGGCTATGCAAGGTTCTAAACTAAATTACACCATTATGGAAAAACAAGCTTTTACCCTCTTGAAGGTTGTTAAAATGGTCAAACCATATATTCTAAGTTCTAATATTGTTGCTTATGTCCCACATACCATGGTGAAGGAAATGCTGACTCAGATTAAAGCATCTAGCAAGAGATGCAGGTGGGTTAACAAGTTACAAGAATATCACATTGATATTAAGACCACCAAGTTGGTGATAGGGATGGGTATAGCCAAGATTATGGATGAGACTAATTTGTAATCCATTGAGGTAAATGCTTTTTTTTTAATATTTGTCAGGATCCTACTCCACCAATAAGAGTATATATGATTACCTCTTATATTAGCAACTAAACACGGAATTTAACCAGAATGAATAAGTAACTAGAAATATGAAACAACACAGGATATGAGAGACAATACACAATTGTATTAATAATCACTCAGAATAAAATACAATAAACAAGATGCCACTTCTTCTTCCACCTCAAAGGCTTGCCACACCTCAAGGACTTCTTCCCTCTCTCTCTTACGGTCCCAACAATCAACTCTAATACAGAGTTGGTGTTCACCTCCACCAGTCAGTAATAATGCTACCAGTACACCAAGTACACAACCATACTCCAAGTAGATCTCCCTTCCTTGCTGCCACCTACAAATCAATAGACCTTACTTACCCTATAGATATCTCTACACCCTGAAGAACCCTTGTCCTTGCCTCACCAAGTCCTTATGATTCTTCAACCAGTACCCCAGTGGATCTTCTACCAAAACTTGCACACCTACAACTCTCCAAGATCATACACACTCAGCACCCCTTTGGAACTAGGAGGAACACACCTTGCTCTCTTCTCTCTAAAGGAGCTAATTTCTGCTCTCTTACTCTCTAGCACACTTTTACAATACAGCCCATGAGTCTATTATATAAATCTCATGCATACAATAATTAGACCCTAATTACAATAATTAGATCCACAGCTTCTAGTCTAAATTTATCTCTTGACATGTAAACACTTGGTTCGTTAACTAACTACTCGTAAAACTTACAGTTCTAAACCACACAGGTGATTGGCATCAATCCCTATCTACCTGGAGGTGATCAACGTCAACTGATCCTTGACCGATGTTGATTGCTTATCTTCACTAATCTGACCGATGTCAGCTGATCAGACCGACATCGGTTGCTCTACAACTTAGCAACCTTCAGCAACCTCCTCCCCTATTTGCATTAGTGAAGCTTTTAGCTCCATAACCTAAAAATCTCCCACTTGGAGATAAATAGCTGCACCTATACCTGTACCTTCATCTAATTCATTCCCTAGCTTGTATCCCTCTTCAAGATCAATCCTGAATACCAACCACCACACAACCTGTGATGCTACACCTGTCATCCAAGTAACCTGCCATATCCAAACCTACAAACCCATGTAGTGAAGACCTTGACCCTGCATAACATGAATCCCTGCTACTGGTCCCTCTCAGATACCTAAGAATCCACCTTCCCCAAATTGGAACCAAACTCTCTGACAACTCCCACTGCTTGGGAAAACTTAGGTCTACACCAGACCTCATTTGATTTCAAACACTATTCTAAGCTCTGCTTAAACTGTCCAGCCCTTGGTGTGCTTACCGATTCTACATCCTACATCTTGAACCTTGCCAACACCTTCTTCACATTAGCTCCCACTGGAGACAAAATCTCCATGTCTCTTATGCCAAAGAATTTCACTGCTCCAAATTCTTCATGACATACCTCTAAACTAACCTTACCCTTAGCTTAGTAAATCCATGTATGTACAAACCTGCTAGCATATCACCCACATATAGTAATAGGATAATGTTGCAACCATCATCCACCTGGTAAGTCAAACACAATGGTTACACTGACATTGACTGAAGCCCTACTTTGTCATCCACCTATCAAAACCTGTACCACTGTCCTGCAACTTCCTCAAGACCATATACCTTGGCCTTCCATCTCATGTATCCATCCACTCTCTTCTTCAACTTGGGAATCCATCCATCTTTTAGTGCTTTCTTCCAGCTGACAACTCCACCAACAAACTCCTATTTGGTTCTTCTCCAAGGACTCACACTCCTCATCCATGCCAAGCTCCCACTATTTTTGGATTCTACCTACATTGCCTCTTCACATCTTCCTAGTTCTTGACCATCAGTAAGCAACTAGTAAGAAGGTGAACAATGAATATGAGGTCCACTTACCCTTTCAGTCCTCCATATGGGCATTTGAGACTCCTTGATAGCTTGTTGTCTGCCTAATATCTGTTATAATGACCGATCTCAGTCATCTCCCAATCTGCACCTGACCGACATCGATTCCCTACGACTGACCTTGTCTACCGACATCGATTTCTTGACTAATGTCAGTGTACCTATTGCCAACATTGGTTTCTATATGACCAATGTTGGTTCCTTCTGCTCGACATCACTGACTTTGTTGATCTGCACATGACTGACATCGATGCCTGTCTATTTGACATCAGTTCCTCCTGACTGACACCGATACCTGTGTTCACCTATGAGTGATGACTTTTTACCCACGAGCTCCTTTTGGATCAAAACCCTGTTCAAATCAACATAGCCCTACTCAAAATAATTTTGTCCCCTCAGCTGATCTATGTCTGTCATCTCCTCTATGAACACCAAGGCTTTCCAATTCTTAAGTTTGTCAAAGATATCTATCTTTCACTTAAGAACATGCATTCCCCTCCTACATATGTGACCAAGCCTACAAAGCCACATCTCTGCAATAGAAGGTGAATTAGTAATATAAGTAGATAGATAAAGGATACCTACTTTATTACCACCATCTAATTCAAGTACATCTGCTGTGAGAGTTACTATGCATCTCCCATCACCCAAATTTCCTAAATAAATTAGACTCATCTCCAAGACTAGTACCTACATGACCTCCTTCAACACCTGTGTGTTATCCATCTACAATTTCAGCTTCACTTCCCCTTTTCCAACAATCTGACAAGGCTCACCAGCTCCTAAATAAATCTCTCCAAAGTCTCCAAAGACATACCCATGAAAAGATGCTCTATTTCGGGCTGCATGGAAAGAGGCAATAGAATCTGTAAACCAAGATTCTACTTTATCCAGAGCAACCTATGCAACGTCACCTACAACATTTACTTCTACACGTTGATCTTCTATCGACCAACAATATTCCTTTACCTACTCTTTCTTTCCATTAATCAGACCATTTGTGCTATTCAGTTTCTCCATTTATAGCTTACTTTCTTCTGCCATTGCTATACTCCCACTCAATCTGAAACCCCTGAGAGTGACTTGTAATCAAAAACAATAACCAGATCTGAACCACCTATTAGTTAACCCAACCAAAAGCTCTGATACCAACTGTCAAGTGGTATCAAGTTCTAGAACCTACAACCAGGGTCTGATACCAACTGTCAGGATCCTACTCCACCAATAAGAGTATATATGATTACCTCTTGTATTAGCAACTAAACATGGAATTTAACTAGAATAAATAAGTAACTAGAAATATGAAACAACACAGGATATGAGAGACAATACACAATTGTATTAATAATCACTCAGAAGAAAATACAATAAAGAAGATGCCACTTCTTCTTCCACCTCAAAGGGTTGCCCACCTCAAGGATTCTTCCCTCTCTCTCTTATGGTCCCAACAATCAACTCCAATATAGAGTTGTGTTCACCTCCACCAGTCAATAACAATACTGCCAGTACACCAAGTACACAACTATACTCCAAGTAGATCTCCCTTCCTTGCTGCCACCTCCAAATCAATAGACCTTACTTACCCTGTAGATATCTCTACACCCTGAAGAACCCTTGTCCTTGCCTCACCAAGTCCTTATGATTCTTCAACTAGTACCCTGGTGGATCTTCTACCAGAACTTGCACACCTGCAACTCTCCAATATCATACACACTCAGCACCCCTTTAGAACTAAGAGGAACACACCTTGCTCTCTTCTCTCTGAAGGAGCTAATTTCTGCTCTCTTACTCTCTAGCACACTTTTACAATACAGCCCATGAGTATATTACATAGATCTCATGCATACAATAATTAGACCCTAATTACAATAATTAGATCCATAACTTCTAGTCTAAATTTGGCTCTTGACATGCAAACACTTGGTTCGTTAACTAACTGCCTGTAAAACTTACAGTTCTGAACCGCATAGGCGACCGATGTTGGTCCCTGTCTGCCTAGAGGTGACCGACATTGGCTGATCCCTGACTGATGTCAGTTTCTTATCTTCACTAATATGACCAATGTCAGCTGATCAGATTGATGCTGATTGCTCTGCAACTCAGCAACCTTCATCAACCTCCTCCCTTGTTTGCATCAGTGAAGCTTTTAGCTCCACAACTTAACAATATTAATGATTCTTTGAGTATAAACAACATGTCACCATGGTATAAAGACATCATTTACTCCTTGAAAAATATGAATTATCCCCTAATTTGGATAAGAACCAAAGGACAACTCTCAAATTTTTTCCCCAATAATATATCTTGATTGAAACTAGATTGTCATGGAAGAATCTGGATGGGGTTCTCCAAAGATGCATGGTAGAAGAACAAACTGTAGATCTAATTAAAGACTTTCATAGTGTAGTATGTGGTGGTCAATTTTCACCTAAATTCACAACTCATAAAATTTTGAGAGACAGTTATTGGTGGCCATCACTATTCAAGGATGTTATATAGAAAGTTACAAAGTGTGATAAAAGTCAACACTTTTCCAAAAGGTTGAAAGCTTTTGGTTCTCTTTCCTTGCAACTTGTAATGATTAAAGGCCCATTTAGACAATGGGGAATGGATTTCATTGGGGAAATAATTGATTCATTAAGAACTTGACATATATGGATACTAATTACAACTAACTACTTCATAAAATGGGTTGAGGTAGTCCCTACAAAGAAGGCTACACACTAGGTAGTTATGGACTTTTTCCTAAATCATATTATTTGTAGATTTAGTGTGCTTTTTAAGGTGATTACTGATAATGCCATGAGTTTTAGAGCTAAACCTTTAGTGTTATTGTGTAAAGAATATAGGATCAAATTATCTTATGTTTCTAATTACAACCCTTAGGGGAATGGGAAAATAAAATCTAGTAACAAGAACTTATCCAAAATCATTGGAAGAACTTTAGAAGAAAACAAGATAAAGTGGAGTAAACAGTTGAAATTTGCTTTGTGGGCTGATAGGATCGTGCTTAAGAGAGATATAGTAAAAATTCCTTTTGAGCATATTTATAGAGCTCAAGCTATTTTTCCTATGAATTTTCAATTGCTAACCTATCAATTTATGAAACAACTAGAAGAAGATGAGAAACTCAACCACTATGAAAGTAGATTGAACCAAATTGTTAAGCTTGATGAAACTAGAAGACAAGATCATGAGAGACACCTCAAGTTCAAGGAAAGACTCAAGAGAATATTTGATAGAAAGTTTTCTCTAAGAACTTCTCAAGTAGGTGATCTGGTCTTAATTTGGGACAACATGCATGAAGAGAAAGGCAAGCATGGCAAGTTTGATGCCTTATGTATGGGTCCTTATTCCATTAACGATAAGATTGGGGAACATACTTTATTCTTGAGATACTTGGAAGGTGAAATACTAGAGCTACCAGTTAATGATAGACATCTAAAATAGTTACTTAATTAAGTCCATGACTATGTACAATAATGTATAATGTATAGTTTGGTTGTTTTGTTGTTCCTTTGTGTCGGGCCTTTGTTTATATAATTATTTTTTATTTTTTTATGTTGTGTGTTCATTATTATATCCTTGATATCTATTTATGTTAGTCTATCTTTATCCAATTGAGTTTTCATGGGTGTTTTCTAATAAGTTGTTAAAGTCTTCACTCTATGGCCCAAGGGATTGGTACTTGGTCTTATATTTTGGGGTTTTTTACACATCCATAGGGGTGTACATATCTAGGTTAGATTTAGTGTTAGTTCCAAAAATTGAATTATTGTCTCCTATTTGCAAGTGTTCACCTGAGTTAAAAATCTATCTTTTGCCTTGTAAAGACCCTATGTAATCTTAATTCTAGATAATGCTTAACATTTTCACGTTTTAATGAGATTGTAGGGTTTGTGATTAAAATCAAGCTTGGAAGACCAAATATTGTTGAGTATGATGTTTTCCATATTTAAAAAGGCTTTGAAATGGAAAAAATTCTCAAGGTTGAATGTAGGTTTGCATTCTTGCAAATTGCAGTTGGGATGAAAAGGTCTACAGGAATATATGGTAGAAAAACAAGATGCAAAAAATATAAGTTCAATTTTTTGAATTCTTAAGTTTTTTATAAAAATATTAAGTTTATATATTTCTATTATACATTATGTTCAAACTTCTTCATCGGACTATTTTTTTAACTCCTTCATTGGACATTTTTTTGGGGATCTTCATCAGACATTTTATTTGGGCTTCTTCATCATACATTTTGTTTAGGATTCTTCATCAGACATTTTGTTCAGGCCTCTTCATCAAACATTTTGTTTAGACTTATTCATCAGACATTTTATTTGGGCCTCTTCATCAAACATTTTATTTAGACTTCTTTGTCAGACATTTTGTTCGAGCTCCTTTATTGGACATTTTATTTGGACCTCTTCATCAGACATTTTATTTGGGATTCTTTGTCAGACATTTTATTTGGGATTCTTCATGGTTGGATGCTTCTATTCAAGTCAATATCTACCACATGTCAATCAACATACTGTCAAAATAGAAATAGTCTAAAAATAAGCAATGAAGTTTCAAGGGGAATCAGAGCTTGATGTGGAAAAACAAGCAAGGCCACAAAAGTATTCAAGAGGTCACATTAGTATTTCTTCTCATTCTAAAATTTATGACCTATCCAAGTGGAATTTAAAAAAATCATGATATTTTAAATAGAAGAGAGCCATGCTATGAATATAATCCATGTAGATGGTCAAACGATGAAACCAAGCTTTTAAAAAGGTAAAATAATGAATTTAAGTATTATAAAGTTTGGTGGCAACCCTAAAAAGGTCAAAGGTAAAATATAAATGTGGAAGGCATGGAAAAGTTTGGAATTAAGGTAAAAGGGTAAAATAATCTAATTATTGTCATTTTTAATATTTTTCTTGTGTCAAAGACCTCCTTGGAGGAAAAATATCTTGCAGGGTTTATGAGACCAAGATGGGCCATTCCAAGCATATTTTCCAAATGACCATGGACCCTTTTTTGCTTCTATCATAGTTGGAGTATTCCAATGCAATCATCATAAGTCAATGTTGCTTTTTTCGGTGTGTACAAAATAAGGGTAGCTATCCATAATTTTCTAGTTTTGAAAATGATTAATGAGAGAGCATGGCTAAGCAGTTACACATGAAGACAAGGAGTTTGTTTTGATCCTAAGGAAATATTCTCCCTCAAGCCCAAGTGCAGTGTATTTCTATCCAAGAAGATAAAGGGTTTATTTTCAAATATTCATAATGATAAGTATAGGTAGTTACTATAATGATTTTATTACAAGGCATGAACTTCCAAGTATGATCAAGAGCATCATCCAGTTGAAGCATATTCCTAGAATATTTTGGGTGAAAGAGTTGTATAAAAAGAGAGTTTATCCTCATTTCAAAGGTTTTTGGTGGTGGTTGTTCTTTCTAGGTCTTAGGATCTTTCAAAAAAATTGAGATCCTTTCTATGTGTGTCTTATCTCTCTTACTAAGGTGGTTACATTTGTACAACAATTAACAAGCTATGAGAGCATTGTATATGTCTCCCTTGTTAAAATAACAAACTCACCATGCTTTTCCCCATTATATTATTCTAAAACATTGATGTATGTGAGATTTATTTTTAAGATAATGGAAAATAACTATGATTTCTACTATATTTTATTAATGAACTGCAATAGTACATTTTATATGCTTTATTGATTGGGTATTTAGCTTTGTGTCTATCAATGGAAATTATTTTGGGTATAGATCTAAGTTGTAAATTCCTTTTTTCATTGTGATTTAGAAATGTGTTGTTGATAACCTCTTAAAGGCACCCTAGGTTTATGGATTTGACAAGATAGATAAAGTGTTTGATTCTCTAGTTTCAATGTATGCCTTAGGATTTCAAGAATCATTTGAATATTTTCATTGTATTAGCACCAATCGATGTAAATAATTCATGTTAGTTTCCTTAGCTTATATTTTAGTTTTCTACATCTTTACAAATGAATGATGGCATTTTCTATTTAAGGAGATCCTATTGTTTGAAAAACCACACCATCACACCACTCTCTTTATATTTCCCTTACTCTTCCTACCCTATTCTACCCTACAAATAATACACCCTATTACATATGTTAAGTGTTATTTTCTTGTAGATGCATAAATGTTGCCTATATAAAATGTGTATATATTTTATGTTTTAAATCCCACCATTTCAATATCTCATCTAGCCCTTATGCTATCAAAAATTTATTTATAAATGAAGATTCTAATCATCTTTACATTTGTCTTGAGTAGTTTGTGTCTGACTTAGAGCATTTGTTCATTCTATGTGACAACCCTTCCTAGGTGAAGTGAACAAGTTTGGTTATACCCTTGTAAAATTTATGTTTTATGCTAATAATACCCATGGAGATTGAACTTTAGTATCCTTCCATGTGATAAAGCTACCCCTTAGGTCCTATTTTAGCTTCAATTTGCACCCTTGGAGAGGGTTATTTAGGCTCTCTCTAATTAAGCTACACTATGGGAACAACCTTAGGTTATGGGTCACCTATGGTGGGGTTGAACCTCTGGAGAAGGTTAGATTCCTTTTGATGGATCACCTATACTAATGTTTGCACTAAGAAAAGGGTTAGAAAAAGGGAAAGGGATCTTAATAAAGTTAACTAGGTGATGCACCAAATAAAATTGAGAACTCATATAAGCATGAAATAAACACTAAGGAAGCATAAGACAATTCTAGCTCACACAATATCACAAAAATTATCTAGTTATATAAGTGTTTCATAAACTAGGTTTAGGAAGCAATCAATGAAGGCAAAGAGGAGTTCTAAGACTCATTGAGAGATTGCATCAATGATAGAAAGAAAACTAACTTAGACCTATAATTAAATTGAAGAAACTTATAAATGAGCAAGAAAGAAGGACAATGGGCATGAAATATTCTCCTTCATAATGTCATCATGCACAAGATTTACTACACATAATTCAGAGGGAAGAGATAGGTAAAGGAAGTATTTTATTACATCAAGAGGTAGTTATTATAAATTCTTGATAGGGTTTAGCCTAATCAATATGAGCATATTTTTTAATATCTTAGAGAGTCCCCTAATCTTCAAAATCAAAGAGTCCTTATGGGAATCCAAAATTTGAGAGAGTCTTACAAAATGTGAAAGAATGGGTAATATAGAGAAAGAGATAAGAGAGAAGAGGGAACATGTTAACCAATAAAAATAAATGATCTACCACTTTTTAATGAATTCCCCACCATCTTTGATCAAAATAAGGTTAATACATCATAAACAAGATAGCTTTCATTTTTCCTAATAGCCCCTGAATCTTATCATTGGCTAAGTAACTCACTAGAGGAAAAAAAAGTGTCTTAGGATGATGAATCATGGTCTTCTTATGAAGAAAACCCTTAGAAACCCCAAACATATATTAAATTCTCCATTTATTTTCCCTAACTACCAGATCTCCACCTTGGGACTCTATGCTATCTTCTACTTGACTTGGTTATGAAGACAAAATCTTCATATCTTGAATTTGACAAAGCCATCTGTAGTCTACTTCAAGTAGTATTAGGTACCTAATTATCAATAATAAAACCATGTAAAAGGATGAGACATTTTCTTATATCATAAATATCTACCATTACTTTGGAATCTGAACCCAAGTCTACTATATATGAAAACCAATCCTTATTATTAGTTTTCCTATAGTCTTAATGTCAATGAAATAAAGATTACTATGTGTTTAACCTCACTTCAACAATAATTTGCCACCTTTTTGTCTATATTAGGTCTAAAAGATATATTCTACCTCCATGAAGATCTAATGGTGACACTCAATCCTTGAAATATCCATTCTAGTTCAACCTAGATTGTCTTCAAACTTGGCCCATATGTATTTCCTTGCTTGGGTCAAAAATAGCTTTGTCAACCTCCACCAAAAGTTTCCTAAGCTCACCTTTATTCATTGGCATCAATTTATTGATTTGGGACTATCAAATTTAAATATTTGGTATCCTCATGATTGATTTGAGCTCCATTAGATTCTTGACCTTGCTCACACCATTGATCTTTCTAAATAAAAATGAACACAAGCCATAGATCTTCTAACAGTTTAAAGTGTTTAAGACAATTATCACCCATGTATTTTATTTTAGGATCCACTAACCTTTTTACCCACCACTCATCATTGATCTTAAATTGCACGATTAAACATACTCCATTATATCTTTGGGACCCACAGATGTCATCCTCACCCACTCCCTATTATATCTTTTGATCTTATTGAACGTCAACCATTGATCTTGTTCCAAGCACTTTTTGATGCTATAAACTTATGCATGTCATAGATCTTTTACCTGAGCTCTTAAGATCTTGCCACTTGTCAACCATGAATTCATCCTTAAAACATTTGAACTAAATTGTTACTTATTGTAGCTTAAATTTGAAATCCACATGCACATTTCATTCTTGTTAAACGTTAAGGACTTAGATCTTGAGATAGACAACTCATCAAGACATGTAATTATTAGAGAATGTTCAAGGTGTGAAAAATTCCATGCCCATGTAACTCTTTGACCCTAGTTGAATTTTCAAGTGAATTTATTAAACATGTATCTAGACTAATCTATTTTCTTCTACATGACATTTTATTATGATCTAATTCTTCTAAGATTGTGTAGGTCATTTCTTGATCATCCATTTTAATTAAGACTCTTCTCAGCTAATCTATCTAGTCAAAATCTTGGTATGTGGGCCAAAATTGGCTAATAAGTCCTCTCACCTTGGTTCAAGTAGACTCAAAAAATATTAGGTAGTTAACCATACTGTCTACTTATGTCTTCTAGTCATTATTTGTGTTTAATCCATCCTAATGCTAAACCCTTCCCTAGCTATAATGATATATTTGCAAGTTTTTCATCTTGGTTTGCCATTTTATCAAAGTGTGCAAGGTTGAGTGCAAGATATGTACAACTGGGAACTAATATATCTTATGAAACCAAACATATATTTGAGTATTCATTTAGTTCTTCCTACTTTTTACTAAATCTCATGATCAAACACTCAATTAAGGTATACTTAATCCACCTATCTCTCTCTCTATTAGCCCTTAATTAGGTCTCTATGCCTAGTAAAGAGATTTGGATCTACACATCCATCACACATGTGAATCTCCATGATAATGTTTGATTAAATTTTGTGACCTCCTAATCATGCTCCAAGTCAAATATTAGGATTTTTAACCTTGTGTAGATACATAAACCAATAAATGGCTAAAACTTTAGACTAGGTATATGCTCAGGCCCCAAAGGTAACTAGAATGATTTACCATGAAAATTAATGAGTTTTATAATGATTTAATAAGGTATTTACCATAATAAGACAAATAAATACATTTAAGGGAATCTTTCCAAGACCATAAATATACTTAGGTGATCAGTGCACCTTAGCTTTCACCATCTATGTGTAGTTCATTTTGAGAGTGTTTTATTTAGACTATAGATGTTTATCTAGTATAAAGACATATAAAAGGAGTATGTGTTTATTTTATTTATTTTATCATCAAGAGAAAAACTTCATATAATTACTTACCTACCTATAACATCTTTGCCAAACTTTTAACAATAGATACACATTCTTGTAGGCCTACACAAGGGTTATTCCATGTCTTTTCATTAAGTTTCAACCTAAATATGAGAAGTCACAATATTACATATCTTTTAAATGTTCTTTTCACTTTTAATATGCAATGACTACCTTGGGGGTCTCCACATGCCTTACTTTCTTTTCAAAATCTCATATTTGGTTATTGATGTTGACCTATAAGTCTACATCCATCTTGACTTGGATATCTTTTATCGTATATTTTGAGGTCTATTTTCCTTATCATCATCTTATCTACCCCTTATACTTGTTTTCAATGTTTAAACTCCTCAACAAGGCACCTATAATTTCTTCAAATAGCCATCTCTACCCATGTAATCCTTGATTTTCCTTTTTCAAAATAGTTGCAAGCCTATGATTTGAACTATCATGCTTTAAGATTCTTTCACTACACTTTACACCTGAAAATGACTTATAGTAACTTGAGGGACCTAAAGACAATGTATATTACTTTAAAAATCTCATATCTTCATCAATTTACCATTACTCCTTGTGATTGCACCTATACCCTAAAAGTAACATTAAATTTATGAGGGGTTTTTTGACCATTTAGCCATTGAAAGGATTCTTAGTGGACTTGAATAGCATTAGCAAAAAATTAGGGTGTTTTGAGATAATCACCTCCATGTTTTTAGTTATATAATACCCTAAGAACATCAAAACTCATTGTCACCCACCTAAAACTTGATTCAAAATGAATATTTCATGCCTTTTACTATTCCTATGTGCCTATTGAGTACTAATAAATTTTTTGAGAGGGATAATAAATATCTTCATGATATCTTCCAATCATCAATTTCATTAATTATTCCATTTTTTCTCTAAAATTACTAGAAACTAGGCCTATGAAGAATGAGGGGGAATTTTGATTGCCTAAACTTCTTAGTGATTGTTCATAAAAGAGGGGCTCTGAATCTAAGAACTATGTCCATGGGTTTGGAAGGCATAAGGACCCTTATCAACCCCCAAGAACATTCCTTATAACTCTCTCTTCTTTACATATTGAGTGAAAATTATTGACTATTTTGGGGTTACCAAGGAAGTTGATAGGAAATATAAGTAGGTTTTGGCTCTATTCAAGCCTAAAACTCACTCCAATGCATGAATTTGTACTTGATAAAGATATAGGTAGTTATGTAAGTGATTTGAGATGTTCTTTAACACTAAAAACTTACAACCCCCTTTAAGAGACCTCACTTTTACCATGAAAATTTCTATATTTTCTTGTGAAACCCTGATAGAATTGCATTAATAGATTTTCTAATGCTTGAAAGGATGATTTCAATGGGATAAAATCATATCCAAATTTCTTACCTAATATTTTTTTCAAAACTCTCCTTTTGAACATTATAAAAATCATAAGAAAACACTTGAAATTAGTTGAAATATTATAAAAGAGATTCGAACATCCTTTTAGTCACTTGTATGAACCAAAAGAGAGTATGGGATGACTTTACATGTGTTAAGTGAATCAAAAAGACACTTTATACCTTTGACATCTTTTGAATCAATTTGACATATCATGGTATACCTAGACAATCACAAGGCCAAGAAGGATCATTACCTTAATTTTATCAAAACTACCTTAAACAATGTTAAACACACCTAAGATGGCTATTTAACTAAGTTAGGAAACATGACAAGGAAATATTTAAATTTTAGGGGGTGACCTTTTTGTCCTAGGGGGCTAAAAATAGTCAAAAATTCCTAAACTAATAAGTGAGCCTGACTCCTTTGAAATATATAACACTGGCACTCCTAGGGATCAAAATCAATTATGTGATTTATATATATATAAATATGTTTTTCCTCATGACCAATAATGGAATCCAAACCTATATTTTTTTGACATGCTTCTAAGATATTTTTCTTCTTATCTTTCCAAATTATGAGAAAAGAAGAGGTGATGAATTAGATCAATATTGTGAGAAAGAGAAAGAAATCATATTAATGATCAGAGGGGAGGCTATTAGGCTAGATGTGATATAAGCATATTGTATTACATTAATAAACAAAAGGGAGGTAGATACAAGAACCAGGATGAAATAAATAGAGGCCCAAAATTAGTACTTGGCCTTGAGCATAAAAAGATTTAAAGAAACCTATAATTCTTGTTTAGTTAAATGGAGTGATCTTACCCCTAAATTGAAAAGGACTAATTATCAAGGTGTACCACATAACTTTATGATGGTACCATGACATATAGTTACTACATATGTCATTTATGGTATAATCAATTATACCTAGTGGCATGCCATGGAGAATTAGACTAGAAATATTTTTTTAACAACTTCCACTCAGTCTAGAGAGATCAGTCAAGAAGAATTATTCATGAAAATGGATGTTAAGATACAAATAATTCAAATTTTATGGCTCATTTAGTATATCCATTTAAGAGATGTAAAAAAAATTTAAATAATAAAGTCAAATATATGGAGTCATAAATATTAAAAATAAAAAATAAGGTAGAAGATATGAGTCAGTTAATAGTGCAACTAATGAATTGTATACCTCATGCAAGAGTGTATGCTATCTACCTTGAGGTGCATTGGTTAAAATTTTAGTTCATGAGAGTCTATTATGACATGCCCAAACTAATAATTGAGTCTCACTCCTTATTTGAAATATATAATAGTGTAACTCCTAAGGATCAAAATCAATTATGGGAAATCTATATACACAACTATGTTGTTCCTCACATTGACCAAGAATGGATTCCAAACCTATATTTGGGTGATGTGCTTTTGAGATATTTTTCTTCTTATCTTTCTAATGAGAAAATAAGAGGTGAATAATTAGATGACTATCATGAGAAATAGAAATAAACCATATTAATGATCAAGGGGGAGGCTAACAAAATGGATGTGATAAAAGTATATTGGAATGCATTATGGAAAATGGAAGTAGCTACAAGAACTAGGACAAAAAAATAGAGGCCCAAAATTAGTACTTGGCCTTGAT
This sequence comes from Torreya grandis, assembly GCA_037957365.1. NCBI lineage: Eukaryota > Viridiplantae > Streptophyta > Pinopsida > Cupressales > Taxaceae > Torreya > Torreya grandis. Next base: position 833,843 of record JARHVA010002593.1, on the reverse strand, counting down.
CATAAAAATAGCTTAAGAAATTTACAATGCTTGTTTATTTATATGGAAGGAACTTACCCCTGAATTGAAAAGGAAGGAGCCATTCTCAAGGTATAATTTTATGTCATCTCCCAAAAGAGTCACCAAGTATATTTACATGGCAAGAAGGAAGATATTGAGTTATCTTTACATAACATATCAACTTCCTACCTTCTAGTTTCCCATTCTTGATTGGAGAGGAATAGATCAATTCAATGAAATAACTGAAGATAGGAGATGGAAGAGGATATAAGAAAATTTGGGTTTTTTTAAAGAGAATGGACATGTATAATGAAACCATTTGACTTGTAAGAACTATGTTGTCATGTAAAATGGTTTAGATTGCTCAAGGACTAGCAACAAGTTAAAATGGGGGATGTGATGAGTTGTGAAATCATCTATAAAAATACTCCTCCAATAATATTTATTAAATTCCATCCTACCAATCCTAATCATATAAAGTTACCTTTGTATCCATTTCATGTCTAATAATTCTAATAAATATGATGTGCACATCTTTGTGTTTTGTGTTTAAAACCAATTTTTTTCTTAACAAAGCTTTCATCATGGTATTTTATAATTTTTTTTTTTTTAATACTCATTACCTATAAAAATAAATAAATAAAATGGAGGGTAATATCATAACCTTCATTATCAAGAAAAAAAAGTTGTACTTGAAAATTACAAGTTTACTTATAGACAGTTTGTTGAAATAATAATGTGGTGCTTATAAATCCATTTCCATGATTCAAAATAAGTATTATAAATAGGATTTTAAAATATATACTAATTTAAATGTTTATTTATATCAAATTTAAATTAAATATGGTGTTAAATTAATTAAAATCATAACACAACATCATACATCTATAGGCATACTACATGGTATCAATAATGATTCATAATACCAAACATATTTGAGATATATTTAGAATTAAAATATTATATTTTTTTATTTATTTAAATAAATTTTTAGGGTTGAAATGTCCCTCACTCATAAAAAAACTAGATATTATCATAAAATGGAGGGAAAACATGGAAACATTCATGATCCACACCCATACCAACTCTTCGCATTTTAAAAGGAAACAAACAATACGTCAGAGCAATATGAAATATTAGATTTATTTTTAATAGTGAATTGAAGATAGATATATATTTTAATAACTTACATGAAACCAAAAACATTCCATGGGACCCCAAACCAAAAAATATATCCCAAAATAGTGAATAACCCTTCATAATAAGAGAGATGATTTGAGTTGTTGGATCTTAGTTCACAACCCTACCTACTGGTCTTGTGCTTTTGAAGGTTATCTCTCCCATAATTATTTATTTTGATAAAAATTAATTGATTATGTCAATGTTCTTAACTTAAAATATAGTTAACATATAACTCCCTATAGGCTATCCAACTATTTAGCTTAGATGTTGTCGTATGTAGAGCACTCAATCGATATTCATTCTGTGACATCAAAAACATTTCTCTTAGTAATTTCATATAATGGAATGGTAAATACTACTTATATCTATAATATAATTATATTAAAATCAAATTCAACATGGATCCTTGCATATCATGGTTTTAAAAACAAAAAAATTAAAAAAAGGTTGTTAAATATACACTAATAATTCTATATTTCAATATATCTATATCCAAATTTTGATGTCAACATAATTTTCACAGATTTTAACATTGGATAACATTTAGAATATTGACAGTCTAGACAAATATAAATATAATCTGAGGCCACTTACATTGTATGTGAATGTGGATATCTAAGCTTAGATTTCAAAAGGAAATTCATCAAAAATGAGTGAAAGAAGAATTTCAAGATCATAAAAAAAAACTATAATCTAGTTGGACAAATAGGGATACTAGGGCCATTTGTAACATAGGATTTACCAAATACCATGAGAGAATGTCAAATTAATATTAAAAAATAAAGGATAAGTTTTAATGGCATGCTTACATAGACAAAGATCCATTTGTTGTACATATTAATATCACTCAAGCTAAGATATCAAGCATCAATATGGTTTTTGGGATTGATGGTAAATTGGGTAACTCTATGATACAAGAAGCTTCTAGATTACATATTAGAGTATGCCACTCTTTGTGGGATGTTTTCAGAAAGGTTATAGAAGTGACCATTAACATACATGTGGACTTATGGTGTGGAGTAATCGTTGATAATAAGTATATAGTTATCATAGACTATGCTTCTTTGAATATATCTAAAGAGGCAAATTTTCATTCAAATGTAAGAGAAATTCACAAAGGGAAGTCACGTATACGACAAGTGATAATTCATTTTGAATACATGACCAAAATAATAAATAGTATAATGTAAATATTTGAGAAAAACAAGTGTACTAAGATTAATAACATAAGCCAAGGTAGTGAGAAACTATAATAAAAATCACAACTTTGTGTGTAGAGATTAGCTGAAGATGCTAGGGTAGAATGTGAGAACTCCTTACTCACATGTGATTATGATAGTACACTTGTAGAAAGAATGTTACTTTGGTGCTCTATGAATCTGACTCCAAACTTGAATATTGGTGCATTGATAATGGAAATTAAGGGTAAAATAAATCCAAATCATAGCCCAATTCTAGCTTGGTAGCTAAGAGATAATAGATTCAGATTTGAAGAGATGAGTGTACCAAAAAGGTAGATAATAGATTCATGTTCCTTGCTTCTATAATGTAACTATATTCCAACAAGATTAAATTAATGTTGAACTTTGGTATATCATGGCTACAAAGGGAGTATAAATCTAATAGTATTAATGAAGCATGCCTTTATGACTTTGCAATTTTCTATGACTTTGAAATAGAGATAAATTTGGATAAACATAGGATGACTACGAAATTCATGTTTGCATTTTATGAAATCTCTACATGTATTTTTTACTATATCATAATGAATGGCTTAAAGGGTTTGAGTAAGACAAATTACATGTCTACTAGAAATATACATGGTAATGGCATCTACCTTTCAATTGATATAAGGTATTCCTTTTTTTATTATTACTCTTTGCTATTGAGTAAAAATGAGAAAACTATAGATTATAGAGTGTTGGTTATTTGTAAAATATTCTCAAGGAAAAAGTATACAAAACCTCCTAACATTTTGATGGCTCCCAGTACAACTGTTGTTGTCTTATGGTATTTGATCACATTTATGAGATGACCAATAACAAATATGACATTAAAAGGAGAATTAATATTTAAACTCCTTATTTTAATATTGTTTGAGGATAAGAAATTTGAGTAAGGAAGGACTATAATGTCCTTAAAATCCACCAAAAATTAGAATCATATTAATCAAGGATCCTCTCTTAACACTTATGTAATAGTCAATAAAGGCCTAGACACAGCCAGCCATAATGAAGGCAAGCACGTAATAATTAAGGATCAAGCGTAATCAGTCATAAAAGAATTTAAATCTCTTCCATTTTTATTAAATAATTTGATATGGAAGGAGTGCTAGTAATTATGAATCAAATTTCCCTTGATAGAATGCATACAATAGTAATTATTATTTATCAATTAATTAACTAGTCATTAAACATTCATTTGATGAAAGGTCACAATCATTAGAAAAGACATGTCATTTGGATGGGAAGCAATGAGGGTATTTATATTCATAAAATTAATTATAAAGAGATCATATGATAATGAATTCAAATGTTTAATCATGTATAAGCAAATACTTACAAGTGTATTTAAGGATAAAACCCCTTAAACTGTGTAATCCATATACAAGAATAGAAACCCTTGTAATCAAACCCAAGGATGAAACCCCTTGTGGTGTAACTTTGTAATATTCAAAATCTATATTCAAAAATAAACAATCAATCCAATTTGAATTTATTATTATGTTATAAAATATTATTTAAAAGAATTTTTGAAAATCCAAATTAATGTAAAATATTTTGATTTGGAATATTAGATACCCCCAGATGTTTAAGTTTTTTATTGTTGATCATGTTACACATCCTTAGGTTAAGGCAAGATTAGAATACTGAAGGCAAATGAATGATAAAATGATGGAAAATGAATGCAAAGCACACTAAATCAAAATGAAAAGCATGTAAAACATAAATGGCAAAAAGTAATGTAGAACATACTAAATTATGTTGGGAAGTATGTAAAACATGAACAAAAAAAAATTAACAAAGATTATTAAGCAAGTGAAAAGTAACCCCATGTAAGATAAGCATGTCGAATCAAACATAAAGAAAAACATAAATGACTGAGAATTAAATGTAAGTCAAGATGGAAGACAAACATGAAGAAGTCATTCTTAAATAAAAACATGTAAGAATGCCAAATATCATATGTGAGATAAGTGAAGTCTAAAAAAATCAAACAAGAACATGATAAATAGATGAAAATCAACAGCTCTAAAGGATGAAAACTCAATCTTACTGCTTGTTCTAAGATGCAATGTAAGAAATCAAAACCACCTAATGACATGACTAGTATGAAAATGAGATGGTGTGGTAAATAAATGGTGTAAGGGTGTTTGTGAGGAAGGCCTGGTCTTATCTAAGGTAACTCACAAACTATAAACCAAGAGACATAATAATGTACATGTGTCCAAGGATGTGATCATCTAAAATCAATATCCAACAAGGGGAATATAAGGAAAATATGATGTAAATAAGGAATATGAGTCACCACATAGGTTATGTGAACATCTTTAGTAATAATGAGACACACTAGGCAAATGAGAAAGGCTAATAACTATCAACACCAAGGAATTAGGACATTTTTACTAATGAACAAAAATCTGGGGCTAACAAGTGAAGTATATAGATCAACCCATGAAGGATATATGCATGAAAATTAAAATGTACCTACCTTCCCATAATGTGTTCCCTATTATTATGAATCCCTTATAGATATGTCTATCTACTATGAATATTAGGTACTTGTGTGATAAAGTAGATGGCACTAGATAGAATATGATATAACAGGACCACATACCCTAGTCTACTAGCCTACCACACCCCAATGGACCTTGGCTCTATCATGCCAAATATAGAGTTTGAGCTTCAACTAAGATAGGAGATATGCCAAATATAGATCATGTCCTTTTATGTGATCTAAATTTTAATATTATTTTTCCCTTTGAATCATTTCCTTTTATTTGTATTTTATGATTGGGATTTTAAATTATTTTGGATTTTTCTATTCCTCCTCCATATGGATTCAGAGAAACAAATGTTGGCCATTTTGGTCCACATACCAAACTTCTACCTAGTTTAAACATGATGAGCAAGGTACCAATTGATGAGTGCATCAGGTGGCTTAGAATCAGGCTCAACATTGTAAGTGGAGGGATCCAAGCAGGTTTTTTTTAATACTAAATAGTTAAAAGAATAGGACCATATTTTTATATCCCCATGGGATGCCAAAGATGCTTGGAATGGCTTAAAAGTGCATGGGATCCATTGGTTCTTCATTGTGTTCATTGAAACACTTGGGCCTAGTAATAAAAAATTTTGGTATGCATTTTGTTTATGTCACCATTGCCACATGTGGATGATTCAAGAAGAAGTGGACATATGGGTTCATTCACATTTGAGCTTAGATCATATGCACCAAATTATAGGTCCACCACTAAATCACATCAAAAGTCACAAAGGTCCAAAGTTGGCTCCTTGATAATATTTTGCATGTTTTCCCATAGACATTTTTAAAGGTTATAGAAAATTTGAGTGAGCATATTTTCAAATATATATCTCACATAGGTATTAGTTATAGGGGAAAGTGGTCACATGGGTTTATTTATCTTGGTCCCTAGTTATTACATGCTAAGTTGTAGGTCATCCATCAAAGGAAGCTAGAGTTAGGCATGTGAAAAGTTAGCTTGTGAGTCAGATTTCACCAAGTTTTCCATACTTAGACAAATGAGCTCAACCATCGCTAAGATGTCACACAAGATCATTTGAACTAGCTAACTTATGCATTTAATATTTTCACTTACAAATATCCCAAGATTGGTAGATTAAATGGGTTCATTCCTTTTAGCCTCAAGAACATCTAAAAATTTATTGAGCCCCATGATTCACATGAATCAAGATCCAAGCCTTTAATTTCAATCAAAAATCATAAGACATTCTCACATACATCAATTTTTAGATATAAAAAAGGAAATCCTATTGATATAAAAATTGACATTCGTGTGACCATCAATGATGGTCACACATATGTCATTTGACAAGAGCAAGGATGTCAATTTTAAGATCATTAATTAGCCATTGGCTTTCAAATTATGGGTCCCAATTGATCTAATGGTTTGCATGGCATCATATATTTAGATCTAATGGTGATCAGAGGTTAAATGGTCAACTAATCTCAAGAGTGAATATGTGTGAGATAAGTGGAAATGATGTATTCAACTGATAAAGGATCAATGAAGTGAGCTAGGTCAGCACGTTAAGGATCTGATAGCTAAGATCCATGAGACCAATGAGAACAAAGATAGAAAGGAATAATTTTATTGGTTTGGTTAATTTTTGATGTCTAAGTCAAACCTAGGAGATTTTTTTGACCAAAATCAAGAACAAAGAGCCAATCTTGAGCATTGTCTAGATTGGGCTAAGAGTGGATATTTTAGGATCAGATGGTGCATCTCTATCAATTTCAAGGTATGAGGATCTAGACCTAATAATGAGTAACAAGTGGTAGGTGATATGGAAAGCAAATGCAGACACACTATGATAGCTTTATCACCAAAGCCAATTACATGAAAATGATCCTTCTTCCCACTTTGGCATGCATTATCAAATTAGTCATGGGTGGTTTCACATCAAGACAAAATGAATACAACTTGATCCTACTATTGTAACCACCATGGAGCATCGTAGAGAGAATAATTTAATGATGTAATGGAATGGAGTGACTTGGATCAATTAGCAAAGGTTTGAGTGAGCTTGATTTGAGAAGTTAGTTGTAATAGCTTTTTAAAAAGATTTGAACTCATTCGGTTTCTCTTTCTTGAGCACCAAATTTCCCTTTTTATTTCTTCCTTTCTACTTTAAATATAAACTTTGATCTATTGTTTTGGATCCCTTAGGATGGTATGACTAGACTCTTCCATAATTATATTCGACACCTCTTAGAGTAGTGAATAGAGTATTTTACAATCATTTACTATTCTATATTTAGTGTTATGTGTTTGTGTAATATGCAAAGGTGAATGTCATCTTCCTTTCATATGTCCAAACTCAACCTAAGTGTTAGAAACTTTCTTTATAGGTCATATAGTGTGTCTCAAAGTTGATATCTCAAAGATATAGTAGACAACCAAATTTAAGTGTCTTTAACCAAAGTTTATTTTCATTGCTCCCTCATCTGAGTATATCAAACTGACCTTTCTAAAAAACACTATCGCATAGAAACTATAGTAAGCAATGCATTAGCATCTATTATGTTTCATTAGTGTGTTAAATAATCTAAGGTCAAGAGTGGATCTAATAAATTATTGGTGCATCACCACATCTTAGAATAGGTTTTACTTAATGCAACTTATTAACTCTTTTCACCTAACTAGTCTTAGTATTTAGGAGTAAAGGTCCAAATCATAGAATATGAAGAGCTAGCCTCATAAAAAATCCAATATTTTTGGTCTAGATATAGGCAACCCATAGACTTAGACCATTACCATGTTAGTGCAAAATATGTGAGAGAAGAGAAGGAGACTATTTTGGTAATTCAAGACACTCAATAGGAAGATGAAGTTACTCTTCTAGCTAGATGGACACTGGTTCTTTCTAAATTTCTCTAAATAAGAGAGTGTCTAATGGGTTTTAATACATCATAAAGAAGACACTTCAAGATGCAATCAATTCTATAAATTTTGATTAATGGAGTGTTGTTTAAATAAGAAATTTTAGGTATGCTCTTAATATATGTCAAAACTAACCAATTGGTTAAGCTTCTTAAGCAATTTCATGATAGTAGTCAAGGAGGCCATTTTTTGTCTAGGACCACAATTGCAAAAATCATCAGAGCTGGTTACTTTTATAATAATTTATTCATAGATGTACATACATGGGTGAGGAAGTGTTCAAAATATGCCGTGTTTATAGGGAAACAAAAACTAGTTGTTATGCCACTGAGGCCTATTCATGTTAAATAGACTTTCATGTAATGGGGTTTAGACTTCATTAGCATGATTTATTCTCCATCTATTTCTAGCCATAAGTGGGTCTTGACCACTACAAACTACTTCACTAGGTGGGTGGAAGTAGTTCCCTTAAAGGAATCAAATGAGAACTTTGTACTTGAGTTCCATGAGAGTTAGTAACCCACTTTGGAGCACTATCCACTATAAGATCAAATAATGCTTTGGCATTTAGAATCATAAAGGTATGTGAGTGGGCTCTTGAGTAGGGCATATATTTAACATCTTCATCTAATTATTATTTATAGGGTAATGGACTAGCTGAGTCCACTAATAAAACTTGATTCAGATCATTAAAAGAATATTGGAAGACAATCAAAGATCTTGACACACAAAGTTGAAGACTACCTTATGGGTTGATATGATCACCTCTAAGAAGGCCATTGGTAACTCACATTATTTCTTAGTCTATGGAAGAGAAGCAAGGCTTTCAATTTCATTAGAGCTTCTAGCTTTATAACTTACACACCAACTAGAGCTTCTAGAAAGTGATGTAATGGAGGTTAGAATGAATGGAATAAGAGAATTAGAGGAAATAAGAGATGATGCAATGCACACCATGTGGTCTAATCAGAAATCAATCAAGATGACCTTTGATAAAATAGCTTCATAAAAAACATTCCAATAAGGTGACATAGTCCTCAAATGGAATGAGGATTGTGCAAATCTAGGAAAACACTCCAAGTTTGACGACCTTTAGAGTGGACCTTATGTCATCATAGGCTAAAAAGAGAGCGATGACTTTGAACTTTCTAGGCTTAATGGAGAGAGCCTTCCCATCCCTATCAATGGTAGGTATCTCAAATTCTACTACTAGTTTCATATCCTCCCCCTTGTAAATTAGTAGATAGGTTTGTTCTTTTCCTCCAAGTGTTTTTGTATATTATTGTTTATTAGTTATTCTATTTATAGTTTAGGTTATTTTTATCTTTTGTTATGTTTTTGTTGTTTATCCCCCTCATTACTCCAAAAAAGTGTTTTTAGGAGTTAAGTAGAGTTTATTTCATAATTAGATTTTCATTTTAGCAAACTTGATCAAGGTCTGGGTTCCATGACTAGCAGGCTAGTTAGGCCAATTGAGTCACCACAAGTGTTGGACATTTTGGCCCACATACCAGGAGTTTACCTAGTTATACATTATGAGGTGGGTACTAATTGATGAGTGGATAAGGTGGCTTAGAATTAGGCTCAACATTGTAAGTAGAGGGACCCAAGCAAGGTTTTTATAATGTTGAATAGTTGCAAGAATAGGATTAGATTTGCATAGCCCCATTGGATGCCAAGGATGCTTGGAATGGCTTATAAGTGTATGGGATCCATTTGGTTCTTCACTATGTTCATTGACACACTTGGGACTAGTAACAAAAAATTTGAGTAAGCACTTTGTTGATTTCACCATTGCCACATGGGAATGAGTCAAGAAGAAGTGGTCATATAGGTTCATTTACATTTGTTCTTAGATCATATATACCAAATTATAGGTCCTCTACTAAAGCACATCAAAAGTTAAAAAGGTCTAGATTTGGATATTTAGTCACATTATACATGTTTTTACATATTTAGCCATTTTTGAAAGGTTCTAGCAAAGCTGAATGATCATCTTTGCAAAGATATATCTCATACATGTGGCAATTTTAGGGTAAAGTGGTCATATGGTCTTGGTCCTTAGTTACTATGTGATAAGTTTTAGGTCATCTATTAAATCATATCTAGAGTTAGGCATGTGTAAAGTTATCTCCTAAGTCATATTTCACTAATTTTTCCATACTTAGGTAAATGAGCTCAACCATCATCAAGGTGTCATGCAGGAGCATTTGAACTAACTAGCTTGTGCATTTAATATCTTCACTTAGAAAGTTCCTAGGATTGGTGGATCAAATGGGTTCATTCCCTTTGGCCTCAAGAACATCTCTTAAAAATTTCATGACCCCCATGATTCTCATAAATCAATATCTAAACATTTAAAGTTGATCAAAAAGTATAAGATGTTCGCACAAACATCAAGTTTTAGATAAATTAAAATAAATCCTATTGATCTTAAAATTGATAGTTATATAATTATCAATGATGATCATGTGAATGTCATTTAACAAGAGTGAGGATGTTAATTTTAAGATCATAAACTTTAAAATAGTGGTTCCTATTTAATCTAATAGTCCACATGGCATCTTATATTTGGATCTAACGGTAAGTGAAGGTCAAAGGGTCAGTGAATATTAAGAGTGAATATGTATGAGATAAGTGGAAATGATGCATTTAACTAACAAAGGATTAATGACTCACAGGAAATCATACAAAGAAGGATCAATGAAGTGAGATAGGTCATCACTTCAAGGAATTGATAGCTAATATCCATGGGACCAATGAGAATAAAGATAGGAAGGAATAATTTGATTGGTTTGAGTTAATTTTGATGACCAAAGTCAAACCTAAGAGCCTTTTTTGACCAAAATAAAGAGCAAAGTCCAAGCTCAAGCATGATCTAGATTGGGCCAAGAGTGGATATTTTGGGATTATATGGTGTAGCTCTATCAATTTTAAGGTATGAGGATCTATCCCTCATAATGAGTAACAAATGGTAGGTGATATGGAAAGCAAAGGTAGACACACTTCACTGGCTTCATCACCAAAACCAACTACATGAAAATGATCCTTTTCCCCACTTTGGCATGCATCAGTAAACCAATCATGATCATTTTTACATTAGGATAAATGAAAAAAACTTGATCCTACTATTATATCCACCATGGATCATCACAGAGAGAATAATTTAATGATGAAATGGATTGGAGTGACCTAGATCAATCAGCAAGGGTTTGAGTGAGCCTAATTTGTGGAGGTATTTATAATAGATTTTCAAAAATATTTGAACTCATTTGGTTTCTCTTTATTGATCATCAAAACTCCCTCTCTATTACTTCCCTTATACTCTAAATATAGCCTTCGATCTATTATTTTGTATCCCTTAGGTTGGTATGACTAGACTCTACTAGAATTGTATCTGATACCTCATGGAGTAATGAATAGAGTATTTTTTAGTCATTTTCTATTTTGTATTTAGTGTTATATGTTTGTGTAATATTCAAATTTTAATATCATTTTCCTTTCATATGTCCAAACTCAACCTAAGTGTCTTAAACTTTCTTTGCATGTCATATAGTGTGTCTCAGCATGGATCTCTCAAAGATATAGTGGATAGCCAAATTTAAGTGTCTTTACCTAGACCTTATTTTCATTGTTCCCTAGTCTAATTATATGAAAATGACCTCTATATGAAACACTATTACATAGAAACTAAAGTAATCATTACATTAGATTTTGTTATGTTTCACTAGTGTGTTAAAGAATCTAAGGTAAAGAGTGGATCTAATAAATTCTTAGTGCATCACCACATCTTAGAATAGGTTTTAATTAATGTAACTTCTTAAAGCTTTCACCCCAACAAGTCTTAGATATATAAGTAAAGGTACAAATCATAGAATCTAAGGAACTAGCCTCATAAAAAATCCTAAATGTCTGGTCTAAATATAGGCAACCCACAACCTTAGACTATTCCCATGTTATTCCACGTTTGAAAGTAGGACTTGAACATTCATCCTTTCAACTAGGGTGCAATCTAGATAGCTAACACCAAACATGAGTGAAATAGGTGACAAACACAAGAGAGCTTACACTTGGTCACTAGATAAAAGAACCTAAAGACCAAGGTATCTAAAGACTCATATACTTCCCCACAAGTAGCTGTGCAATCTCAAAATTGACTGATGTGATCCTCAAATGAAAGTAATAAGGGAAATATGGGGATCATGAGAGATCCATCAATGTAATAAGTGATATAATGATGAATTTTCTCATAGCTAATCACAAGGAGGTAAAATAGTGTTATTAAATGGATAGGGCTATGTTTATGATAGTCATATCACTAGAGAAGCCATACTAACCTACAATAGATCTAGTACAACCACCAATGAAATTAATAGTCATCCAAAAAAGTGATATAAAGGTTTTTTAATGTGTTAATTTGTGATAAAGTCCTAGTATTACACTAAAACTCATAAGGTGAATACCAATGAGTTAAATGCAAAATAATCATAGGAAAATAATCATAAAGCTACTAAGTCAAAGAATGATATAAAAAGAAAAAAATGAAAGAGATATATAAGAACCAAAATTAAAAAAATTGGAAAATATAATGTATACGAAAATCAAATAACCTTAAGGTGATAATGATGCTAGTAAAGTGAAACTAAAATAAGTAAAGTGCACAAAACCAAAGAAACATGATACAAAAAATAACACGTAAGACCTATGATAACATCTATATTAGAGATGAGCATGTGAAATACAAGTCTATAAGTCTCAGAAGGTTTTTTGAAGTTGAATTTATTTGTTATTATGCATTTTATAATAGGAGTGGGCATCATAATATGACCCAATGGGTAAGTGTATGTAGGGATGGGCATCACAATATACCCTAAAGTCTGAAGGTACGTGTGGATGGGCATCACAAGATGCCCCAACATGTGAAGTGGAGTGAGGTAACATTGAACAATTAAAATTATCTACATTGGGTTGGTAGGTGCATTTGGAGATAGGTAAATGTTTTGGTTTGTTAGATTTTATGGATGTTGAATGTGATATAGGATGTGTAGGAGAGGTATGAAGATGTAAAGGAGGTAAAGGATGACCATGTATGATATACTTTGGAGTAGGCGTTTGAGCTAGGTACTTCTTTGGTTCATTAGACCTAAGAGGTTTAGGTTCAATAGATGCAATGATATGTTTAAAGTTTTTCATGTTAGTTATCATTTCCTTCTTGGTGTAGGAATAAGGATTAATTATGGTTTGAAAACATTAGTGGATGAGTTTTAGTTATGGGATAAGTTTTTTTGTTTTTTAGGTAGTTGATATTGATGTTATGGTGGTTCTTTAGATAGAATTTGAGAATATTGAAGATAAACTTGATAGGAATATTTTTTGAGAGTATCAAGATTTAAATGTGGAACAAGTAAGGAATCATGAATAAATTAGTGAAGATCATGACAAGACTCATGAGAATGACCTATAGTAATATTCCACCAACAAAACTTATCAAGATTGTACCATCTTGGAGGAGGTTTGGAAGGATCAAAGCTCATGGTTTTAGAGGGTGGTAATTTCTTCTTAAGTTGTTCTAGACTCAAGGGAGGGAGGGTTGGGTTAAAAGTGGTTGAATTGGATGCTCCATTTTAAGGTTTGGGAGGCTTGGATGAATCAATGTTAGGATTAAATGATTAGAAAGGTTATTTAGTAGTTGTTTGAGGTCTTTCAAAATGAATCATAATAAATTCTTGCCTTTTTGCTTGGTATAAGGCTTCTTCTAAAGTTTTAGGGTAAAATATTATAACTTTGTATTGAAGGGGAGATTTAAGAGAAGTAACAAATAGTTTTAAAAGAGTATCATCATTCATGTTATGGTTTACTTTATGAGCTAGATACTTCCATCATTTGATGAAACTATGAGCAGATTCATTAGGAAGTTGGTTTGTATTGATGAAATGGTTAAGGTAATTTTTATGAAGGTTATCATGTTGAAATTCCTTCACTAGAGAATTGAATAAATCCTCTAGTTGTGAAATGGAATGTCTAGGAATTTGGTTGGACCATTCAAGTACATCACCATCAAAGATTTTGGTAAGGATCTTGGTGGTAGCAGTGGTGTTATTTTGGACCCATTCCTTATGGAGATTACCAAAAGACTTAAGAAATATAGTAGAGTCCTTAGTCCCATCATATGTGATAATTGGATAAATGTTTCCCATATTTATGGATGTAATTAATATGGTTAAAGGCTCATTTTGAAGAGGTTTAAGTATTTTGTGATTCATTAAAGCTTGCGGGATGATATTCCCACTAGTATCTTTAAGAGGAGGAGGGACAACATTTTGATTTGGTTGAGACATGATGACTTGAGGTGGTTGACTATTTATGTGTAATAAATGTTTTTGCATTTACATTATTTGGGAATGATTAGTTATTTTCATGATGTTCATTTGTTGAACTATTTGTGAAAGAATTTGAGTTGTGTTGATTTATGCATTAGTATTTGAAGGTGGGATATTAGTGTTGTTATGAGGATTATTAGTGATTTTGGGAAGAATGGTATTGGGTGGAGGATTCCCAACATTGGTATTAGGAGGAGGACTAGGATGAAGGACCTCAATTGCATTACATTATGTAGTGATTGGTTTTGAATTAAGAAAAAATGAAGGAATAAAGTGAATAGTTTCATATGACGTAATAAAATAAGTGAGGTTATGATATAAATCCTTAATTATGAAATGTTATTGACTAAGTGAAGGATGAAAATATGACATCATTATGAAATAAGACTAGATAACCACACACAAAATAGTACCAACCAAGGTTTACATAGTCAATAGGGTCAACTATGTATTGTTTAGATAGAAGGATGAAAATGAAGATAGAATTAACCAAACATAGAATAGGGTCAACTGGGTCAAATTAATACAATAAATAGGGTGTGAAACTAAGCCTAATAAGGATCAGGTTCAACTAGGTTGCCTTAATACTATCACCTAACTAGAAAAAAAGATTATAAGGTCAACTAGGTTGACTTAATACTCTAAACATTGTAATAAACACTAGTGGGCTGACTTCATAGTAAGTGACTGACTTAGTTGGTTAGTTGAAAATCTAGTGGGCCAACTTAGTAGTAAGTGGTTTCCTTAGTTGGTTAGGTGAAAAATTAGTGTGCTGACTTAGTAGTAAGTGGATGACTTAGTTTGTTAGATGTAAAACTAGTGGGTTGACTTAGTATTAAGTGGCCAATCTAGTTGGTTAGGGGTTGAAAAGTATAGGGTTGACTAGGTCAACTTAGTACTATAAACAGAGGAAAACTTAGTATGATAAGGATACGGGTTGACCAAGTTGACTTATTAGTATAGATAGGGAGAAACACAATTTGTAAGAGACTTTGTCAAATAGAATGAGTTTAATAAAACTAGGGAAAATGTTTCAATGTAATTAAAAGAAGAAATGGAAGAAAAAACA
Source organism: Torreya grandis (assembly GCA_037957365.1). Lineage (NCBI taxonomy): Eukaryota > Viridiplantae > Streptophyta > Pinopsida > Cupressales > Taxaceae > Torreya > Torreya grandis. Next base: position 818,566 of record JARHVA010002593.1, on the reverse strand, counting down.
CAAAAAATTGAGTCAATGATAATGATCCAATTGGGGAACATAGCACAAAACCTTGCACCAACACTGGTCAATGCAATTTTTTTCAATACAACACAATAATCAAAGAGCAAGCAGTCAATTGAAAATTAAATGCTAAGTGGTCATCCTAAGTGTTTTATATTATTATAAAGTGTTATTTTAATTGTGATAGGGAAGTTGGATAAAAATCAATCTATGGATGGTTTCAAGGCATTTGGGTTGAAAGAGATCTATGTTGGCAATGTACTAGTTTGGTATTGAGGCCTTCCCCCTTACTTCACAATCCCACAATGATAAGGGTGTCAGTGCTTTGCCAATATATATCATTAACCATCTATTTATATTTGTCTAAAAAATTAATTCAACTTCCCCTTGGTGATGAAATCTAAATAGGTAGCCCTTGGGAAGACAAATGTTAAATGTGTTTTAAGTAATGTGTGATTTGGTAGTGTGTGCGAAAAAATATCAAAATAGTGAAACTAAATGGTAAGTTTAAAAACCACCTAATTAGACTATGTGAGCTATTCTAAGCATGAAAATAGCTGAAAATGAAAGTGTGAATTATTTATTAGAAAATAGTTTTTAATTCCCAAATCAAGAATAGTATAGAGTTGATTTAGATGACACTATATGTAAATGTTATAGAATAGAGTTGACTGGGTTGCTACTATTCTGTAAAAGCAAGAGTCTTTAATAACTAAGTCAACTAGGTTAACTTAGTATTTTAGATAGAAAATAGACTATAAAAAAATTCAACCAGGTTGACTTGGTTGGTATAATATTGTAATTTTGAAGACTAAAAACTTGCACAAAATAGAACTTTAATGAAGTACTAAATTCACATAGACAAAAAGAGAGGAACCTTGATGGGTTGGAAGATGATTAGGATTAAAAATTTTATGTTGCAGTGCATTGAATGTTGCTTGTAAGTTTTTCAAACTAAGTTGACTAGTTTAACCTAGTTCTGTGAAATCCTATTTGTTGAAGCCTAATAAGATGACTAAGTCAACCTACCTAACTTAGATTATTATATAGATACTAACTAAAAGACTAATTTGGCATGCCTAACTTTGTTTTTTTGTATGATGATTGGAATACTAAGTCAACCTATTAGAATTAGTTTGTTATTTAGGACTGAACAATAATAGTGTGTTGACCTATCCAATCTAGTAACATGTATCCAATAAAGACCTACATAAAAAGAACATAGTTTTTTTTATCATGACTGTGTGTTATACCTATGGAAAAAATTTAGAACTATATTGGCTTGGTCAACATAATATTGTAAATATATAAAAATAATAGAATGATAAAAATGAGAAGCATGAAATAAAACCTGCAAGGGTTAGATTCATGTTGGGTTCACCAAAATTTATGCAATGAGAAATGTAGAAGATCTACAAATCAATCCTAGCTCAAAAAAGATATATCCTACTTACACTTTTGATTAGGGATACATTAGATATTTAGGGTCATGACCAATATGAATATTCTAGACCTATCTAAGGGATCTCTTACCATAATAATATCACTAGAGAGGGTTTCAAAGCCTCAATTTAATCAAAACTATGCAATTACCCTAACTAGGTCCTATGTATTCATATTCACTAAACTAATAACAAGTAAAGTAAAAATCTAATATAGTGCTCACCCAATCTTGTGGCATAAAGTGGGGGTAATAAACACTAAAACTAAACATGCATAGAAGACATATACTGACATCAATGTATATGAAATCATAATTCATGGAAGAGAAGTACAAATACATATCTATATACTCTTACAAAGGAAGAACAAAGTTAGTAATACTTACCTTTGAAGATGAACCCACTGATTCTCAATCTCTCCCTTGCCCAAGTTGCTTCACAAGAGGTTTTTGTGGTATGTAACGATGATAAGGATAAATCATCTCTAGGCTATACAACCTATCAATGCATCTATAAGACAAGATCCATATCCCTAATGAAAGTCTAAAACCATAAGCTTGCTCCTAAAGTATAATGGTGGATAAGCAAATGCATAATATATCTTACTTCTTCTCTTCATGATATATGATGGAAATGAATGTGTTTATATAGGTGGATCTAACTATAAACCCTTCTAAACATTTTAGCCAACAAGGTCGACCCAGTCAACCTAGTATTGAAATTGACAAAAAACTAACTAGATAATAAACTATGTTAGCCATGGCCAACTTAGGACTTATTAATATTTATCAATAACAATACAAGGTTGATATGGCCGACATAGTCATGTAAACTTCTAAAAATGGGGTTAGGTTAGGGAAAGAGCTAATGAAGATGGAAAATGACTAGAGGAGGGTGAAAAATAGTAGTCAAAACTTAGGGGAATGGTTTTTAGGAGATAAATATATAAATATCAATTGGAAAAAGGGGAAATAATCCTATGAAACACCAATGGTCTACCCACCCCTTTCTCAGTACACCCCTTAGGGTGTGCACTCAAAGAGATTGAGACTCGATGGGTTCCTGCAAGATAGAAAGTGTTAGTAAGTGGTAAAGTTTGAAAATATTATGTGTATACATTGAATATCTAGTAGTTATTCTCTAATTCTCTTGAATTTATAAATTATCTCTTTCAACACTCTAATTTACTTACTAATGTTCTCCTCCAACTTATCTAGCTTGACATTTAACAAAACAACTTTTATGCTAAGTTTAACTAGTGAGTTCTCCTTCTCCTTATGCCTATAACCTTCCTTCCACATTAAACCAAGTACATTATTACAAATAGGGGAATCCTTTTTAAACTTAAACAATTTGGAATCATCCCTTCCTATCCTAACCTGAGTATTCTTGGAGACAGACTTATCCCCTTTGAATTTCAAATGGTTCTCCACCTTTGACTCTTCACACTTTGGGTTCATACTATCTTATTCATGCTCTATCTACACCTTGTCCTTACTATAAAAATACCCTTTTTAAGCTTTATGGAGAATTGGGCAAGATTTTCTTCTAACCTTCCTAAAGATTCCATAGACATTTCCTTAAACTCCTTAATAGGGTCTAAGTTTAAATCCCTTTACTCCTCAATCCTAGTTTCCCTAATGAAACTATGCACAATGGGTTAGCCCACTTTAATAATGAGTTATAGGATGGATTGATGCAAGATGGAATCAAAATTATTCATTTGAAAGGTTGTGACATAAATTTCCAAAGATCTTAATAAGTAGTAAGGGAGGTTAACAAGTCTGTGGTTCCTAAAATCATTCAATAGAAAAAGTGGTACAAGGAAAAAAATTTGTGCTTACCTTATAATGTGAGGTAATTCCTAATTTGGAGACACACATATAGCTAGAGGTAAGGTAAGTCCATACATATTAAACCATTCCTAGTGTTTGGGAGATTTTCATTAGAATTGAAGAAACTTTTGATGAGTTTATTCTACCTACAGTTTGTCTTTAAAGGTTTTCACCCCTTTGTGGGATAATCATGTCACCTTTATAATACCTTATTCTATAATGGTCATAGTTATCCCCCTTAATTTAAAAACCCTATCACCCTAGGACACTAAAAATTCTTTATATATTTTGGGATCTAACCCCACTATCTACTCCATATAGGGATTCAATCCCCCTTTTAGTTATCAAAATTATAGGGTTTTCCTTGATATATGTGTAGGATATTATTATAGTCTTTGTCTCCTCCCATTGTACCCACATAGATCTTGTTACCCTTTCTAAAATCCACCCTTATATATAACTAGTTTTCCCTCAACTTAAGGACATCAAAATTCAACTTGAACACAAAAATGAAGAGAATTATTAGGCTAAAATTCAACAAGCACTTCCCATCCTCCTCAATCTTTGAACCAAGATCACACTTCACAATATGGCCAAATGTGAAATCATTACCAGTAGTACACACATGAATTTTATTAAAAATGATGATACCATGAACAATTAATTTTATGGCTATACTCCCTCCATAGTTTGTAAAATTAATATCATCTTCCTTATTTAAATTTATAATGAATGGTGAAGGAATGTCTTCCAACCTAGTCCATTTTTTAAAATTTTGACCAAAGACCCCTAATTATCCATCCAATTCACACTGTTATTTTCTTATCTATAGATATGCTTGATACTTAGATTTTTTAATTCATACATGAGGTTATTTTCATCTTTAATATTATTCAAAATGGTATAATAGGGGTTATACTTACCATTAAGTAAAGTTTTGATATTCAAAGAGTCACCCTGAATAATAAGATTATTGATATTCAGCTCTAAATCCACTTAGATTCCCCATTAATTTGTTCTCACTTTAGAAACAAAGTTGGGTTGGGTCTCCATTGGTCCAACATATGCATCCATAAATCCTCCCTTATTTTCTCTAATAAATCCACCTCCTCCCTCTCTCCCCAAGTCACCTTTGTTCACCATGTTAAAGTTTCATATGTGTTAATTTTTTAGTGGTTTCATCCTCTTTAATTATCTCCTATCAAAAAATTTATATAAAATAATTTTGTACTTTATCACCTCATGTAGACACTATAATTTCTTATCCTAGGGACAATTAATTAGGTGTCATTAATCCTATTTATCTAAATCTCTTAAATAAACCCTATCCTAAGGTTTAGTTCATTTACCATTTATCATCTTGGTAAATAGCCTTTAATTTTTACCTTTTTATCCCTCCCAACCTCCTAAATCCATTTATAACTTAGAAATATACCCCCTAACCACTTTACCCCCATATGGAGTTGTTACCAATAACTCCACCTATATCCAAGACATTATTACCCATGGTTGAAACAAAGGCATTAATTTGGGTGAATCGACATTAATTCACCCAAGATCAACACCTAATCCATAAATACTTAGCCTACCTTTACACTCTAGATCGAGAAACTCAAAGCCTTGAATTTCTATTAGAATTATTGGATATTTTGTGATGTCCCTAATGACACTCTACTATATTTTCATTATGTTCAAATCATATCCTCTATGAAGCCTGAGAAACCACCTCAATCTATGGAAGAATTTCATTCTTCTCCCAAATTAGTCAAAGTTAAGATACTATATTTCATTTTATCATTTTTTATCAATTATTATTTTTTATCTATTTATTTAATCATTAAAATATCATTAGCATACCTCTGTATCTATTTATCAACCTCTATTATCCAATCAATTTCATTTTCTCTCTCTTTTTATTAAACATAGTCATAGAGAGAATTGATGTTGATTCATTTTGAATTGGCACCGATTCTATCAATCAGCACTAATTTCTTTTAGGATCAACATCAATCTATTATGTTTAATTCACAAAGACTCTATTTACAATCCTTTATTGATTACTATTATTTGAACATGGACTTTTACTTATATATAACTATACCTATTTTAGTTCATGACTTAACTAGTATCATTGATCTCCCCATAGTTTCTCAACCTTTTTTTATGGATTAAAGTGGGATAGCCTTGGAGATATCCCTTTGTGCAATCATTTATTCACCCTCTTGTGAATCCACAAAAGACCAATTAGCTGTTATACAAGATGATGAGTTTATTACTTCGGCTTACTAGGAGGAATATTTCATTTACATTGATAGCTTATTTGAGGACTGAATCTTAATCAACATTATTATCATATCATTTATCTATTTTAATTTCATATGATTTTTATTCACTTAATTGTATAAATATAGGATTGACATCCTTTTAAGGAAGTGTACCATTTCCTAGAATTGATCGTGTATCAGGTAATCCACCTAATTATCTATTAATCCATTTTTTCAAGTATTTACATGTGTGTACCTAGCCAAAAAGGAGCTCTCACTATCATTGGATTCAAATCGATTCACAACATCTTCCAATCCATATGTATTACCCATAAACCCTATTTCATTTGAGTTTTTAGTAAGTAATGTTTAATTTTTTTAAAAATAAAAAACTACTGAAACATTTTGGCACACTCAGTGGGACACCCAAAGTCTCACATTTTTATTGTTAAAATTCATTTCTAAATTTATCTATATTTATCCCTTTTATTTTGTTTGTTATATTCATTCAAATAAAATCTAAAATTGCATTTTTATTTTTTAAAGGTTAAAATAATGTACATCCATTTTACTTTCTTAAGTTTATTCATATAGAATAATTTAGGCAGTGAATTTATCATAATCACCACTTTTATCACACATAGACCAAATCACATTCACAAAAAATTCATCAAAACATTTGACATAAGGGAACTAATTAGGATTTCATCACCTAGTGGTAACCTTCTTCCTCATGATCCCACTTGGATTTCACCACCAAGGGGAAAACCAACTCAGTGCTCTAGCTGAGTCTAAACTCTAGTCTTTTGATATATTTTGGATAAGAACCCAATACCTTTATGCTACAGTGTGTGAAGTGAGGGGCTAGGCCCTAATAATAGGCCGAGTCTCGATACCAATACAAAAATCCTTGAGATCCTAAACAAAACCTGAGACCATCCTTAGATTACCACTTCTTATGACCCTCAGTATCTTTACTTTTTATTTTATCACAATTTAAAGTTAAAAACTAAAAAAAATTTAGGAACATCTTTAGCATGTGCATATTTTCATCCTCACTAAAAATGAGATAATCAAAAAGAATATTTTGAGTAATTTTTGTTATTTATTGATTTTTCTTTTTTATCACTACATGGTTTTGACTCGATAGTAATCATAAAAGAAAATTGAACCCTCATCTTCATCTTCATCCATGGATAATTTTCCTAGCCCTCCTACTTCCCCTAAGTCTATGGGGAAAGACATCCCTTAGTATTATACATAAGACAATCTTGAATTTTACACTATACTAGATAGCAATCCCATAACACTTAACCATTATCTCAATTCCTGAGCCACACCTATCTCTCTATCTCCCCATATGTGATTCTATAGAAACACATATAATATGCCTTTATAGGAAGGTGAAGGGTTTACCATTGTTATGGTATCTTCCCATAACAACCCTCCTCCAACTAGTTCTGACACCACTACTACACAACCCTTAGGCAACCCACCTCTAGTGACATTTAGTGCTCCATCATCAACTACTACCCAAACCTAGAACATTACCATGACTTAGTCTATAGTTATTTATTATATTACTACATCATTCTAGAACCTAGTCATATCAGTCCCAACAACCCATACACTAATAAAAACTAGTTTACCCTATGTACCCAAACATAGCCATTACAATAGGCCCCTGTAAGTTAGTTGCCTCAATAATATGTTCCCTTAACCACCTAGTACATAGAACCTATGTAATATATCGAGTCTACATATATCCTTATACAATTTCTATAGTATGTGGTAGATTCTCAACCCATCATGACCACATTATTTAGTTATCCCTTATCTCATGTTTTTTCCACATAACTACCTACATACCAACTCCCACAATAGAATTTTTTGTGAGGAATCCCTCAATATAACACTCAACTTGATCTCATGACCATCCTTATAAACAGGATGTTTAATTTAGAAGCCTATACCTCTGGGCATAAGAACATGCTCACCTATGAGAAAATTTGTAATGAGCCTATCAACCCAATAGTTCCTGTTAGGCCTTATCCTCCATAATGGGAACTTCTAAATTTAACAAATTTATAGAATAAGGAGGATCCATAATAGCATATTTGAACATTTAGACATGATTTCTACCTTATAGTGATAATGATGCACTTCTTCTTAGGACTTTCCCTATGTCATTAGTTGGACCTGACCTAGATTGGTATAGCTCAATCCCACAACATTCCCTCTTCTCTTTTGGGTAGCTTTTTCAAATATTCCTATAACACTTTTCTATAAATATAGAAATAAAAGTTACTATTAATGACCTCTGCACCATCCAAAAATTTGATGATGAATCTATCACTAACTTTATGGCTAGATGTAGAAGTCTAATCAATCAAATTGCATTATCTCTATTACAACCTAAGTTAATCAAGTTACTAACAAGAGTGTGTGCTAAACACATCTTGTCAACATTATGGGTATAATTAGAGCCTAAAAGAAGGGAACGTTAAATTGTGAAATAAAAACTTTAAATCTGAGCCATCTAAAGGGACTAATAATAACAACAATAAAACCAAAGGAGTTGCCAATGTCATAGTTGTGAAGTTAGCACCACCATAAACTAAAAACTAATCTAATCCCTCCACCTCATAGGCATAGTCTCAAAATCCATTGACACACTTTTCCCCCATGACAATATACCCCTTTAGAAGAATCCTATGCATCTATTTTAGATAAACTCTTAAAGTCATCTCTCATCTAGCTCCTTCTAGTAAGACCTCTCAATGATTCTCATCCTCAACCTAGTTGGTTTAAGGAAAATGACTTCTATAATTTTCACCACATAATAGGCCATGATTTTAGTAGATATAGTTATTTCAAGAGTTTAGTATAAAATATTATATATCAAGGGAGTTACAAATAGATAATCTTAATGCACCCATAAACCAATCTATAGATATATTTAGGCAGTCATTTCCTAATCATGCTTCCACATCAAATTCCATGCATGCTAAATCAAGATCCACATCAGAACATTAGACTCACATAATTAACAATCCATGGCCAAATTCTACCTAAAGAAGTTGATGATGCTCCTCTCCCTAATCTCTTTACTGGAGACACTTTTGAATCATCCAAACTAAACAAAGACATCCCAAAAACTTCCTCTAATTTTCTACATCTAATTAGTTGGGATCCACTAGAATAATTCATATTTGAAATCACTCAAGAACTAAAAGAGGAAAAGGTTATTGAAGAGAAGGTTTACTTAGACATTCTAAAAAAATCCATTCTTCACATTGTTTCAATACCTACATCTCATATACCTATTCCCTCTAGCCTAGTACTCCCCGAGGAAATTATTGTGTTACCTCAAACTAGCTCAAGATCAATTCCCCCCATTGTCAAGGAGGTACCAAATCATAGATAAATCAAAGGAAAAGCCATATATATCATAAATAAAAATATTAGATCCCTAAGGGGAAATCTTTACAACATCCTCTTATTAGGATTTAACTTCCTAAAGAGTACATCCCTACAACCCCTAAGCAAATGCAAAAAAGGAAAAATGTCATTGCCCCCTATTCAAATAAGAATATCTATACTAGGACCTCATCCTTTAGGTAAACTAAAATATACCATTATATAATCTACCACTAAATCACATGTACCATCAAAATGAAATCTTCGCACTATGGTCATGCCAATCTATAACCCATTAAACCCCTATTATCTATAAGATTTAGGTGTAAATACTTACCCTAAACACAAATTACCTAAAGTAGGGACCATTCAAATAGGTAATTAAAGAGGCCAAGGTTTAAGGTCATGTACCTCTTCCCCACCAGTGCCCTAAAGGATGGAAAATTTGAATTAAGACCCATTGAAGGGATATTATTCTAAGATCCTCAATAAGCTTATCCAAACCTCCCTAATTTTAATAGCACCCATTAATATTATCAATCCTCATATTCAAAAACCATCATGGTGTAGATAAAATAGACATGCACATTTCATCAAATAGTAGGTCACAACACAAAAAGTTGTAACACATTAAAGTTTGTAGTCTAAAATCTATTAGATGAAGATGTTTTTTAATAGAACAATTAGATCCTAACCATACCCTTAGGGTTACATCCACCTTAGGATGTAATAGGTCACCCATAGTATCAGAACAAACTATAAAGGAAGATAAACCCTCTGATAGAGCCCAACACCAGTCTCTCCCTCTAGCTTTGAATGACTTTGAGAACATAACAAATCCCCCTTTATTCTAAATATATGCAGTCCATATAGCCACATGATCCTAAGCCCAAGGTTATAAGACCCAAAATCATGAAAATTCCAAAGTTACCATTACCAAAGCATCAAATCTTCCCACAAATAATCTAACAACACCTACCTCTAAACCTGAAGTCTCTATTTTAGGAAAGGTTCAAACTAATAATGCTTTAGAACTCATATAGTTATATGTTATAAAGTAGTTATATCAACATATAGTCAATATGTCCCTATGTGAACTTGTCTAAAATTATCCACAATATTGTGAGGCCATGATAGAAGCCTTATGGGCCATAGAGATACATGATGATGAGCCTCAGCCTTTGTTGGATTTCATTACATCACTTCATAAACCTATATTCATAACATTTAATGATTCATAAATACCCTCTTATAGCCAGACAATCAAGATCTTGCATTATTTATCATTGACTAGATAGATCAAACTCAAGTTAAAAGAGTCATAATAGATAATGGCGCTAGTATAAACATCATTTCTTCTCATTCATTTAAAAAACTACAACTACCTAAGATAGTGGTAGTATAATAAATCATCATTCTAAGAGCCTTCAATGATACCATTGCCCTTGTACTAGGAATGGTAGTCCTTCACATTTAATTAGGTGCACAGGTTCTCCCCAAATTATTCTATGTTATTGAAGGATAATTTCAGTACAACATTCTCCTAAGACATAATTAGATACATGTTATGCACTAAATTCCCTCTACATTTCATTGGTTCATTAAATTTGAGCATGAGGGAAAAATTCATAATGTCTCAGCTAACCCCCATCCCATCAAAACTTACAACCTCACCTTTTGACCCAATGAGGTCCTAATTTTGTTGAAAAATGCTACTTGATCCTCATTCAACAAATCATCCACTAGAACAACAATCCTTGCATCAAGACTTGGTAAAGATTACATTGATTATGTATTTTAATAGCTTTCAATCAAAGAAAACTAGTTGCTAACACTCAATACTCTCCCTACTCTATAAGAATATGGATGCCTTCACAAACAACTAGCTTATTATCTAAATCTAGGGGAAAATGTTCCCTTTAGCCCACCATTCCTCTACACCCATCTTATCTATGGGGTAATTGACCAACCTTCTTTAAGTCCTAACTAAATCTATGCTAAACCATTTACTTCAAAATTTTCATTCATTGATAAACCCCACTTCACAAAGACATACCTACAATGGTGTGCTTAGAAAGGTTTTGGCATTTGATATTATGAATAAGGCCCATATGAGATTGCATTAGGAGATTTTAAAAAACCCCATGAAAAACATGGCCTAGACATTAGTAAAAATCCCAAATCCACCTTGAATATTACTCTCCCTCCCATCCCTAATGAGGATACACTATCTTCACCATCCAGTACGCATTCTTCAATTGATGATGTCAAATCCATTCCTCCTAAATTTTATTAATCAATGCCATCACTAAAGATCCTCTCATCTATCATCATGATGGAGAGGTTCAAACCATTCCTCTATGATACCTACACATGATAAGTCAAAATTCTCCCACCATCCCTATTCTATAGTGCCAAGATGATGAGTCTATCTTAACTCATTTTAGCATCAAGAACTCCCATCTACGTAAAGCCCTTTCATCAAAAACATCTAGTCTCCTAAATGAATCCACTATCGACAATAACATAGGGTCCCTAAAGATTCATACATAGTTAATGTTAGTAAATCTTTAGATCCCTAAGAGTACCAAGATTTCACTACATTTCTAATGAAGCATAGTAAAGAATTTGCTTGGTCCTATAGTGATATGCCTGGTATCGATCATGCCATCATCATCCATAATATTTTTATATTCTTTGATGCCAAACTTATCAAGAAAAATCTTTATAAAATACATCTTTGCATTGCACTCTTGGTCAAAAAAGATTTATAGTGCCTCCTATCCATTAATTTTATCCAACCCATCAATTTCCCTCAATGGGTATTTAACATCATCCCCATAATGAATCCTAATGGGGGACTTCACCTTTGTACTAAATTTTGAGACCTTAATCTCACTTATCTAAAGGATTATTTCCCTCTCTTGATATTGAATAGTTAGTATATTTAACCATTGGCCATGAAATTTTATCTATTATGGATGGTTTCTCTATATATAATCAAATCCTTATCACACCAAAAGACCAGCATAAGACTTCATTTATTACTCCTTAGGGGACTTTCTACTATCATGTTATGCCTTTTGGCCTAAAGAATGTTAGAACCACCTATAAAAGAGCCATGACCTTCATCTTCCATGAAATTATCCCTAAAATTGTGGAGGATTATGTGGATGACCTCCTTAGTAAACTAAAATTTTGAAAAGATCACCTTTCTATTTTAAAGGTTAGCTTTAATAGCTTAATCTAATTTTGCATCTATTTAAATTCTAAGAAATGAATTTTTGGAGTATTGAAGGGCAAGATTTTAAGATTTATTGTATCCATACATGGGATAGAAATATACCCTACCAAAATAAAATTAATTCTATAAATGCCTCCCCCATCCAATCTAAAGTAGCTTCATAGTTTATAAGGTAAATTGTAATTTATCCATTATTTTATCTCCCAATTATCTGGTCATTATTAACCATTCCTTCACCTTTTAAGGAAGGATATATATTTTAAGTGGGACTCTAGTTGTTAGGAGGCTTTCAAATTTATTAATAGATACCTTATCTCACCACCATTTCTTACCCTTCTGAAATAAGGACAACCATTATTCTTATATATTTTGTCTATTGACCATGCCCTTGGAGCTATGTTGGCCCATTGTGATGACCAACATAAAGAGTAGGTAGTGTACTACATTAGTCATATACTTATTTAATATGAGATGTGTTATTTTCATATTAAAAATTTGTGCCTATCTCCGATCTTTATCTCTACAAAGCTATGACATTATTTGCTCAATCATAAAACCTAAATCATCATGAACATTGATCCCTTGAAGTTTATGCACTCCAAGCCTTACCAGAATCATCAAATGGCCAATAGGCTTATGATTTTGGGAACTTTGATCTATAATTTATCCATAAAAAATTAGTTAAAGGTTAAATCATTATTGTTTATCTTATTGAGGTGCCTCTTTTTGATAATTAACCAGTTAACTATGAATTCCTAGATGAATCTATAGCCTTCACATTTCAACTAGATCTACAATATCAAAAGACTCTTTTCTTTAATGGATCCAAATTTAAATGTGGTGGGGGAGATAGAATTATCCTAATTCCTCCTTGGGGGACACCTATCTCTCTATCCTTTAAACTTGATTTTGAAAACATTAATAATATGGAAGTGTATGAAGCCTTAATCATAGGTATCCAAATCACCTTAGCTTTAGGTATTAAAATATTAAAGATCTATCCCAACTTGTGGTTAATAAAATTAAGGGAATCTATCAATATAACAATTATATTCTTCAAAATTATAAATAGTAGTTGATCAATTGCTAGCCACGTTTGAGCATTATGTTATCTAAGCCACTCCTTAATCAACTAACAAATTTGTGGATACTATGGTTGACTTGGCCTCTTTTATCCCATCCTCATCTCAAGATTCTAAGTTATTTATCCCCATTCATAGGATTAATCAACCTTACTTTACCAAAACTGACCTTCCTTCCATCCATAGTGTAAAGTAAAATCCATATGATTTCTAGTAATCATAGATATTTGATTACCTATCCAAGGGGATTATTCCTTTAGATCTATCTAAAAATGGCAAGCATACTTTTCAGCATCATGTTTCCCATTTATTCATATTATGGGGTGTCCTTTATAAGCATGGTTTTAACTTCATCCTTCTTTTTTGTCTCCAAAATCATGAAGTTATCCTCACTATAAAAAAATCTCATGATGGGTCATGTGAAGGACATTTTCGTAGTTGTAGCATCACTAAAAGAATCTTGCAGTTGGGATATTATTGGCCTACTTTAAATCAATACTATTGTGAGTACATTAATAAATTCATTAAGTTTTAATATCATTCTAACCTATCCCATGTCCCTATTTAAGAATTGCAAGTAGCTCAGGACTTTTGGCCTTTCTCCTAGTGGGGGCTTAGTCTTATAGGTCAAATCAATACTAAATCATCCCAACATTATGATTTTATCATTACCACCACTAAGTATTTTAATAAGTGGGTGGAGGTTATCCCCCTTATCTTGACCAAATCAAATAAAATCATTAAAGTCATTACTCAATACATTATATGTTGTTTTGGTATCCTTCATAATATCATTATAGATAATGGGAAATATTTTAAAAATAAAAAGGTTCAGGTGCTTTATGATTCTTTTAGCATTAAGCTCAATTTTTTCTTGCCTTATTACCCTCAAGATAATGGATAGGCCAAGGCATCCAATAAGACTCTAATCAAAATCCTAACCAAGGTTGTTAATGAAATAGGAAAGAATTGGCATTTGCATGTTCCTTATGCCTTATGGGCTTATTAAACTAGTATTTGAACCCCTAAAGGTGCTACCCCATTCTCCCTAGTCTATGGTATTGAAGGTATACTTCCTCTCAAAATTTAGATCCCTTCCCTTTGCATCTACCTAAAATATATCATTTTTAGGATGATTTTCATCAAGAATAATTAGTCTAGCTCTAACTCTTAGATGAGTGTCACTCTGCTGCCCTTGACCATTTACATGTATATCAAGAACAAATAAAATGTGATTATAATAAACATTAAAAATATTGTGAATTTAACATTGGTGACCTTGTCTTAAAATAAAATCAACATGCAACTAATAGGGAAAAAAGTAAAAGGGGAAAATTTGCTCCAAATTGGCTCGAACCATATATCATCACCCATAACTATTGATATGGGGCATATCACTTAGCCTCTCTTGATGTAAAATCAGAGTGTGAGCCTATTAATGCATAGCATCTATGTCCTTTCTATTGTTAATAAATATTAATCACCTTTGGTCTACCGAGTTTAGTATCTAGTTTTTATATCCCTATTATTCTTATACCAAATAATGATATATAGAGACATGTAGGTATCTAGCAACATTGCCTATTATTAGCCTTAAATATGAATATCCCAGATCTATTCATATAATTATCTAATTAGATAAGCTTCACCTAAAATGGGAAGGAGCTCCAAATCATTATTCCCTAAAATCCTTCCCTATCACCAATTCATTTTAAGAATAAGTGTTTTATCTTGTGTATCAGAGCTTTGGGAAATTATCCTATGATATCTAAAGCCAATACATAAAAAATAACATTGGAATAAAAAATTAAAATCAAAGCATCTTCAAAATCAAAAACAAAGTAATATTAAAAGACTGGTCCCTCAAATAATAGCCATGTAAATCCATAAAATCTACAAAACTATACAAAATATCAAAAGCACAGACTACTCCCTCAAAGGATAGCTATTTTAAAAAGCATATCTTAAAATAAATACCACTCTCATGAAGGATGCTTGTCATCCATAAAGTATCCCTATAAATATTCTCGCATTGAACAACTTTATTTAATTTAGTAGACTTCCTGCATCAATCAGTCTACATGCATTGGCATTCAAGAATTCTAGAGTTAACCCTTGGTTTTGGGTATTTAAGATGGAAACATCTTCTTCTTAGAATCTACTTTTTATCAAATCCGAAAAGAAAATCAATTAGATCCTAAACTTAGTTGACCTAAATTTTTTATGACCGTTATTAGCAGTTGGTTAAGGAAGCATATGTGTTCCTTTCAAGTGGTTTTCCTTGTGTCATGGTACAAGCCAATAAAAAAGCAATAAGCCTTTTGTAGATAAAATTAATTAAAAAATATCCTAAATCTAGTGATTCAACAATCAATAAACATGCATTTAGTACGTTATAATTTTTATCCATTATAATCATAACCATAACCATTAAAAATTACTTATAATCCATAATAAAAAGATCCAGATCATAATTTAATACATTTTAAATCCATATTCCATAAAGTACATTGCATAAAATCTATAAATCCATAATCAAATAATCAAACCTACATCCATAATCCATAACTAAATCCATAACAACCCATAATCCATAATATAATCAACTCATAATCACATAATCCAAATCATATCCATTTTAATCATAAACATTTTAAGCCTTATCCATATATCAAAATCATATCCATATCCATAATTCATAAATAATTAGTAATATAAGCATCATCCATAAAACATTTGATAACATTTAAATCCATATTCAAATCATCTAATTACATCATATAAATATTCATAATCATAGTAATCTAATTCAAATCCATAATGTCTATAATCCATAAACATTTTAAAATATAAATCCATTACATGTAAAATACCATAATCTAATCACATTGCATATAAATCCATAATCTAGTAATTCATAAAATGATCTATTACTCTAACAATTATAATCCATCACATCATATAATCCATAAACAATGTAAACATATATAATCATAAACCATGAACACCTACATAAACATAATCCATGAACATCCATAAGCATAATAATCCATAAATCCATAGCATAACATAATCCATATACAAGAAATATATATATATATATATATATATATATATATATATATATATATATATATATATATATATATATATATATATATATATATATATATCAAAAAATCAATGTACATCCAAGTATCTATATACATGTCCATGGCTCTCTAGCTAGTATAGGAAAAATATAAATACACGTGAATCTACTGAGTGAATTGTAAGATGCTCAAATGAATGCTTGATAGATCTCTACTCCCATCTCCATCTTTGTCCCTATTTTTCTCTAAGATATTTTCTCCAATAACATATATATATATATATATATATATATATATATATATATCAAAAAATCAATGTACATCCAAGTATCTGTATACATGTCCATGGCTCTCTAGCTAGTATAGGAAAAATATAAATACATGTGAATCTACTGAGTGAATTGTAAGATGCTCAAATGAATGCTTGATAGATCTCTACCCCCATCTCCATCTTTATCCCTTCTCTCCTCTAAGATATTTTCTCCAATAATATATATATATATATATATATATATATATATATATATATATATATATATATCAAAAAATCAATGTACATCCAAGTATCTATATACATGTCCATGGCTCTCTAGCTAGTATAGGAAAAATATAAATACATGTGAATCTACTAAGTGAATTTTAAGATTCTCAAATGAATGCTTGATAGATCTCTACCCCCATATCCATCTTTTTCCCTTCTCTTCTCTGAGAGATTTTCTCCATACACATTGATCTTGTGTGCATGCACCTAGAGGACCTATCCTATGTGGATATATGGGTCACATAACATGGAGTCTCTAGAAGTTGATCTATAATTATCTACTCATAGTATCTCATCTCCATTTCTAGATCCCTATACTACTCAATGCTCATAGTCCCTATTGGTCTAGTACTTGGCCCTACCATCCCTCTAATAATCTACACTAAGGCCTCTCTCCCCCTCCCTCCTCCTTAGAGTGTCCTTCTTAGCCTTGTACCTATATTTTTGCTCCACCACCATGTCATGACTTAGTTATAAAGATTAAAACCCTACCTATAAAGTATCAAATTAGAACTAAAGGGTATCCCACTCAACCCACACTATAGTCAGCACCCCCTATGCTACAACTAGCTACCCCTGTAAGGTGATACATTAAACCCTCAGTATATCCCTCTCCATGATGAGCTCACCCACATCTATATCCTCATCTCCCCTAACCTCCTCATCTCCCATCTCATCATCTGTCTCCACCTAAATCTACTCAACCTCCTCCTCCACCTCCTCCATCTCCTCATCCCCTCCCTAGCATAGATGCACTACCCTATCCTACCATGATGCCCACTATTCATCCCATCATTTTGTAAGTGTACCCTATATCCTTCATGTCCTCACCTACTGGTACCTACTCCTCTACTAAGACATCACCAATAACTGGTCTTGGTAGCTCCCACTCTGTCTCATCTTACCTGTATACATGTGCAGCCCAAGGTATATCCTACACCAACCTAAACTACCACCAAACTCAGTTAAAATGGATGTACTTTAGGTAATCTATCTTCCTCCTAGTCACCCAACACTCCTTACATACCCTTTTTATATTTTCCCCCACCCTAGGCCATGATAGAAATCTTAGATAAGATCTCCATATGATGTATGTAGCCCTCAAACCCTCTATAACCCCTACGTAATAATCCAAGTCCCTGACAACACCATATGTAAAACCATGTGCTAGATCAACTTGTTAGATATTATTGTAAGGTGATTAATTCATCATAGTATTTTATTATTAATTTATTATATGGTTTTACCCATGACATCCATTCTAGGTATATTGTTATTACACCATCCTATATTTTAGGATGTAGTTGTGTTATATTATCAGCTATATAATAGACCTTATAATTTGATTAATATTAGATAAATAATATTATATTATTTATCTTACATTTGGTTTTAAATCATTCTAATCTTAGAGGAATTAAGGAGAAGCATATGCTCTCCCATAGCATGAATCTGAGTAGAAGCATAAAAAAGGGGCAACATTCAAGACCTTTATACATTGCTAGCAATCCAAGGTTATATTATTTTCATTGATTATAATCTACACATGACACTAATTATTTGTGAAATTATAATATACATAACACTCATTCTCTGACTATGTTGAAGTTGTGCTCTGCATCAACAATAATTTGTTTTGATTCATTTTGTATTAGAATTCTCAGCATGGAGAAATAGTATAATAGTGGATATCATGATTATTCTCTTTAGTGTTTGTTACTCATGCATTCTAAAAAAATTTATAATGTGATTATTCTCTTTGGTGCCATTCATGCATTCATGCATGCATGCATTATGTAATAGTTATCATTCTTCTCCAAACATAATAATGGTGCAAGGATTATTCTGAGGTGTAAAATAACCTTCTAAAATGTTCAAAACCACCTACATTCATTCCAAAACTACCTATCAAATATTTTTTTTACTAGAAAATTTTATGCAAAACCACTTTCCCCACCAACATGTGGTATTCTTAAAAAGGTATGGTTTTGCTCATGTTTTACAAATTTTTAAGTCTTTAAAATAGAAGTTTTATCTTTTATATGTTTGTATTGATGCATAAAAGGGTTGGTAAGAAATAGTTTTGACAAATAATATGTGGGAGGTTCAAATCCCCTCAAAATAATTTTTTGTAAGAAAACCAACTTTAACAATTCCTCTAAATTTGGCAATTCTTCTAATTCTAGTTGTAATTAGTTAAATTTAGCTAAGAATGTCATTAAAAAAATCAAAAAGAGGCCAAAGAGCCCAATATGTTTTTTCCAAAAATGGGGGATATTGTTTTTGAACAAAAAAATTAGTGGTTTTTTCATATATTGTAATACTTTTCAAAAATCATTGTAATATTTCATTTTTTACAAGTAAATTCAAGAAAAAACACAAAATAGTGCATTTTGCACATTCATAGTGTTTAGTCATAGCTATGTCTCTAACTCATGTTTATGGGTAACACTATCACACTTGAGTTACTATATACATAGCTTAACATAGTTCTAACAATGATGTCTGGGTATTGGCCCTATAAACTGTTAGGGAGAAATAAGGTTAAACATTCACTAAGCCATCCCTCTATTTTACCCATTCGATTTAATTGAAAGGTGTAAATCCTAAAGGTGGAAATTCTAACTAAATAGAAAATTTATGCATGTGTATGAATAATTCCCTCTAATCAAGTACTAATGACAAGTTGAACCTCTTTTAGTACTATCTAAGTATCATGTATCAATCTCTTTCATGTAAGTTTATGATTCTTTCATGTACCATTGGGTATACAAAAAGGGCAAGATTATTCCATATACCAATAGGTATACAAAAATGGCTCATATAAATAAAGAATTGGTATCTCATACTAATGGTATAAGGAAAGGGAAACTTTGATGCCTAGAGTGATAAGGAACCAATCCATCACCTTTGGTCAAATTCTACACAATGGCTAGAAATGGGCTAAAATTCTTTCTACCAAACTCATAACTTCTCCAAGGTGACAACTATGCTACTTGGAAAACTAAAATTAAGACACATTTGGAATTTGAATACACTTGGCCTATTGTAAATGGCACTCTTACCTGACATACTACTGATGTTGATCAGCTACGTAAGTTTGACAAAGCCAATCAAAAGATAAAGTTGATAATCATGTTTGGAGTATTGGATGAGGTACAACCTCATATCCATGAGGCTGCAATAGCAAAAGATGCTTGGGATAAGCTCCAAACAATTTATGAGGCAAAAAATTAAAGAACCATTATTCATTTTTAGAGTCAACTTCATTCCCTCAAATTGAAGTCCAGTGAAAAAGTGGAAGATTTTTTACACTATGTAGCAACCCTAAGGGCTTCACTCTGAGCATTAAGAAAAATAGTGTTAGATTCATCTCTTGTACCTATTATCTTAATAGCACTACCACCTTCATATAGGATATTGATGACTACTTTGATAGTCATATAATAAAAACCTTCTTTTGATAAGTTGGTAAACATGTTGTAATAGGAAGAGTATATGTATATAGAAGAAGAATCAAAAGAACATGCTCTTACCTCTAATCAATAGAAAGGTAAGAAGTAGAACAAGTCTTCTAAACTAAAGAAATTCCATTATCATAATTCATAGGGGGATAAACAACATAAATTTTTCCTTATATGTGGAAAAATAGGCCATGAGCTAAATAATTATTGGTATAACTCCATTGCGTTGGGATCTTTAAGAAACAAGAAGCACAATCACCAATAATCATTTCATCCACATAAAGGACAAAGAAAAAATAAAGGGCATTAGAAGAAGAAATCTAATCAACAAGGCAAATTTTTTAATAGGAAGACACCCACTTCGATGAGTACTTCATATATGCTACACAATCTCATGATGAATCAACATCACAAAGTTCTATCTGGTATGTCAACTTAGGTACAAATCAACTTATGACTAGAAAATAAGATTTGTTATACAACATGAATGAGACTTCCCTAAAAAATGATGTCTCTTTGGGTGATGATTCATCCTACCATGTTCAAGGCATTGGTAATATCTCCTTACCACTTAGATGACATGATTATAAAATCTTATATGTTTTATATGTCCCAGGACTCATAAAGAATCTTCAATCAGTAAGTTAGCTACTTGACCACAATATCTAAGTTTACTTTAATTTTGAAATTGGCAAAAATATGTGTTTAATAAAAGATAAATCAAAATGCTCAAGAATTATTGTATGAGCTTCAAGAGTTGGAAAAATGTTCTAGCTTGACTTTGTTTAGTCAAACAATCAAACACTTATAGTTTAGGATTTAGACTCAGCCAATTTATAGCATCATAGATATGGTCATGTAAATTTTATATACCTAAAAGCACTTAGCAATTAGAACATGGTCTATAGACTTCCTTAGTTGAATAAAAATATAGATCTCTAAACTAGTTATCTAGTAGGGAAATAACATCAGACATATTTTGGTCAAAGTTCCTCAAGAGCATCTAGTAAGCTTGATCTAGTACATATCGATCTATGTGGACCCATGAGATCTAGTCACTATGGCTTTTAGTATTTCATGCTCTTTGTTGATAACTACTCACACAAGATTTGGGTCTATTGTCTAAATATCAAATACCAAGCCTACATTTCTTTCAAAGAGTTCAAAGTAGTATTTGAAATTCAAATTGGTGATAAAATTAAATATCTTTGCTAAAATCAAAGGGGATAATTCACCAGTAAAGATTTTTTTGTTTATTTAAAATAACATAACATTCATTAACAAATGACTCCACCATACACTCCACAATAGAATGGTGTTGCAGAATGATGAAATTAAACTATCATGGAAATGGCGCATAGCATGATTGAAGATTTAGGTTTGGCATGCACATATTGGGAAGAAGTAGTGAAAACAATAGTTTATTTTTTGAATAGGTCACCCACTATAGCTCTTCATAATATGACTCCACATGAATCCTAGACAAGGAATAAACCTTCCATTGCTCATCTTCAAGTTTTTGGATGTAAGGCTTATATGCACGTTCCTAAAAAGAAGAGAAAGAAACTAGATAATAGATCCATGAATTATATCTTCTTATGGTATAATGAAGATTCATTAGCCTACATATTGATGGACCCTAAAACAAATAATATCTCCATCATTAAGGATGTAGAGTTTGATGAGAAAACTAAAACCAATTTGCCTTCCACAAACTCACATGATTCAGTAATTAGACCTCTAGATAATTTAGAAGGTCATAACCACACTGAAGGTGACAATAATGATGAGGATGATCAATTAGTTAATGTAGATCAACCCATAAGAATAGTGCAATATATGCCTAAATGGTATACAAGTACATTAAGAGATGCTACACTAGATAGAGCTCTAGACACATCAACTACTAGACCAAGGATTTGAAGTATGACTCAAGATGAGGTCAATTTAGACATAATGAACATAGTTACAGAATCAGTAGAGCCCTTGATATTTTAATAATCCCTAGAGTCTCAACCTTGGAAGGATGCCATGAATGTAGAATATCAATCACTGATGAAACACAAAACATGGCATCTTGAAGATCTTCCACTAGGGAAGAAGCAAATCAACTATAAATGGGTCTTCAAAACAAAATACAAAGTAGATGGTAGTATAGACAAGCACAAGGCTTGACTAATGGCTAAAGGATATGCATAGAAGGAAGGCATAGACTATAAGGAGACATTTTCTCTTATGGCTAAGATTAAAACAATCATAATTATATATTATTTAGATACAAAATTTTGATGGAGGATCCACCAAATAGATGTAAAAAGTGCCTTTCTTAATGGATATATACAAGAAGAAGTTTACATGACACAACTAGAAGGTTTTATCTCACTTGGAAATGAATAAAAAGTATGTAAAATCATAAAATATTCATATGGTCTCAAATAGGCTCCCTGAGCCTAGTACATAAAGATCAATGAACATCTCATCCAACATGGATTCTAGAGGTGTCCCTATAATCCAAATATCTACCTAAAATAGTAAGGGGGGAGATTGTGATTGTTTTATATATGTCAATGATCTAATCATCACTATAAGTGTATTAAAGATGATAAATGCAACCAAGAAAGATCTTAACCAATCATTCAATATGATACATATCAAGATTATACATGATTGACTTGGATTATAAGTATGGAAAAAGGAATACCACATCTTTTTGTCCCAAATGAAATATGCCAAGACAATACTCAAGAAATTTAGGATGATGGATAGTAATCCAACTGCTACAACTATGGATACAAGGCTTTAGTTGTCTCGTAAAGATCCATCACCACAATTAAATACAACTCTCTATCAATAGTTGCTTGAGAGTCTTATTTGCTTAACATATACTAGGCCAGACATTAGCTATGCAGTTAGCTATCTATTAACATTCATGGAGGATCCAAAGATGTCTCACATGAAATTAGCAAATCAAATACTAAGATATATCAAGGATACAATGGACTTTAGCTTAGAATATAATATGAATGAAAATTTCTTCTTGATAGGATATTTTGACTCAAATCATGCAAGAAATATTGATGATAAAATAATCCACTTTTGGATATGCATTATTTTTAGGATTTGGTCCTATATCCTAGGGGAGCAAGAAATAGAACTTTGTTTCTTGATATTCCACTAAATCATAATATCATGTTGTAAGAGGAGTTATCTATAAAGTGATATGGTTGCATCACATATTAGAAGGATTGGTAGTACCATAAAATACACCTACCATCTTGTACTATGATAATGAGGATGTTCTCAAACATGTTCGCAATCCAATCTTTCATGAATTCTCAAAACACATTAAGGTGTAAGTTCATTTCATTCATGAACATTTAAAACAACACAACATCCATCTCTAGTATTTCCTGATAGAAGAATAACATGTAGATGTCTTCACCAAGTTACTTGCATGTGATAAATTTGAGGCATTTAGAGAATTTCTCTCTTGTTCACTTTAAACTATGCTAAATTAAGGGGGAGAATGTTAGATATTATTGTAAAGTGATTGATTCACCATAGTATCTTATTATTAATTTATTATATGGTTTTACCAATGACATCCATTCAAGGTATATTGTTATTACACCATCCTATATTTTAGGATATAGTTGTGTTATATTGTTGGCTATAAATAACCCTCATAATTTGATTACTATTAGTTGAATAGTATTATATTCTTTCTCTTACATGGTCTTCTACCATAAGAAGGCCACATTATAATCTATCTCATATCATCGTATCCATAGGGTACTAATGGGACACATTATCATAATGTGCTCATAGGCCCAGCACTTTAGTATGATAATCACATCTAAACCATAGCACCTCTTAGTCCTGAAACCCTAGAGCTCCTTTTAAATCTATGTTAATAAGGTATATTCCCATGAAAATATAGTGTGATGATCTAACATGTCTCTAAAAACCTCCCATTTAAGCTCCATATAAATCTTCCTCCCCTGAGTCTAGGAGTGCATAGCATGATATTGACAACATCATCATAGTGAGCATGCCTCTCTCTATTGTGTCAAATCTATAGAGAGGCTCAAAATTAAATTCACAAAAAAAAACTAATACCCTATACATCATCATTATATAAGTGTGTCAAAACTACTCATTAGCCCTACTCATCCATTGGTACTATGGGTGCTCCTTGCATTGAAAGGCATAGAATTTAGCAGATGTCCTCCTTTGTGAAGGTCATCTCCCCAATCAATAGCCAAAAATTCTTCATAGTGACATCCCACTACTCCACCAAATCTACTAGTAATCTCATGTCTTGATGGATGTGTCAGTAGTGATATATCCTTCTTAGGCCAATGGCCTCTAGATGGGCCTAGTAGTCATCACTAAGTTAAACTCACAGTCATTCCAATAAGGGTGGAACTTATTCTCACATCCATAGTAGTCCCCATGCCTATCACCAAAATCCCCTATAAGCTTAAAATCTCCAAAGAAATCTAACTTATCTTAACCTTATCTCTATTCTAATCCCTTCACATTTTTCTATGAATCGACATCGATCCCTTATGGATCGGTGCCATTTTACCTAGATTTGTACCATTTAGTTTAAATGGCATTGATTCCCTATTAATCATTTTTTATTCACTATGGAATCAACACCAATTCTCCAACACCATCTCCCCATAATCCTAGCCTAATCATAGCTCTTAAAAGCCTAAAAATATTAAAAATTTCAAAAAATTACTAAAATAATCAACCTACCTTGTCCTAAAAGCATCATCATCATAATCTATTGCTACTAGCCTCCATCTCATTTCATATCACTTTCATCATTTGAGTTCTCAAGCATAATTTGGGTTTCACAAATAGAAAATGATCCCTTTTCCATGTCATACTTAATTATACACCTAACTTCATATCAACATCATTTGAGTAGATCATCACTGATTCATTTTGTATTAGCACCAATTATCACCTTTTGTACTACTTGTAATCTCACATACATCCAACCTTGATCCTTAGTCTTTCTTGGTTTCTTGCCACATCTACCCTATTATTCAACCTATACCATTTTAGGTTTATGTATTTTGACTCCCTGATGGTCCCATAGCCTGCATAAGGTGTGTACTCTTTTGGCATATGGTTCTCAAGTTTACATTCTCCCTTGAGAATAGTTATCTATAGGTATAACACACACCATATAACACACTAAATGCTTCAGTTAGCCAACCCTATCACTTGTTCTCTTGTTTATCCACCCACCTATTCATAATTTTGGTATTTTATTACCAGATTTACCTTAGGGCATCTCCACATGTATTATCTTACATCTTGTTAGTGAAAACATACACTTCATTTTATGCATCCATGTTTATTAGAGCCTATCTATTATTTATCCATCCCATCCATTATTCTATTTGTGAAACCCATTGCCCACTCCTTATCCACCATTAGCTCCTAGTTTGAGGGGGGATACCTCCTCACATAGACCTAGGGAAGTGGACCTCTCATGGTTTTTGTCTTGCAGTACATGTTTCATATCACTCCACAAAAAGGGGAAAATGTAGACACTATAATTTCATGCCCTAGGGATGATTAATTAGGTGGCATAAATCATATCTATTTAAATCTCCTAAATAAACCCTATCCTAAGGTTTAGTTTATTTACCATTTACTAACTTGGTAAATAACCTTTACTTTTACATTTTTACCCCTCCTAACCTCCTAAATCCATTAATAACCTAGGAATATACCCCCTAACTAGTCTACCCCCATGTGGAGTTATACCAAAAACTCCACCCATATCTAAGCCATTCTTATCCATAGTTAAAATAAAGGTGCTAATTTGGGTGAATCATTATTAATTCACTTGAGATCAGCATTGATTCTCTAGATCAACATTGATCCATAAATATTTAGCCTTCCTTTATACTCTAGATCGAGAAACTTAGAGCCTAGAATTGTTGTTAGAATTCATAGATATTTTTTGATGTTCCTAATGACACTCTGATAGATTTTCATTACACTCAAATCATATCCTCTGTGAATCCCAAGAAACTTCGTCAGTCTATGGAAGAATTTCATTATGCTCCCAAATCGATTGAAGGTAAGTTATTATATTTAATTTTATAATTCTCTATCAATTATTATTTTATTATCTATCTATTTAATCATTAAAATATCATTATCATCCCTATGTATTTATTTATGAACCTTTCTTATCCTATCAATCTCATTTACTCTCTATTTCTATTAAACATAGTCACAAATAGAATCGATGTCGATTCATTCTAAATCAAAATTGATTCTACCAATCGACATCGATCCTA
Source organism: Torreya grandis (assembly GCA_037957365.1). NCBI lineage: Eukaryota > Viridiplantae > Streptophyta > Pinopsida > Cupressales > Taxaceae > Torreya > Torreya grandis. The sequence continues at coordinate 791,844 of JARHVA010002593.1, read as the reverse complement.
TTTCAAATCAACATAAATCTATTGTGTCTGATTCATAGACTCTGAGACCTTAATCTTAAGCCTCTATTTATAAAGCTTTATTAATTACTATTATTTGAACATGGCCTTCTACTTGTATATGACTCTACCTAGTTTAGTTCATGACATAACCAGTATCATTGATCTCCCCATAATTTCCCAAAGTTTATTTGTACATTAGAGTGACATATACTTTGAGCTAGCCCTTTTCATAATCATTTATTCACCCTCTCATGAAGCCACTAAAGACCAATTAACTGTTATACAAGATGATGTAGATTTTTCTTTAGCTTACTAGTAGGAATATTTCATTTACATTGAAAGCTTATTTGAGGACTAAATCTTAATTAACATTGTTATCATATCATTTATCTATTATAATTTCATATGCTTTTTATTTGATTAACTACATAAACAATGAAGTGACATCCTTATAAGGAAGAAAACCACTTCTTGGAATTGATCTCATATTAATAAATCCATCCAATTATCTATTAATCCATATTTTTCAAGTATTTACATGTGTATAGGTTAGCCTTCCCAGCCAAAAAGGATATCTCACTATCACTAGATTCAAAGTGATGCGTAACATCTTCCAATCTATAGGTATTCCCCATAAACCCTATTTTCATTTTCATTTGAGTTTTTAGTAAGTAATATTTAATTTAAAAGAAAATGAAAAACTACTTAAACACCTTGATGTTTCATTTTATAAGAGTAATCAAAGCAAATTTCCTATTTTTTTTAAAACAAACCAATCCTCCTTGATGGCTTCATATATTTTCATATTCATTGAGACTAATATTCTCATCCTCACTAAGATTTTAATTTTAATTATGACATACTCTCCACATTTTCACATGAGTATACATGATTTTATCTTTATACATGACATGATACATTTAACTCTTATTTTGAGATAAGTATATTACAAGATACATCCCTCATCTCAAAATATGGAAATTATAATGAGCTTGTCATAGATACATAAGCCTCCATGAAAATAATAATAATAATAATAATAATAATAATAATGGATTAGATATCAGGTGAGTTTAGTCACACCAAAAATATTAGCACATTGATACCGATTATGGTGGTATATTTCATACATATGCACTTGATTTTTAGAGACTTGAGTATAGATTCATACACACTTTTGTATACGCATTATCATATGTACATAATTCTAGGAATAATAATTATAGGTTTTCCATATATACATATATTTTGGATATAGGTTCTCAGATTTAGTATATAGATGCATAACATTCTATATCATTTTACACATATTCATGGGGTTGATATTGGTTCATGCACCTATACATACTTTCATATTAAGGAGGCATGATACTGGTTCATACACATATTTATATTTATGAGGCATGATATTGGTTCATGCACATATATACTATGATAGTTTACAATTGTCACAATTCCAAACATACATGATATTGATTCATGCACATTTGCACATTTTTTAGTAAGCACTAACATAATTATTTTTATTTGAATCACTTTTTAATCTACATCAACTAGTGAGAAACATTTTATCTATAAATCCATCTATAGTAGTTGATTCATATTTTTACAAGTAATGTACATTGAGGTTTAGCAATTCTCAACAACTATAGCATTTCTTCTATTTAACCCATCATGTGGTTCATATTTATTTATTATATCTAAGTATTTATTTTGGTTAGTATATCTTATAATTCTCTCCATATTTACGAGGGTTGGGGCGTGTTGTCTTCCCAACCCAAGGGCTTGCATAGTTACACAAAATTAGGTTTAATCCTCAATTTCTCTATGGTTCAACAAGAGGAACCAATCTTCAAGTGATTTAGTTTAAATCACTTTTATCTAATGTCTCAACAAGAAATCATCATCTTCAACAAGTTTCAAGGGAAGCATGGTTTTCATGAACACACAAGTGTACTCCTTCCTTTCTCTTTAATTTTTAAATTTTAAGTTCATATTTCAAAATTCAATCTATGGACATTGAATACTATATGTTTATTACAAGTTTTAATATTGAGTGACCTGCATAATTATATCTTCTTACAAAATACAAAATTTATTATACACACTCAAGTATACCTTTTTATTTTTACTCTAGTAATTCCATTACTACAATAAATGAGAGCATTTGTAGATTCTAAAATATGGTATTAAGTACTTGACAATGACAAAATTTATATATATTTACCATATATGGCATGCATGCATAATATGGTCCTAACCTACCATTATATCACACCTACATTCTACCTTATGTGTTTTAACCTTTCATTCTATTGTTACACACCTATAAGAACCTCACTATCTATTTCCAACTAATATACTATTCTGCATAGACATCCAAAAAACTTTAATTAAATAATTATGTGCACATGGGGGTAACTCTAAACTAGATTAGTGTTCCTAATTTATACTAACTTGCATTTATCAATAGTGACCTTCTCTAAGAAAAACTACTTTTTAAGATCTAATATTTCCTTAGGGTTGGCCCATTCACCTAGTATGTTGGTGGCATGATAAATTACCCAATTAGACTCATATATATAGATCAAGGCATAGCTTGATAAGGTACTTGTTACTTATTTTAAAAATATATATACACTATTGCACATTGAGAAAATTTTCCCTATTCTTCCCAAATTGTTAATTAGTCACTATGAATAGTCACAAGCCAAGTTTGAAGCATACTAAATAAAAGTCAAATAAAACATTATAGAGTATCAAATATAAATCATTATTTACATTCATATATTGAAGGATCACAATTACATAATCAAAGTAGGTGGGATAACTACATTTGGTTTGATTTCCCTCCTTAGATTATCAAATACATAGGTAGTAGTTAAGCATTATCCCTCACAAGCACACCAAGGTTTCTAAGATGAAGGAGGTTGATTTATGGAGTTTCACACATAATCAAGGTTTAGAATCATAAATATAGATATTTTATAGACATGTGGAGGTGATTGTATGGTCTACCCTCTTTTTTGTACAAGTCATTACCAACCACTACGTATCAGTATAGACAATCAATATTGACCCAAAGCTTATATAAATGACCCTAAGTAGACAAAAATACATTTTTCTATATGGAAAAATAATATGTCTACCTAAATATATTTTCCATTGTCAAAATACAGTAACAATCAGAGAGTCAACAAAAAATCTAAGTACTTAACCTTTTTTGCACTTACTATATTTAACACATGTTAATTATCAAATCATTAAAATAAGATTTAGTATTTTACATTATGATGTATGCTTTAATTTCACATCTATCAATATGAATTCATATCCTAGTTTATATCCTATTAGAGTTTCTAAATCTAAATTAGGGAAAAACACTTATATTATGTGCAATGCCATGATTCACATCATGTATTTATTCCAATGTTTATTATTGTGTGTTTAATTGTTATATATACTTTAAATGACACTTGTATGCCTATTTCCTTGGATTAAATGATTTATACAAGCTTGAATGATCAAATACTTATATGATGACATATATTATCACATTTGCATACATAATTTACATGATTAATTTTTTTTATAAATAACACATGAACGACATAAATATTTATTTTGACATGAGTGATTCATACGCTTTATCCCTTATATAAAAATGGGGGGAATGTAATGGGCCTATATTAGATATTTAGTCCATGATGGATATATAGTTCATGCTTTAGATCAAATTATGTGATTTAAGTGGATAGATTGAGGCATTCTACATGATTATGAGGAATAGTTGGGATACTCTATGACATTTTGAGATAAATTATATGGAGTGGATTGAGAATATTTATCAGATTGAGAAGATTGACAGACATTCTATGATATTAATATAGACAATTTAAGGCAATTTATATCACTTAAAGATATATATATAGATCAAATTAGGGGCATAAATTGTGTTCATGCAAAACACTTTTGCATATTATATATTAATGATCAATGGGGAATGATGGTACTATGTAAGAACTTTAGATCTAAATTCATATGCATATTTTGATTCAAAGCTTCAATTTACATATGAACATATTTTAAGGTTAAACCTTGACATACATACCTATTTATGGGTTCCACCTTGACATACAAACTTGTTTTAGGGTTCCACCTTTGCATATAAACTTGTTTCAAGATTCCACAAAAAGAGTTATGACGATATTTATAGTAGAGAATCTAAGGTTTATCTAGCACTCAAATTCTAGTACTTCTCCATCTCTAGTGGTGGTTTAGGTGTTAACACTCCTCAACATAAGACTTTAGTATTTGCATCCCCTTGGGGCATAATCACACCATGACATTAAACAAAAAAATTCAACAAATGTGAGCTTGGTAAGTGTACCCATAGGTTTATCTATTCCTTGAATTTTCTATTTCAAATAATATAATGATCTATATTATTTCAGATTTTATATCATGAGCCTACATTGAAATATACATGTATCCTAGTAAATTTTACATAGATCAAGTGGGGCATTTGGGGTATACCTATCAACATCAAGTGTGGTTAATTATTGATACCATTTTTTTAATTTTATCATTTTAATTTATAATTTTCAATACTAGACTAAAGGGGGGCATTTTTAGACACCTAAATTTTGTATTAGACACCTTTTAACATCCAATTTGCCATACTTGGACTTTTTGAACACATTTGACTCATGTTCACTCTTTCTCTTATCTGTCTACCCACATATTGCCTTGTATAACCCAGTTTACCAATACACATTTTCAAGATAACCCTAATCTATATGATATTACTCCATAATCCTAAGTAGACTATCACCATATCTATTTATAACATTTATGAAGTGTTTGAACTCATATTTCTTGATTTGAGTAGTTACATAATAGATATAGAGTATTTTTAGGGACTTGATGAATACAGTGAACAACATAAACTAGAAATCAACTAAATGAATCTCTTCTACATTTCTTTATCAATTCCAAGTATAGTAAGTGTAATATCAATCTACCCTTTTACATTCAGATTTGTGTGATTATAACCCTATTTTATAGAATCTTAATATTTATAGTTTTATCTTATTTAGATCGCATTAATTTTAAAAAATAAGTAAAATATATACTAATAGTATTGTCCTTTTTACTCCTAAATAGAGATAACTTGCATGATTATTAAAACATCCTCATAATGTGTTACATAAGTTACTCCATTTCAAAATCATGTCTCTCCTTTTACAATTGGAGATTGATATGATAAAGACAGAATATAAGGGGTTCAATATTGATTCATATTGTGAGTGGCATAGATGTGTGGTATATCTAATTAATAGATGTTTCGATTTGAAGCTTAAAATACAATATTTAATTCAGAACAATAAAATTGAGATCCATGGTGTTAGAAAACCAACTAATTATTAAATTACACATCTTAATTTGAATCTTAACATGTTTTCATATTTATTTCCCAAACATGTGAAACTATCACTCGCACCTTGATCTATCGAATAGGATCCTAATTTAAGGGAATTTGAGGTACATATGACTTATAATGCACATATTCTTATATCTTATTATGTTCCTACAACTAAGTAGGCTCATCTTATAAAATTTATTATTGGTACACTTGAAAGTGCACAAGTACAATGACTTACAACTAAATTTTATGACCATGAGATTATTAATGATGATTTTACCAATGCACCTTTTTCATATGTTCTTTCATTGACTCATATCCTATATATAGTGTTATGGTGGATACTAGGTCAAGTTTAAACATATACACTATGAAATTCCTTACCAGTATTGGGTACACATGCAAACTTGATTTGTATGTTAAAGAGAGTAAAATATTTTGATATGAAGTGACAAAATCCTCTTGGGATCATTGTGTTACCACTTATGGTAGGGCATACAGCTATTTCTACTTGGTTTTTTTCCCAACACGTATGTATTTCACATGTTATTATGATGACCATGGATACATATGATATATCCAATCCCATATTTGGTATATTTATGTTTGAAGTATATGTATATCAATCTAGTGGTTACAATTATGGGTATTCCATATGAGTACCCGATCCAACCTAAGACATTTCCTCAAGTGCCTCCATAATAGCCTATTATATAACCTACATAGGTTCAACCTCTAAGATAAAAATCAAAGGCAAGTGATAAGCTTTCCTCAAGGACCAATTCTCCAATATCCTTTACATCAACAATCTATTCAAGCTTAGTAAACACTACCTAATTTGTCATGTCCTATGATAGTTTCACAGAGACCTTGTGAGCATGTTCTAAAAACAAGACCAATGCATTATAATGACATACAATATATTAGACATGTTCCTATGACTACTATAAATATGTATTATATACATGATCAAATTACATATGGTGATTATGTTGGAAAGTTTACAACTCATGAGCATTTCTCTAAATTAGAACATGATATATAAGTTACTTCTTACTCGAGATGTGTCACATTTTAATAAATTGATCCAAGACCTAAAATTTATCATACCTTTTATGATATCATAGGTTAGTTGGTAAATAATTAAAAATACAAACATGCAAAAAAAATTTAAAACCTATGATTGACACATGTTTTTTTTGTACATATAGATTGATTGATGTTATTCATCACATACATGGTGAATAACACATCCATTGTATATGCACATGTTTTTAATAGTATACATAAGTGAGATTAAGGAAATATAGGTTGCATATGATTCATGGACATAAAGATGTGTGACATTACTTACACCTAAGGTCAACCTTTCTACATTATGGAAATGCCTATATAGCGGGTATCTTCATACATTTTTAATTTATATTTGTCTATACTAATCCATTAATAATATTAGACTATTATATATGACTTAATTTTTCTCATATTTTATAGAGTTTTATTCCCTATGGATATTTTATTTTTCTATACTATATGATGGAATTGATCAGTTATGCATACTAACATTGTTTGTTCTCTATTTGCTTGATATTGATAAATGTAGCATTGCTTGATCATTGATGTGTGTTATACTAGTTTTACCATGTATAAATTAATAGTTTTTTATCACATCATATGCCAATTATTATAAAGGATCCTTTAGTCCTAGTCAGCACCATGTCCTACATGTCAATTCAAAGGTATGTTATGTCTTGTATGCATGTGTGTTTATTTATCATGATATTTTATGTGTGCATATACATGGTTACATATATGAATATTAATATGATATTGGTGTCATGACTTATATCATTAATTATTATATTATGTGATGTTACCATGATTTATATGTTGCATCCATTACAATTATTATCACTATGTATTTAATTAATATAACTACTAGATATTGACAATTATATGCCCATTACCTTAGATTACATGTTTCATAAGTTATCAAATGATAAAAATTATTATATGAGGTCATATAATATCATTTTTGTATACATTATTTACATTATTATACTTTTTTATAGAACACATGATGCACATAAATCTTTCTTTTCAGATGAGTGATTCACAACTTTCATCCCTCATGAAAAAGGGGCATATAGTGGGATTGTTCCAAATTTTAGGCCATGAAAAATAGACATTTAATGTTATAATACATTTTATGTGATTTTAATGGATAAAATTGAGTAAATTAATACATTTGAGACATTATATGGGATTATGAGGAATAGTCAGGGCATTCTATGACATTGTGAAAGATGTTGGCATTCTATATCACTTTGAGGTATAGATGAATCATATTGGGGCATGGAATTTGTTCATGAAAAATAATTTTATACTTTTTATATTTAATATTAGTGGGTAATTATGGAACTATGTAAGCACTTTGGGTCTATAATATATTTACAACGGTTTATCCTTTTACAGACTAACCTATTTTAGGGTTCTAGTATTACATATAAACTTGTTTTGGGGTTCCAATTTGACATACGAACCTGAGTTTAAAGTTTCCTAAAATAATTACTATGATATTCAAAGTAGTGTGGTTGATATTACTACATCACTCAACTTATAACACTTCTTATCCAATGGTAGTCTGGGAATTTATACTCATCATATTATTGTTTCATTAGTTTCATCTCCTTAGGGCATGACCACCCCATAGCATTCTCCAAAAAAAATGGAAACTTGGTTCAGATACCATCAAGTGTTTTTATTATTTGGATTTTCAAATTCAATTGATTGAATGATCTTCATTATTTCATATTTATTATCATGAGAAGACATTGATTTCTATAAGTTTTATTAGAATTTTTTCATGGAGAAAATGGGACATTTTATTCATACATGTCAACACCTAGTGTGGTTATCACATGTACCAAATTTATTCTTTTATCTTTTTAATTTAGAATTGTTTATAATAGCTTAAAAGGGAAGAATTTTTATATAACTAAATTTTGAATTAGACACTTTTACCTACTTTGACTTACTTGGATATTTCTCATATATTCAAATTTTTTGCACACTTTCCCTCTATATGTCTACCCATATATTATCTTGGAAAACTCTATTCACCATATACACCCATTCAGGACCATCCTTGTCTATACAGTAACATCCTAAAATTTTAATCATAACTTCTCCATATATTAGATCATTGATTTACACACCCAAAATAATACCGATAATGGTTGTATAGTAATGATTATGATAATTATTTATGTCTATCAATAGTGTCCAAGACCACTCAATAATATTTTTTTTAAATTAGGATTTTTCCATTAGGTCATCCTAGACACATATCATGAGTTGGTCATAATGGGAAATAATAAAGAGTTAGCTATAAATACAAATCATTCATAAGGCTATACTCACTTAGAAATTAATTGACCACATCTTGAGAATCACTTGAAAACTTAAGGAATCAATTATCACTCTATTGATACATTACCACAAAGGTATACACATCTAAAATCCTTTAAATTATTATCCATAGAGTTTATTATAAATACATTAATGTCAAATTTGCATGTTGCCAAGTGTTAGAGATCAAAACATTACATTGCATTATGGATTGTTCAATATGTTTCAAACACACATAGGTGTGATAACTACATGTAGTATGAGCCTTCTTTAGGGCATTTAAAAATATTAAATGATTATAAATTTATTCAAGAGTGGTTAGGGCTATCTAACCCAAATTATTAACACATTTTTCAATGGCATCTTGTGGTCAAAATCAAAATTAGGGTTTGAATGAAAAGAGAATAAAAACAAAGCTCAACACATATGACCAAAGGTGAGTACACACAAAAGAATAATTTATAGGTGTAGGTAAAATTATCTAAAAATTTATAGATCTATAATGTGAATAGGGACACTTTTGGTAACCTTTATACATTGTTAACTATGACATGGGTTAGACTCTATCGACAACATCTAGAGAGGTTTTGAGCCTCTATTTTAGGTTTAAGTAGTTTAATATATAGGTAAAAATCATTTCCAAGTATAAATATACCTTTTTTGAGCAATAGATAACCATAATTAGTTTAATTCAAAATAATGAAATATCTAGAATATCAACTTTAATTCAAAATAATACTTTATTCTTATATTTTACTTAATATGATAGCTCAAATATTTACACTATTTAGGACCACATTATCTAAAATAATTAAAACACTAATGCAAATGTGAAATTATTATTCTACATTTTTAAATTTTATATCTTCCTTGTGAAATAGTTTTATCTTGTTTTTAGTGATAAATGCTAAAAATATATACCATCTTCCTAGTTGCATAAGATGTAAGTGTGTGAAACATGGAGGAATATATTGATAATGATGTAATAATAAGGAAATTATAACCAAATATAATTAAAAATAATCTAAAACTTAGATATTAAATTTAAAATTAGACCCTAAGAAGATGAGGACAATGAAATCCTAGGTTAGATGATCATAAAGATAGGTTCACCAAACTATTTAGTGAAAACTAGGAATAACATTATGTAATGAATTAAAATTAAGTAACAAGATAGATTTAATAAAGTGTAATTAATAAAATATAAATAATTCCTAAAAATAGATAAATTAAAAATAAAATGATTGAATAATCTGAATAAATGAATAAAGATAAATAATGATGGAAACATAAACACTTGGGCATTATTCTTAAATTCTAAGAATAGAAATGGGATACAAAGTTGATTATACTATAAGCCTAAAAATATGACTATGTTCTATTTTTGGGTTAAAATTAGTCAATTACCAATTTTATCTTGGTTAGAATCACTAGACCATAAATTATCTCCCTGTGTTGATTCTAATTTTATACTTGGGCATTGGTTGTTTCCTTTGTTGATGATTTCTATAATTTTATATTAAAATGCATAAGTTGATAATGAATGTGACTATGCTTCACTTTAAATAAATAATAGAAAAAATTTGGTGAAATGTTCCTCCTTTTATCCTTGACCTAATCCTTACATGTATGTATAAATAATTTGTGCAAGTTACCTAACTTGGGAGAACTATTGAGGAATTGTAGCTATATATCTTGCACACTTGGAATCAAATTCAATGTATTTCTAGTGCATGTGATTGAAATCCCAACACAAGTGAGAGATAAGTATTCATATTCTCTTCCCTAGATAATCTAATGCAACTATATCTTCTTACTATAACCTTATTCTGGCATAAGGTGATGATGGAAAAAGACTTGGATTTGATGTAGATGTAATGAAGGATAAATGTGTAGGATCCTTAACCAATTTAGTAATTATTAGAAAAAATATGTGGCTTAAACTTGAATTCAAGTGGATATATCAAGACCACTTGGTTTAAGATATTAAAATCTAGTATTAAGTACTTGACAAAGATAAACTTGGTATAGATTTATGACAAATGACTTTTGCACACAAGTATTGTCCTAACCAACCATTCTCTCATACCTATATGCTAATTTATGAGTATGACCCTTTCATTCTATTATTACACACCTATATGAAGCTTAATTTTTTTTTCAAGCCTACATACTATCTTACATAAACATAACTAGATGCTCAGTTTATTCCTCTTGTGCATGGGTTAATAATATTATAGTGGGTCAATATCACTAGCTAATTCTACCTTGATACTAATATTATTAATCCTCTCCCAGCAATGACTAATTTTTAAAATTAAACCTTTCATTAGGATCTACCTATTTGGCTAGCATGTCATTGGTGTGATAAATTATCTATTTGGACTTATGTATATACAAATAAATACTTCACTTGATATGGGACTTGGTGCTCATCTCATACACATATATACATTATTACACATTGAGAAAATATGTCTTGGTCTTTAGAAATGGTGAATCAATCACTAGGAAAAGTTAAAATCCAAAATTGAAGCATACTAAAGCTAAGTCAAAGCAAGCATTATCAAGCATCAAATCCAAATCATTAGTTACATTTATATAGCAAAGAAGCATAATTACATAATCACATTAGGTGATATAACTACATGTGTCTTGATTTCCCTCTTTGGAGTATTAGTTATGTAGGTTGATGCAACTAACCATGTGATGACAAAAACATAATCCTAGATCAAGGCGAATCAAAATCCTAATTTAGTCTCTTTTCCACTATCAAAATATAGTAATAGTTAAATAGTCAGTCACAAAATCTAAGTACTTTTCCCTTTTTTATATTTACTATATTTATCATATGTCACTTGTCAAATCATTGTAATATATTTCAAGATTTTACATTTAGATTCATGCTTAAATGCCATATTTAATGATCTAAATTTACATACTAGTTATTATCTTATTAGGGTTTATAAAACATAATTAAGTTAAAACATATTGGTGAACCCAAACATTTATAAAACTATGTCACACCCTAGGTATCCCTTAAGATTTCATCCTTCTAAGGTTTCAAATTTCAGCCTTAGAATTTTATTTTTAGACATGATTTATGATTATTCCCTAACAATACACATTATCCACGGCTATAATAAATCAACATTATTTGTTAAGTCAAGTCATGAAGGTGATATTTTAAAATTGTTTCACTTTCCTCTGTTACATTTTGATCAATCATATAATCAAATAGCTCATATCTAAGAACATTAATAAGGCTTAAATTATCAATGAAAAATCTCAAGCCTTCCTCAAATCATATTATTGTAATCTCCAATATAAACTACCTCTTGTTACCACTAAATTCAAAAGGGCATGATGAATCATTTTTTTTCTCCTCCCCCTAGACCTAGAAGTTGTACTAGCTACCATCTTGTCTTATTATTCACCCAAAACTTATTTTAGATTTTATAGCCCATGTTATCAACACTAGACAAGGTATGGTGCCCTATCATGCATGGAGAAATAAAGGTAATAAAAATATTCCTCCTAAACCTCCTCCACCTCTCATGAATCAAACCAATTAACTTAAATGGTATGACATCATAGATTAACTGAAGAACACCCATGCTAAAATTTTCATCTTCGAGTTACTCAAGAGATTAATGGTTTATAAATACATATTATATGAGGAATTGAGAAATATAAATATCCATATTAATACACAACCTATGCCATTCAATTTTATCTTGAATATATTTAAATATATTGAAAAATCCATCACCTTTGACAAATAAGACTTACCTACACAACACACAAGAGAACAAAACCGACCATTATTCACTCAAGTTTAAGTGTAAAGTAAAATGGTCAAATTTGGATTGGTGTCAATACTAAAATTTGGTACTAATTACTTGATAATGACAATTTTTTCATACATTTACTATGCATGACATGTGCACATAAATATGATCCTAACCCACCATTCTATCATACCTACATTCTACCTTATGAATTTCATCCTTTCATTCTATTGTTACACACTTATATGAATCTCACTATCTATTTAAAACATGCTTAATATCCTACATAAACATTTCCAAACCTCTATTTTAGTCCTCATGTGCATGGGTAAGTAACATCAAACTCGGTTAGTATCTACATATGATAATGACTTGAGCTTAACAATACTAATCTTCTCCTCACAATAACTACTTTTTAAACTCAAAATTATCCTTAGGTTTGGCCCATCTACCTATCATATTGGTGGTGTGATAATTTACCCAATTAGACTCATATATATATATCAAGGCCTCATTTGATAGGTGACTTGACACTTATTAGGTACACATCAATACACTTGCACATTTAGAAAATATACCTTGTTCTTCCAAAATTATGAATCAATCATTAAGATCAGTCACAAACCAATTCTAAAGCACAATAAATTCAATTTAAATTAATCATTGTCAAGTTTCAGATTCAAATCTTAAAATTCATTCATATAGTGAAGGAACACAATTTTACAATAATATTAGGTGGAAGAACTACATGTGACTTGATTTTCCTCTTTAAAGTATCATATACATAGGCAGTGTCAATAATTTAATAGAGGTGATTGGGTCATCTCATCCCATTACACTTAATTTTTATAGTTTTATATCCCTCACAATCACACCTAAGGTTTAATGATGAAAGAGGTTTATTTTTTAATTTAATTTCATCATTTGAGTTTAGCAACATACATAAAGAGATTTTAGAGATAGGTGAAGGTGATTTTATGGTCATAGATCCATACTTTGGCATAGGTCACTATCAACCACTCAGGTTAGTATCACAATTGATCTAATAGAACTAACCCCATGTAAATAGAAACATATTTATATAACCTAAAAAACCACATGCCTTATTTAATTTATTTTCCACTATCATAATACAGTCATAATTAGATAATCAATCAAAAAATATAAGTACTTATCCCATTATTATGCTTACTATATTTAAAATATACAATTATCAAATCATTACAGTTAGTTTTAGTATTTTACATTTAGATTTATGCTTGAATGACATATTAATCAATATAAATTATTCTACTATTTTCTATCCTATTAGGGTTTACATAACCAAATAAGGGTAAAACATATTAGTGAACTCATACATTGATTAAACCATGTCAAAACCTATGTCTTCATTAGGGTTTCATCTTTCTAAGGTTTCAAATTTTAGCCTTAGGGTTTCTCAAATCTAACTCTTATTCATGTATGATCCATTTGATTTTAGGGTTCATCCTTATACTTGTATCCATTATTATTCTAGAGTTTTATGTTTTTTATATGCCTAAACAACCTGAAAACCCTAACCACTCTCCTAATATGGAATTTTCTATTTTTCCTTCCACATTTTCTAAAGGTAGTGATAAATACTTTCTCTCCAAGGAGGTCTATGTTGTTACTATCCCAAGAGTTATGGGGACCCCTCCTATAGTAAAAAATAGATGTTTTATAAATGTTTCTCCCACAACCACTCTTGATGGTATTTGTATGCATATTTGATTAGTAATACCTATGTATTGTGTTTATGAAATCCCTTAAGATTGAATAGTCACTATGAGAATATCCATAGGGGAATTTAAAAATCAAAAACAATATTTCAATTTAAATATCACATCACTAGAAAATAAGATCACATATATAAATAATCCAAAACGTGCAAGTGTTAACCATATATCTATATCTCTATCCAAATATTTTGTGCCTCAATAGACTTCATCTTTAAAATGGTAGACAAAACATGATACATTTATTGTGAGCCAAAAAGTGTACATAAGGCTAATAAGAGTTAAATTTATATTCCAAGGAAAATGCTTTGAAACAAGTTGATCACATTACCTCTTATTCATCCTCTAAGGAAATCAAAATACTACTATCAATATCAGATAATGCATGGACATAATATATATAATTTTTAGACTTTGAAGAGAAAAATAAAAATTATCACTGACAATGATGATTTTATACTAGATACATCCATCAAACCACCACTTGATTCAAGAACAACTTTTATAATTAAATATTTATCTATGATTTTTCTAGGATGACTTAAGTGTTTTTCATGAAAAAAAATCAAAAGTTTTTACTAGATTTGTTGATTGGTTACCCTTCTTTGAAAAATAAATAGGTTCACACTTAGCCACTCTTCATTTATACAATGGTGGTGAGTATACTTCAAATGAGTTTTTGAATTATTTTTGGGAACATGAAATTCATCAATAATATAGTAATGCTTATAGTCCACAACAAAATTGAGTATCTTAATTGATAAATAGGACTTTAGAGGGCATAGCTTGAGCTATGTTGCACTATAAATATATTTATGATAAGTTTTGGGATGAAGCCATCGGTACTATAGTGTATTCGAGAAATACATCCCCTACAACTGTACTTTTGGGACAAACTCCATATGAGGATTGGTATGTTGTTAAACCATAATTTAAACACTTGAAAGTTTTTGGATGCCTTTATTTCTCTTTAGTTCCCACTAAACATAGAACTAAGTTAGAACCATGAAGTTAAAAAAACATATTTCTTGGATATTCAGAAAATAAAAAGGGGTATCATTTGCTTTCATATGATACAGGCAAATTTATAGTAATCAAGGATGTGGTATTTAATGAAATTGGTACTGTGAACACTACAAATATTGATTCTCAATTTGAAAAGTTTGAGAGTAATATTGGAAAACATGATAAGGGATTGAATAATGAGGCCAAATCTCATAGGTTATGGTATGAGACTAGTATCCCTTCTATTTCCTCTAGTTCTTCAAAGTTTCATGACTTAGAAAATGTTGACAGTTCTCTAAGTCTTCCTTCTATTAGTTTATATGATGAGAATTCTAGTGTTCTTGATCTGAACAATTTGACCAAATATCCAAAATGGGATCAATGTACTTTTTTTGAAGTGAAAGCATATTAAATTGGTCTAATAATTCCCAAGAGTTCTCACAAATAGGTGAACTATGCAATGGTAATTACTAATTCTTCCACTGATCTATCTACTTTTGAGGAGGATTCTACTGAATCAATTTGTCAATGGGCAATGAAAAGTGAGTATGATGCAATTATTAATAATAATACTTGGGTTTTATTTTATCATCCTCCACAAGTTCAAACCATTTGATGTAAATTGGTTTATAGGGTCAAGTATAAATTAGATGGCTCCATTGATAAACATAAGGCAAGACTTTTTGTGAAAGGCTATGCACAAAAAAAGGTATTGACTATGAAGAAACTTTAACACCAACTATAAATTGCCACACTATTCATATGGTACTTGCCTTAGAAGCACAAAATGGTTGGAAATTAAATTATATGGATGTTAAAAGTGTTTTTTTAAATGGTGATTTATAGGAAGAAGTATATATGAAATAACCTCAAGTTTTTTAGAAACTAGGTACATAACACAAAGTGTGTAAATTGATCAAAGCTCTTTATGGGCTTAACTAAGCACCCAAGGCTTGGTATGAAAAAATGGGAATAAAATTAGAATTCAATATAGTGAATCTGATGATACTCTCTATATTCAAGTGTAGGGTAAGAAATTGGTTATTCTTGTTCTCTACGTCAATGACTTATTTCTCACAAGTAATGATCAAAACCATAACAAGCCTATGAAGAAATAATTTAAACATGGGTTTGACATGATAGATCTTAGAATTATTCACTATTATCTAGGCATAGAAGTAAATTAGAAAGAGCAAAGTATTTTCATTTCATAATCTAAGTATATTTCTAAGTTATTAACTATGTTTGGCATGAATGATTGAAAACCTACCCTCACTCCCATGGAAATTAACTTGAAATTATCTAAGGATGATGGTAGTTCATTTTTTCATGGCACCAAATACATATAATTAGTGGGAGGTTTGATATACTTAATGATTACCAGGCCTTATATATCATATTCAATTAAAATTTTGTCTAGGTTTATGCATGAACCTAGAGAAATTCATTGGCATGCAGTAAAAAGAGTACTTCATTACATTCAGGGAACAAAAACATATGCATTTGAGTAATGGCATAATAATAACTTCAAACTTATTGGATATTTTGATGTAGATTTTGATAGATGTGTGGATGATAGAGTGTCCATAACAGGATACACTATCCATATGGGTTCATCTACCATTACTTAGTGTTGTAAGAAGTAGGATACAATGGTAAATTCATCAATAGAATTAGAATACATCAAAACATGGGATGTTTCTATATAAATTGTCTATTTACACCACATTCTTAAATATCTTCAGATTTCTTGGATTGTTCCTACACATTTATACATTGATAATCAAATTGCAATCAAGATGTCTAAAAATCTAGTATTTCATGGCAAAAAAAAACATATGGATATCAAATATCACTATTTATGAATGCTAGTGGTTAATAAAACACTTGATCTAACATATTTCCCAACTATTAATCAGACAGCTGATATGTTCACAAAACCCCTTAACATAATCAAATTTGAGAAATTCATAAAAATTCTTGGAATTAGTCCAAAGAACTCACTTTGGATCATGGGGGGGTTTGTTAAGACTTGTTCCAAAGTCTTAATATTAGGTTAGGTTTTTATGTTAATAATAAATAGTGTTAGGTAAATAATAATGTAAAATGGCATGCATCTTTTATAAAGACACCCCCTTTAATAATATTTAGTTACCTTTATTTATGTTTTTAAGTTAAATAATTACAACTAATTTTTGAGTTGCATTCCCATGAGAAGTGGTTATTTAGTTAGTTGGTTTTACTAGTCACAGGTGAAATCCTATAAATTCATGTTTTTTTTATGTCAGAGGGTTAACAACATATTGGCACCCTTTTCATGTACTTATTTTATCTTGATTAATAAAATTATTGTGGACCTACTTCAATGGACATAACATGTACCTCCAATAATTTTACTTAGTTAATTAAATTGTTTGAGTTCTATCATAATGCATCTTGAAATTTGACTCGATTTATATTTATTGTATCTTTGATTTTGACTTGACTTATCTTGATTTGTAACTTAGAGTTTGGCTTGAGATTTTTGACTTGCATCTTGCATGCATGTTTATTCTTATTTGATAAACTTCTAAATCTAGCCCAAATGGGGTGTCAGAAGAGAGAGATGTATTATTTCATGTTTTATTTTCCTTTTTTAATGAAATTTCCTTTCTAAAATTCATTTTATGATGACAATAACAACTCTCCATACTGGTTCTTCTTGGATGTGTATATATTTTATGGTTTGATAAGCTTCTTAAATGCACCATGAAAACCATATAAAGAGTGTAAATAATATTTTAACAACATCACCTTGGTGTAACAAACTTTCAAACAAATTTATAGCTCCAAATTCCACTTATAACCTCCAAAAATGCCATTTTGTGCTCTTTAGGCCTCAAGAAACCCTATTTTGGATTAGGGGATATAAAATGAGTTATAGACCTCACAAGAAACTCCTAATATACTAGTTTTATAGGAATCAATGGTTTATACCTATAAAATTTTGAAATTTTCAAAAAATCTTCACCAAACTCTCAAACAAAAATTCATAATAAAGTGTTTGCTTATTGCCCACAAGGTGACCTGGAGATGTTTTTCATTGAGTTTAGCCTATTTTTAATTTAATTTTAATTTTTTTATAATCTATTAATACATTTAAATAAATTATACACACTCTCAAATAATTTTTTGCCATTGTAAGGACCTAAAACACTCATTTCTAACTCAATTTATGAGCAAATTAGTGAAAAAACTCCTGATTTTCTTCATGAACAGACCTATGTTTTGGTATTTTATATCTAATAAGGTATATAACAGATAAAAACCCACTTTAAAACTTTAAATTATATCAAAATAGACTTCTATGTCAAATTTCAATTGATTTCATTTATTAAAATTGAAAATATGCATTTTTTGGTGTTTCCTAGCTTATACAATTTCATTTATGAATGCCTATAGGTGTGATTTTTACCATTTTATTGATTTTTATGAGTAATAAATGCCTTATTATATTTTAATTATTACCTATAATATCCCCTCTCATCATACCATTTTATATTTTCAACCAATCACTTAAACCTCTAAAATATATATATATATATTGACTTTCTCTCTTACTTTCATAAAACCTTATAACCTGTACCTTTGTATTATCCATTATTTTCCTTAAAATTGTGATTTATTAATATTTATTAAGGTTATTTATTCCCCATAATAACTCACATAATTTTTATTTTTCATTGAATAACTTAAAATGCAAACATACTACCTAAAACTAAGCCATTGGGTTTTAAGAAGTGTTTTAGAGCACCTTTTTTTCTTAACAATTGTTCATAAATTTAAGTCCCTATAACATAAAAAAAATTCATGTAATATTTATTTAATATGATTCCAAAATTTTCATTAATACCATTTTTACCAAATCTTCTTCTCCTTCATGAAATGATCATTTGAAAATTTCTCTCACTAGCTTGCAACTAGCTAGTTTGAGGAATAAAAGAAACTTTTTCCAAAATTTTAACTTGTGAGATATTCATGAAAATGTTTATGTATTGATTAATATTTTATTATTTTTTTAATATATTTTTAAATATTCACTCCATTATTTGAGTCTTATTTAAAACCTACACCTAAACAACTTTGACCAATGGTGGCAAAATTTATCAACATTCTTAGTGACTTTATTGGCATGTTTGCCTGTTAAACACTCAAGACTAGTAGATTTAACCATTTTGATATAGAGTTATTAAAATATCACAAAAATTAAACTTAAATTTCCCTTAAACAACTACAACAATTTTGCATAATCACTTATTGAATTAAAAACTAGAACAACTACCAATTGAAAAAGATGCAAGATAGCACTTAGAGGAAAATGAAAATTAAAAATACTAACTGAACATATGTATAACAATGCTTGGAAGAAAGTAAAATATAAAACTAATTTTTAAAATACTCAAAAATCCATCTGGATCAAATCAAAAACCTCTTAGGTCCTCTCCATGTGGTTGATAAAAATGAGTAACAAACTATTGTTTGAGTGCCAAACCATTGTTTGAGTGCCATTTTGGTTGGATCAACTCTTTTCTTGATTTTCAACCTCTTTGTATTGTCTCCAAGTGAATAAATTTAATAAATCATATATCCAATATAAAAAACTCTTCTTATGTTTTAATTTTCACCTCATTTTGTTCTTTAACATTAAACATGCTCTTTAATGTAACCACATTCTAATCTATAGAAACAACTTCAACCTTTAGTGGCTCACTATAATAATGTTCTTGGCTTTATCTGACATCTTTAGATATTCATTTTGATTGTAAACTACTAAAAATTGTTCAAACTCTTCATAAAAACCTTCTTGATCCTTACTTTTAGTTTCTTCATCTTTACTTAGTTCATGTATATGGCCATTACCTTGTGAAACCACTACTACAAGCTCACTAGTTGTTGTCATGTCATCATGAACATCTTTTGATAGACTTCTTCAAATTCACCTTCAGCTAAAATTTGCTTTTTCTCCTCAAAGGCTTAAATATGATATTATTCTATGCAAAATTGAATATCATTTTACCAACACAAATATTGATCATCCTCTTTTGAAAAATTCTCCTCTTTAATTGGATGTTCTTTTGCCCTCCATACAATAGGTCCTCCTTCAAAAGGAGAGATGTTAGAGGGAGATAGGTTCCATTTGGTGGCATAATAATATAGAGCATCATTGGATACTCTTGAATGGGATTTGGAATTGAAGAGGCATTAAGAAGGCTTTGATATTTAGAATTAATAATTTCATTCAATATTTCTTTGAAAGAAGGGAAAGAAACTTGTATTAGAGATGCTTCATACTTCTCTTTCCACTCAAAAATAAACCTCTAAAATTTTGATATCCCTTGATAATCATGGATAATTTCATATTAAATATTAAATGGGGGGATCAATAAACTTGGAAATTTTCTTGGTCAAGATTCAACAACTTTCTTCATCTCTTGATTTTAAATTAGCATGGAAAAAGGCTCTTCCCAAGAGTAGGCATGGCATAATCAGGGGTCTTGGTCAAAGAAGGTTTATAATATGGAATGCTTTTAGGCTCTTGGGAAAGAGTTATTAAATATTACATAGGCATAGGCTATTTAATATGATTATGGGTCTTAAAACTTGGATTTTTTAAGTAATTAGACTCTCTTGATGATTCAATGGGTTTTAGTTCTTCTTGTTTCCTACTTAGGATTTTGGACTCAATTCTTTGTACTCCCATGGGTGGCTAGTGTATTTGTCCTCTTTTAGCCTCATTATATCTCTTAAATTATTTAATCTCTTGTTGATGTATATAATCCCAATATTTAAACTCTTCTTGATGCATATTATATTTGTCTTCCCTATCACTTTCCATACATTATCTCTCAAAATCAAATCTTATCTCTTACATAGTTTTTTGGTTTGGTTGAAAAGAAAGTGATTTTACCAAGGTTGATTGGAAATATGATTAGGGGTGGGAGGGGGATAAATATCATGAGAATATTGATATCCTACTAGTTCAAGGCTAATTAAGGCGAGGCCATAAATATTTTCATCTTGATATGAAGGATATGAAAGTACAAAATTTTTATTTTCATAAAATAGAGGATTGAAATACATACCAATCGATACTCTTTAGGTACTTGGACTACTTAAACTAGTTATATATAACTTGGAGTCACCTTATTATAAGTATTTGGGTAATGTCTTTTTTGTAAATTTTTAAAACTGTCAACAATCTTTACCAATCTTCTGTGTTATGGTCCCACCGGACATGCCCAGAATTGTTATCACTTAGAAGTGTATCCATGCAAGAACATGTGCTTGTTCTCACTCTTTTTGATACAATGTAAACTATTCAAGGTGTGGATGAATTTATATTAGATATAATATCTAGATGAAGGGCTGGTTTCCTTTGGTATACTCAGCCACTTCTCTCTAAAAACTCTAATTATGTGTTTTCTTGACTAAGAAAAGGGTAAAAGGAGCAATGTTCACACTGAAAATAAATATGAAAATTAAAAATTTGGGGTGATGAACCAATGTGAAATTAAATTATTTAGATATTTGACATAATTTTGAAGCTAAATATATTTCACACATTCACTTCATTCTAATACAATGACTCTTACATCATTATTTCACATAGAGGTCTTGACAAACACTCACACTAGCTTAGAAGGAATGAATTCACTTCTAGATTAGGTATAAATCATACTTAGACACTCTATATTACTTTAAAATTTTCTCATTTTATAAATAAAGGTGAAACTTTCAAACAAAAACATAGGAAAATTAGTCATTCACTAAATTACATCAATAAATATTAAGCACACACTTCATGAATAACGTAAAAATGGAAGAAAATTCAGCTCTTCATTACTTCAAAGGTGATGTAGTATAAATTTTTGAAGAGTTTATATAATAAAAAACATAATATCATCCTAAATTTCTCAAAAATGAAAATACATATATAAAATGAAGCAAGAGAGAGAGGAGACAAATTGACCCTAAATTGGATGAGTCAACATGCTAACTCATAGTTCACTCTTACTTAAACTCCACTACCAACTCAACCTTTAAATCCACTACAAAAATCCAAATCACAATGTATAATATATTTATTTTAAACATTATATTATTAGATTATGGTTTATTAGGATAGATAAGCTTGTATTAATGTGTTTGAAAAAGTTAAAGGTCAACATGCATGCTTTGATGGTTGAGTCTTGAAGAGATGTTTGACTATCTTCAATTAACTTATTTTGAAATTACACTTAAATCATTTTGATCTTTCATGCATCTTTAAGTTTTAATTTATTTATCTTTATTTCATCTTGGAGTTTTAATTGACTTATCATGACTTGTAACTTGGAGTTTGACTTGAGCTTCTTGACTTGCATCTTGCATGTATGTTTCTTCTTCTTCTTTGTTTAACTTCTTTTAAATTTAGCCCAAATGGGATGTAGTAAAAGAGAGATATATTAATTAAAATTTAATTTTCCTTTATATTCATGAAATATCCTTGCTTAAAATGCATTTGATGATGACAATAATATCTCTTCATACTGGTTCTTCTTAGATGTGTATACCTTCTATGGTTTGACAAGCTTCTTGAATAAACCATGTAAACCTATAACTTGATGATGTTTAATTATTTTAATATATAAATATTTAAAATAATATTTTAACATCATCACCATGGTGTAACTTACCTTCAAACAAACTTTTATCTCCAAATTCCACTTATGACCTCCAAAAATGCCATTTTGTGCTCTTTAGTCTTCAAGAAACCCTAATTTGGATTAAGGGGTCTAAAATAAGTTATAGGAATAACTAGACACTTTTAATATTCTCATTTTATAGTTCTAAATGGTTTAGACCTATAAAAAATTTAAAATCCCAAAAACTCTTCACCAAACTCAAACAAAAATTCATAAAAAAGTGTTTGCTTGTTATCCAATGGGTGACTTGAGATGTTTTTCAATGATTTGATCATATTTTGAATTGATTTTCATTAAATTCACATGGATTAATAATTTTTAATTAATTATACATAATCTAAAATCATTTTTTTCCATTTTAAGGACTTGAAACACTCATTTCTAATTCCATTTATGAGCAAATTAGTGGAAAAACTTTGATTTCTTTCATGAACAGAGCTATGTTTTAGTATTTTATATATATTAAGGTAAATTAAATATATTAAAATAATTTTATATCTTTAATCACATAAAAATATAATTCCATTTCAAATTTCAAGAGATTTCATTCAATAAAACTCAAAATATGCATTGTTTGGTGTTTCCCAACTTGTATAATTTCATTTATGAAATCCTGTAGGTCTAAGTTTTGCCAAAAAATTTGAGATTTATGAGGTATAAATACCAAATTATTATTTTTTCATTAAATTTATTAGTAAATATAATCATTTAAACCATTTTATATCTTAAACTAATCACTTAAACCTCTCAAAAAATGTCTTTTTTGACTCTCTTGTTTGCTTAAAACCCTGTAACTTATACCTTTGCCTTTCTCCATTATTTTACTTAATTTTTTTATTTATTAAGTTTTATTAATGTTATTTATTCCCCATAATAACTCACACAACTTTTTTTAAGCAAATAACTCAAAAATTCAAACATGCTACCTAAAACCAAGTCATTGGGGTTTAAGAAGGGTTTTAGAGCACCTTTTCTTCTTAATGATTGTTTATAAATTTAAGTATATAAAAAATAAAACCAATGAAATAAATATTTACTTAATATTGTTTCAAATATTTTCCTACTACCATTCTAACTAACTTTTCTTCTCTTTCATGAAATGAACATTTGAAAATTGCCCTCACTAGCTTACAAATAGCTAGTTTGAGGAATAAAAGAAACTTTTACTAAAATTTTGACCCGTGAGCTATTCCTGAGCATAGTTTTGGATTTATTAGTATTATTTTTTGTATACAATTTTTTAAATTTCACTCCATGAATGTAATCTTCTTGAAAACTTACACATAATCAATTTTGACCAATGGTGGCAAAATTTATCAACATAACAAAGTATAGAATTGACAAGTGAAGGATAGTAGTGGAATTTGGTATTATCCCATTATATTAAATCTTAACCCTATTTAGGTTATTTATAATTTTTGTTTCATATGCATAATCATATATACTTTATTATTTCCAATCATCTCTCAATCAATCATAATCAATATACATGTCAACAACAGTTAAGTCTTTTTGTGTTGTTAATATTTATTTCATTAATTTGTGCTTTATCTATTTAAATATTTTAATTTAATTCTATTAGTTTCAATTTATTTTATAAATTTTTATATCCTTCTATTCATTTTATCTTAATTATAATTAATACACCAGTTAAGTCCAAATTTTAATGACACAACTATGACTTGTTCAATATGTGTGGGATAAATCAAGTTGATAGTAATGTTCACCTCAAAATTGTGTCAACATACATGTAACATTACTCCTAATATAGGTGCATCATATGTAATTTAAACAGCATGCTTTAATTCAATATGGGTAATGATTGATAAAAACAAAGGTTTCATTACATTTGATCATGAAGGTAATGTTATTACCATTTTGAGAGAGGAAGAATATATGGATATAGAATATAAAGAGGATAGCATTTATTTAAATAATGTGATCATGGAAGAGAGCCATGTGATACTCAACATAAAAAACATTACAGGTTAAAAAATATTAGAGGAATCAATTCCACAATATATTGTCATTAATTTAACATATACTACTACAACTACAAAAGATTATTAGAATAACCAGTAAAAAATACAAGATGAACATGGAAATATATTAGATGATTATGACACATAAAATATAAGGATACATATGAACATCCCCTTGATGAGATATTTTATTGGTAGGAACATAATCCATTATACATATATTCATGATGGTCTTGATTTCTCATCCCCTTTATTCATCTATCTTGACACACACATCTATATATGATTTTATATTGATCATTCTTATAGTCATTAACCTTATTCTTACTTGGCCCTTATATCCTACTTATTTATCCTGATTCAAACATCCATGACATCTACTCTACCATGATACATCCTTAATATAAATTTCATTTGAGTGCACACCCTTGAAAACATACTACTTGCTAACTCTTACATATTGACTACTTATACATGACATGTCTTATTTTGATCTTATACAATCACATAAATTTATATCTACACATTACATGAGTGTAGATTAATCCATACTTATCAATGCATGTATATCCTTATCTTCACATATTCTATTGAGTTATATTGTTATAGAAGGGCCATACCATTAGATTTCACTTCCTCCACATTGGCATGTTATCACATATAGTGCACACTATACCTTCACACATGTTGTGGATTATTTGTATCCCTCTAATTATTATATTTTTCAAACCATTACCACTAGTCCTTACTTTTCAAAATTATAGTATTTCAAAAATTAAAAAATAAAACAATTCAAAAACTCTAAAACATCCAAACAAGGAAAAAGATCAAAAATCAAGGCTTTAACATGACAAAATTACTAGATTACATTATTTACATATGTTATTTATCACATGTTTTGAAGATGGCATATCATTTTCATACACACATGAATTTCATGGTATATGAGTGATATGTATGTGTTTTAACCTAATTTAGATTAAGGTGATGGACTTAATCTAATTAATGTATAGCTTCAAAATATAATTTAGATTAATAGATATGTCATTTAAGTATACATTTTAATGTAAAATAATAAGATTAATTCTTATAATTTGACAATTGGCACATGTTAAATATAACAAGTAAAACAAAGGGATGAATACTTAGTTTTTATTAGAAAATTTATGACTATGATTGTATTTTGGAAGTTAAAATCAAGATAAATTTGGCTTATGATTTATTTGATTTTAGAACTCATTCTTTATCTACACTTGATCAATTTCACTAATTTGAGTCATTATTATCAGCTAATATTGACATACTAATTGACACTAACCTATGTGGAAGCAGGTCACAATGACTATACAATCACTTGTTCCTATCTATGTTTACTCTATATTCCTGATCTTGAAACCTAATGATGAACACAACAGTATAAATCACTCTCATTTGCCTTGAAACCCTAGGTGTGTTTGTGAGGGATATAAACCTTTAAAATGGAAAAATTGTAATGGGCTAAGCTAACCCTAATCATCCCCATATGATAATTAACCACTACTACCACTACCTTAATATTTGATACTCTAAGGAGGGAAATCAAACCATCCAACCTAGTATGATTGTGTAATTATGCTCTTTCACTATATATATTCAACTAAGTATTCAAATTTGGTACCATATACTGCTTGATTTTACTTGGATTTAGAGTGTTTCAAAAAAACATTGTGAATGATCCTAGTGATAGGTTTGCAATTTTTTAAGAATAAGGAAGATTTATTGAATATATAGTAGTTCATAGATGTATATCATATAAGTGCCCAATAATTTTTGAGTGAGACCTTGAATTGTTTATGTATGAGTATAATTAGTCAATTTCTCATACCACTGACACACTAGGAAAATATTCTAACCATAAGGAGAGGTTTTATTTTTATAAAATAGTCATTTATTAGAATAGGTTAGTACTAACCAAATCAAGTAAGTAGAAACTAGAGATATTGATCAAAATTGGTGGAATCAACCCAAATAGATAGACTGAACTAAGAGTTTAGAAATGTTTGTGTAGGAATTTAGTAGGTTTAAAATAAATACTAATATTACTATAGATTTGTGATAGTATAACAAAAGGGTCAACTAATAATATAGTGTGAAAGTGTGAGATAATGGTGGACTAGGATCTTGTTTATGCAATCAAGTCATGTGAGGTAAAATAATGTCAATATTTTCATTGTCAAGTACCAAAGACCAAATTTTAGTATCTAAAAATTTCCCTCTTTTATTTTAGTAATGAAATTGCTAGAGTGTTTAACCCTAAATTTTAGATGAAGGGGGATTATGTAGGGTTCAAGGGTATTAGATTAGCTTTTACATAAGGATGGTGAACTAACCTAATGAGCAGACTAATTAATAGGATCTTAGATATATAATATGTTGAATTTATATAACTAAGATTTCTAAAAACAATAAAATACATATATTAATAGATATGTAAATGAATAAGGAACATTTACTACTTAGTTGGTTTCTTGTGCTGATGCAGGCTAATCTAGAATAGGTTGGAAGTGGACTAAAAGATGATCTTAGAATAGTTTTTAGATTTTAAGAATATTTTTATGTGGACTTGAATGCTTTCATCATATCTATATGTTTTTATTGATGTAAGTGTCTTATAATATTGATTGGATCTATATGTGACCAACTAGAACCTTCTATGTTTTATTTCACCTTTCTTCTAATGCCTTCAGATTATGCACACATGCTATCACTCTTTGTCAACTAATCAAAACCCTAGATTCTTCACCATTGGAGTGACTATGGAAAAAATGAGTTAGTGGGCTCATGGTTTTAAGATACCTCAATTACCCCTCTATCAAGGGGTGTTGCCTACATAGCTAATACTCTAAAGAGGGCCTCAAACTTACATAGTTATCCCCTATGTGTTGGCTTATGTGTACACAAGTATATGATGTGTGTTAATAATATACATGTAGTGAACTAGCATGTAACTTAGAAAATATAACTCATGGGATGCTCTTTGAATGTTTTACACCTATGTAAATTTTGCTCTTATGATTGATATGGAAATCAGGATGAATAAGTTAAGTTTTCTCAATTGAGTGCTTATTGGTGTATTACCTTGTGAGTTCATTATGATTTCCTAGTGAGAAATGAATTAGGTTTGATATTGTATATATACCAATCCTTTTTAGAAATATCTCCCACTAAATCACTTAGGTTGACATTTAGGATACGTTACATTTGTAAATTGGATGACTTTTGGGCATTGTACACTTTGTAGTAAAAATGGATATTTGTTTTGATGTAGGTGTTTATTTAGGATGCAAGTGTCTAAGAAACTATAAAATAGGTACATGTACAAAACTATTAGTGAATAATAATGATCAGGTTTAGATCTTTTTACATAGTATAGAAGGCCTAGTCATCAAGATAATAGTGGACAAACTTAAAGATAAGCATTTTAAGCATAAATAGATAGTGAACGTGAGCCTTTTGGTAGTAGGTACATATATAAATCAAAGGTATAGTCATGATAGATATTTTTTAAGTGTACAAGACTAGATTACCACATAATAAGGTTTTACTGTCTATATTTTCCCCCATTTAATCTAGTAATAAAATTGTTAATTTAAGGAAAATAAATTCATACCTGGGTATGTATAACACACCTTGTCTTTACGTGAGCCTATCTTGAGTGCTTTATTGGCATTTGACCTATAACCAATATGATGTTACAGTATAAAATCAATGTATGAAATCTAAAATTTGATAGAATTTTAAATGCTTGAAATTATAAAGAGTATGGTTAGGAGTACATCTATGTGGTGATGTAACCATCTTGCCTTTTGGAAAATTGAATTGAAATGATGCCTCATTATGAAGCATTAAATCTAAGATTAGGATAAATTTAAACCTAAAAAATCAAATATATAGAGATATTATAGGTCCCATACCCAAAACCTTGGTGTAAGGGTGGATTGCAACATGTCTATTGAGCTTGTTTCATCTTAATCATGCAACCCAAATATGTTTCATGATTTGGTGAGTGTGAGCAATTTAATAAAATCATAATATATATTTGGTGAGGTAATATGATTTAATAAAATACAACCTATAATCCTAGTAAATTTATATGATTTAATCAATTTTAACTTATAATATTGGTTATAAGATTAGTAAGATTAAATGATTTAATCAACTCAACCTTTTAAAATTGAACCAACTACTTAGTAGATTGGCTCAATAATAGTTCATAAAATTCCAAGATGGGTATAATAATAGTCCATAATAGGATTTAAAATCTATAAATTATTTTATTTCATAATTTTAGGTGCCCTTTACATGGCATATGCACCTCATATATGTCTCAAGATAAAATATGGGTATATTAATAGTATCAATATCTATAAAGCTACCACAAATGTGTACCTAAATTATATATTGTAAAATCTAGTTAATCTAAAATCAGTGCAAGTGTGGAAGACATGTTTATATGACATGTCTCATTATAATCTATAAAATATGAGAATTGGTGTTAAATGTGGATAACATGTCTACATAACATACCCCCACTTTAATTTAGAGAATATGAGTATGGTGTAAATTTGGATAACATGTTTACATAACATGGCCCCACTTTAATCTAGAGAATATAAGTATTGGTATAAATGTGGAAAATATGTTTATATAACATGCCCCCATTATAATCTTTAGAATCAATGAAAGTGTGGAATATATGTCTCTATGACATACCCCCATTGATATGCCCCCATTTAAGGTGAGGACAAGTATAATCTAGTAGTTACCTTACCTAAAAAGGATAATATAATTGTATAAGCTGTATATGGATCAGTAGCATGTATAGGTAGATATAGCAATTAAACACATAGTTATATGATCACATCAAGTCCCAAGATGCATGATGTATATCATGGTAATGTCTAAAGAGTAATAGTACAAGCTCAGTAAGCAATCAAGCACATATAATATCACTCAAAAGTAAATCAACAAGAAATGGTCTAAAGATACCTCATACAAGAGGCATTTTCAAATGTCACACAATCAAAGGGACATAACTTAGTTAAATGTACACAAAGAATAAAATTATATATTAAAATTTCTACATACTAAAAATCATGACATGTTCAAATGTAAAAATAGGCAAACATAGGCATGGGGGACACAATTAGTGAAACATATTAAAATGATCAAAATAGGAAATGTAATACAAGACAATATCAATCAAGAATAATAGGCAACTAACATGAAAATAACATACTAGTTCCTAAACATATGTGTTTGTAAAATGTTGAGTAAATAACATATCAATTACATTGTGAAAGGTATAATCATGAATATAGGTATGTGAGACTATATAATCTCAAAATTATAATGGAAAGTGATCATATAATAATGTAACCTAGGTGTATCATGATCAAGAAGAATATGACCTAAACATACTTTGGACATGAGTGGAGGTAAATCCTAAAATTTGTGTGTGCATATATCATGTACTTAGGTATGCATGTATCACACTCTAATGAAGCATGAAATACATGTGTATATCAATATGAATTACATGTTATCTATTACTAGATTAAAAAAACATATGTATAATAAATAGTACAACTAGAAACATGTTGAAAAATTTTGGTGTTTTTGAATATTTTTAATGTTTTTTTTTTTTTGTATATTTGGAAAGTAAATTTCTAACTAATTATCCCATATAAGGTATGTTCATATAAAATTTATATGAGCATTGGATATGATATATCAAACTATTGGTACTACCAAGGAGCATGTGTAGGTGTAATATATGTATTTTTACGCTATGTAATGTTTTGTGTATGTGTCATAGGACTTTATGGTCTCAAAGAGGTATTTAAAGGAGTAGGGGTTCACATAAACCATTATTTTCTATATTGTATCTAAAGTATAAATAATAGGAACATGTTCATTTTCTCTAGATAATTAATTATGTTGTATAGTAGTATATGTGGATTTCATGGAATCCACTATGTATCTTTAATGTAATGGTCTCTTGAGTATGGGTTTCATAATAAAGGGATTGTTTTTTGCTTACCCTTTTGTAGAGGATTAACCTTAGTAGGTTTGATAATAATTTGTCTTGGGATAAATTATTTTTTTCAAGTGGATGTTCATATAGAATTCTAGGAACTATGACTACTTTTTGGTATGAATGTATTTAATACAACCATGAACTGCAGAAGGAACTACCCAGAGTCTATGTATCCAAGGTCACCCCAATAACATATCAAAGGCTCTCATGTATGGTATAACTAATAAGTTAATAACCACATGTTATGGGCCAACTTTTAAAGGTAAGTCAATCTCACTAAGGACATATTTTTATGAAGTCCCATCAAAATCTCTGACCACTTTGGTTAAAGGGTGTAAATTATCATATTTATACACCGAATGTGTAATTAATGTTAATGGTTCAAACATTTTCACTAGCACCATTATAAATCATAATAGTTTTAATAAGTTTATGACCAAGGTATTCTCATATGAATAATTAATGAATATTTGAGCCATCATCCACAATCTCATTGTCATTAAAAGTAATAGAGGGTCTCTAAACCATATGAGGTGTATGTCATGTATATGAAACCAATAGTCCCATAAAATGGATGACCATAATGTGGAATTATAAATAGTTCTAAGAATGATCTTTTAATTGAGCACTAAACACATTATATGCACTAAATTATTCTCACCCTACTAATTATACTATGTTTTACTAATTTAGTCCAATTCTAATATTCTCTAGCTAAACTAACTATAGCCTAATAATCCCCATACCATTCCTATATCCTAGAAAACTATACACCATCCTAAAAGCTAATTAATATCTCCATTAAACCTCTAATATAACCTATTACCTACTAACATTTTCCATAAAACCCACTTGACAATTTAAAATTCATATTTATCCACCTATCACCCTAGTCACCCTACCACCTTAACCATTCCTACGTCCCTACGAACCCTAAACCTCATCAATCCTATCTGATCCCCCTCATTATCCCCTAAACCTATTGAGAAGTCTCTATGATTAGAGAAGTTCCTCTAAGTCTTTATAATTCTTTAAACTAGAGACTTCTAATAATTTAAAACTCTTCAAAAGTCCCTCTATTTTTCCTATAAAAGACCATGTTTGGGAAATGGACAAGACTAATTGGAAATAATATACCAAGCCATAAATCTCTCATATTTCCACTCTCATTTCATCCATAACAGCCTTGTAGATCTTATCCAAACCTTATCTATTTCACTCAAGAATTAGAAGCCATTATCAAGAAGTCTCAAAGTAATCCAATGTTCCAAATTTTGATATCAAGTCATTCAAGTGCAAGTCCTAGAATGGAGGCATGAAAAGTTAAAAGGGATGGTAAGACTATTTCATTTGTTCTAATTTGCTTCTTCTATCCATTGCTATTGGTGCTATTGAGTTTTAAGTTTTATTACTAGTTTTGATAATATTGCTTGAACCTAAAATTTAGTGCACACACATTTTGGTTATTATGGTCACTGTTGTGACCTTGAATATTTGGAAGGGTCATTAAATGTAATTTATTATTTATTAATAAGATCTTATATTTTATGCTTTAAGGTATAGAATTAGTTAATAAAATACTCAGGGCCTTTTTGATAGTCACAATAAGCATTGGCATCATATCCATGAGGTATAGGTAGATTCATATCAACATCTATGGGAGGATGAAGCTTAATTTAGACACTAAATTTGAATTATATATCACCTCAATCTTGTAAACTTGGCAAATAATTATCATGGTTTTACCCTTCAGTTCTAAGACCTTCCCACTATTGAAAGGATCATGTTCACCATATATTTGTACTAAATTACTTATCTCTTAGTCATATCACTATTATTCTAATGATCATTCATCCTATACTATGAAAAATTATCTAAACCTAATCATTATCCTTCACTACTAGTTTTGAACATGTACCTATTTTCTATATTCCCAAACACTTACATCCTATCTAGATACCTACATTGACATAGGTGTCCCCATTCTAACTAAGTGTTCAATGACTAAAATTCATCTAATTTGAAAATGAAACATATCCTTATTATCTCCCTAAGTTCTTTAGTGTGAGATATTTTAAAAAGGGATTGATATATATACAATATCAACCCTCATTCATTCCTCACCTAGAAAATACCAAGAACTCACATGGAAAATTACCAAGAGAAATCAATATATCATTTAAGTGAGAAAACATGATCTATTCATCTCTATTTCCATATCATTCATAA
Organism: Torreya grandis; assembly: GCA_037957365.1. Taxonomy (NCBI): domain Eukaryota; kingdom Viridiplantae; phylum Streptophyta; class Pinopsida; order Cupressales; family Taxaceae; genus Torreya; species Torreya grandis. Next base: position 758,441 of record JARHVA010002593.1, on the reverse strand, counting down.
GAGCAGTATCCTTGTAGGTCTAAAGTATTTAAGTAACATCCCATGACCTATATTTGTTAAGTTACTAGCTAGGTCATTATATTTACTTTATTATCACACATTGAATCCTTATACACACACATGCTAACAAAAATGGGAGAACTAAATAATTTTGAGGCCCTATTTAGACTACTGGCTATGTAGGCAACACACTTTGATAGAGATATCCTTGGGGTAGCTCAACATTATGTGACCACTAACCCATTTTTCCCACAGTCACTCCAAGGGTAAGGAAGCTAGGATTTGATCATTTGATAAATATTTATAGCTTGTGTGTGCAATTTATATATAATAAAATAAAGGTGATAAAAACCACAAAAGGCTCCAATTAGTCACACATGAATCTAATCACTATTCTATGTTGAACACTTACTCCAACTCAAACACTAGCATCTACATAATTATTCAGATTCAATGTAAGTGTTTAAGGAAACAAAATGCAAAATTATAGAATCTAATGATTGTTCCATGAGCCTAGTCCATTCCACTTATAACCTATTTTAGCTTAGATCTACATGTGCACATTAAACCAAATAAGTACTCTTGTTTTCAATTTATTTCAATATCAATCAATAGTTATAATTTCTATTTTTGGCATATCTTGGTATTTAAATTTTGAATTATTAATCTTAGTTTTCAAATTAATCAGTCTACTATAGATCTATTTATCATCCTTGTGCTTATTCATATATTTATTCTTAAACCTAGATGACCTCACACATCTAAATTTAGAATTAAACACTTAAGTATAGAAATTGGAGACTCAGGTAATTATGTAAATTATCTCCTTGATGCATTGAATAAGACAAGATGATTAAGCTATTGTGACACTAAATTAATAATTATAGTTATGCCTTTTTAAGGTTCTATACATTTTACCTTGTATCTTGGTTTGATATGAAACTTGGTGTTGGATGTGGTTAGTGTGTTTGTTGCATGATTAAGTTTGTTCAATGAGATAAGTTTCATTTCATGATATTACACAATATGGCATAAGTAATCAAGAATTTGAATTTTTGAAAATGATGGATTAATGTAATAGGGCAAGAAAAAAAATTGATGATGTCTTGAATCTATTTATATTCCATTTGGTTTTTCATTTTGGTCAATGTTATCTTGTATCTCAAAACATACTCATTGATAGATTCATTGGTTCCCTATTTGTTTTTTGAAAATTTGGCATAGGATACCTTTTTATTAACATTGATGGAGAGCGTTCCAAAAACTATTACATAAGAGGTTTGAATTATTTTACAAATTTTATTTGTATATCATAGAACCACCTTAAATCATAGTCCTTGAGGCTCCTTGGAAATAGTGTAATCAAAATTTTAACATTGGAGGCATAATCAAGTCATGATGCATAGAAATATTGAAGATGTTATTTATTATTAGAACTTTCCATCATTAAATTTGAACTTAGGTGCAACAAAACTATTTTTTAATGGTTTCAAATATATATTATGTGCAAGAAGGTTATGCAGCACCTCTTGTGAATCAATAGCATAAGGCAATGTCATATAAATTTATTTAATATTTGTAATCTTAGATTCTAAAAGTTTGATAGTTTGGAAAATATATTTCACATTTTTATCACTAAGGTTTGAAGTTTGAGAAGTTTCCAAACGAGGTGTACCTATAGTTTGAGTTTATATAGGCATTGAAATTGATAATAGGGTTAAAGTGATAATGTTTCCCATGGAGAATGTAGAAATTTTAGGATTTGTTTTATGTAACAATGGTGTAAACACATAACCCATTTCCAGTTTATAATAATGAAGTGATGACATGATCAATGGGATGGTTATTACTATGGAATTAGTTGTATTACCACCTAAGAATTCACCATCACTACGGGAGGATGCCTTAGCCTTGACATGTTTACTAATTCCATCTCTTGTAACATACAAAAATGCATCCATTAAGTCTTTATTATTTATATTAATTACTAAGTCTTCTTTATATTCCATTCAAAAATTATTTTTGTGATTAATATTTTACATCGATAATAAATAAATAAACATAATTTAAAAAGGTAATTTGTAGCAATCAAAAAATCAAAACAAAAAATCCTAGGTCAATCTAGGGTTTGGATATCAAAATTTTAAGTTCACCAAATGTTTAACCCTAAATTTTAGATAATGGGGTATTATCTAAGGTTAATGGTTATTATATTATATTTTACACAATGATGGTGAACTAACTTAATGAGAAGGATAGTTGATATAAACATAGATAAATAATATTATGAAGTTATACAATTAAGATCATTAAAACTAGTAAAGTATATGTATTAATTAATATTACAATAAATAATGAGCAATTTATTCTTAGTTGGTTTATTATTCTCATTTATGTATGTTCTATAATCAGATAGAATTGGATTGGAAGATGATCCTAGAATAGTCTTCAGATTCTGTGAATTTTTTTTATGTGGCCTCGGATGCTTACAGTAGATCTAGATGGTTACATCATCACATGTGTATTATATATAATATTTAATATATATGGATGTGAATAACTAAATCCTTCTAGTTTTTCTATCGAATTTATTCTTATGTCTTTAGATCACACACACAAGTTGTCACTCTTTGTCAAATATCAAAATATTATTTTCCTCACCCCTAAAGTGACCATGGTTAAAATGGGTTAGTGGGATCATGTTGTCAAGATACCCCAAGGACCCCTATATCAATGGGCCTTGCCTACATAGCTAAAACTCTTAATAGGGCTTAATACTTATGCAGTTCTCCCTTATATGTTGGCTTGTGTGTGTACAAGGATATGATGTGTGATACGCATAGACATGTAATAAACTAGCTTGTAACTTGGCAAATATGAGTCATGGGATACTCCTTAAATGATTTAGACATATGAAAATACTACTTTTATGATTGATATGTAAATAAAGATGAATAGAGTAGGTTTTCTCACTTTAATGCTTGATTGAGTGCTTCTTGGTGTATTGCCTTGGGAGTTATATATGATTTCCAAGTGAGGAATTAATAAGGGTTAATATTGCATATATACCAATATATTTTATATATACCAATATATTTTATAAATATTTCACACTAAATAACTTAGGCTAAGCTTTAGGATATTTTTCATTTTCAAATTAGATGACTTTTGGGCATTAGACACTTTGTAGGAAAAGTGGACACCTACGTTAACGTAAATATCCATTTGGGATGTAAATGTCCAAGAATATAGAAAATAGGTACAAGTCAAAAACTATCATTGAAGGATAATGATCAAGTTTAAATATTTTTGCATAGGGATAATAGTGGTCAAACTAAGAGGTAAGTAATTTAATTAAAAATAAATAGTGGACACAAGCCTTTTGGTAGTAGACATGTCTATAACTGAAAGGTATAACCATGGTGGATAATTTCCAAGTGTAAAATAATATATTACTACATAAATCATATTTTAGTATCTATAGTGAGTTTTTATGACACACTTGTACTTGGTAGGAATATCTAATTATACAAGTCACTTAATAGCTAAATATGTGCATTGGTGAAAGCCATGTTTCCCTTGCAACTTGTTGGAGATGATGCATCCTTTTTGAATAATTGGATAACTTATGCTTATATGATAAATCATGTGGATATTTGGGCTGATTGTTCCCCAAATTTTTGTAACTATGTAGGATATTGGGTTGAGAAGATAGCCCACTCTAACCTTCATGAATGTGGGGAAAAGTATACAATGTACTAACTAAAATAAGTATGTATAGAAATGAGAGAACCATCAATCCAAGTTTATTTTAAAAAAGTGAGTCAACCATTATGAATATATTATATATTAAATTATATAGTTTTTCTTAGGTTTTCTCAATGTAAAAACAAATGCATGGTCGAAATGGATTGAACAATGTTCATGCCCACATCATGAACATATGTTTGAATGTGTAGTTTCACTCAATATAGAATAGAATGTATTATAAAAATATAAATAAAAATTTCCATACCCCCATCATGAATTTAGATATGATAGGTTTGAAGTGGAATGACAACCATTTTACATTTGGCTATAAATTGTTTTATTGTATATGGGTGCATGAACCAACATCTTACCCCCTAAATTTGTACCTTTTATTTTAATCATATGTGTATATGTAGATTTATAATTCATGTTCCTATAAAAAAAATTTCATATACCCATGTATATGCACCCAAGTTTGTATGAATATGTGCCCAACTATCTAAAAATTGAATGCATATGCATGACATATACCCTCGTAATCTATATCAAAGTGCTAATGTATATCATGTATATGAACTAATTGATATCAGAACCATTTTGAATCTCTAAAATCTATATTTTGATCTAATTTATTTTTTTTGGAAGCTTATGTCTCTATGAAAATATTCTTTTAATCCCCCCTTTTGAAATGAGAGATGTATCATGTAAGTCACGTATCTCAAAACAAGAGATAGTTATATCATGTCATGTATAGAGATAACATCATATAATGTCATTTGAACATGTGGAGGATATGTCATCATATTAATGTATATGTTGGTCAATGCATGTATGTAACATATTTAATTTTGGGAATGTAAGTGTCATGTCTATATAAATGTATTAATGAATCACAAAGTGTAATTATCTTTAGATAAGACTACATGATAAAAGTGCATGATATAAATCATGGTACAACTCAATGTCAAAATACTCAATAAGTACGAGTGTTAATGTCACACATAAGGCCAAGGGATGCATACAAGGGACATAATATTTCATAATAAACAAGGCTAAAGGCCACATTCAAGAGAACATAAAAATGTCACAAATAAGGGACATCAATATGTTTCATCAAGTAAATCCCATGGCCCACACATAATAATCAAGTAAAAAGTATCTTATCATGTAAAAGAGTAACAATAGGGGCATATAATAAGGATCTATTATACATCATCCATATGTATCAATGTCACATCTCAGTATAATAACATATGTATGTATCATTATTTAACATACTAGCAGGTAGCAAGGCATGTGTAAATAATATAGGTGGTTCAACATGGTAAAAATGGAATAGAAATACGTAACATGTAAATAGTGAAACATGTGAAATAATACACCCCCAATATCAACATGGCCATTAGGTAGAGGAGGGTCTAACATCTCTATGCCCATGTGTAACTTGTATGACTTGCATAATGATCATATACTATGAAATGCATGTGTGTATGTAAATAATATCTTATCTACCAAACATGAGATAAATAACATATAAAAATAATGTAATATAGTAATTGTGCCATGCTCATGTCCTAATTTTAGATTTTCTAAATATTTTTTATGTTAATATATTTTTTTATTATTTCATTTTATTGTATTTTTAGAATATTTTAATTTTTTACTCATGAATCTAAATTTAGGTCATAGTCATTGGGATTTAAGTTGACATATCCTTGTTTATCCTTGATATTATGTAATTACATTTCTTTTTATTCTTATGGTTCTAATTATTCAAATTATCTAGTTTTTGTCATCTTTGAAGATTAAACTCTATTATGGTAAGCATCACCATCATGTCAAATCATGAGCATTATTCCATCATGTGAGAAAGTGAGATTTTGACTGGTTAAATTTATTATAGCCTTCATCTATTGTATCCAATATTATCCTATTGTGAAGGGTACTCTATATTTAGGAGGCATGACCCATATTCATGTGTTAACCACCTTTGTCCCACAGGGTATTAGTATAACTTAATATAATTAATATATAACTTTGAAGGTAATTTAGATTCATAGATATGACATTAGAACATACATAAAATGAAAAAAGGTTGACATTTATTATTTTAATTTGACAAATGACACATGCTAAATATAGTAAGAATAAAAAAGGGATGAATGCTTAACTTTTCTAGTTTATTTTATTTTATGACTATATTTAGAAGTCAAAATCAAGATAAATTTGGCATGTGGTTCATTTAGTTTTAAAACTAATTCCCTATCTATGTTGGGTTAGTTTTTATGATTTGGGTCAATATCCCTAGTCAATATCGACCTGCTAGTTAGTTTTGACCTATTTGGAAGTAAGGAAAAAATATTATATGATCACTTGTGCTTGTCTCTAATTACTCTACTTTCATAATCCTAAATCTTGATTATGCATGTAGTTCCAAATATTAATCTCCTTTGCCTTGAAACCCTAGGTGTGTTTTTGAGGTCTATAAATTGATAAATTAAGGAAATTATAATGCACTAAACTAACCCCAATCACCCTGTATGATGATTGATTGATGCATACATATCTAATACTTCAAGGAGGTAAATCAAGACACATGTAGTTTTCCCACCTAGTGTGATTGTGAAATTTTTCTCCTTCACTATATTTATGAAATATTAAACTTTGATACTTGAAAAGGATTATTTTTACATAGATTTAGAGTGCTTAAAACTTGTGTTATGACTAATTATAGTGATTGGTTTGAAATTTAGGAAGAATAAGGCAAATTATCCTAATGTGTAATAGTGTATAGATGTATATTAGATAAGTTCCTAGTCCCTTTTGAATGAGACCTTTATTTGTTTATATATGAGTCTATTTGGGTAATTTATAATGCCACTAACATGTTAGAAAAATAAGCCAACCCTAAGGAGAGTTTTTATTTTACAAAATAGTCATTATTAGGAGCTAGTTGGTACTAACTAAATCAAGTCAATATCGACTGATGATAATAACCAAATCTAGTGGAATTGGTCTATGTATAAGTGCACTAAACTAAGAGTATGGAGATGTCAATGTTGGATATTTAGTAGGTTAAAAATAAATAGTGATATTCATATGGTTGTGTAATAGTATGTCAAAATGGTCAACTCATAAGATAACATGAAAGTGTTAGAGAATGGTGGATTAGGACCTTGTTTAGGTGTTAAATTCATGTGTGGTAATTGTGTGTAAAGATTGTAATTTTCAATTATTAAATACCATATTTAGTATCTACTAAAGTAAATACAAGTTATAAATCAACCTATAGATTTTGGTATTTTCCCTACCCATTGGCCATACCAATACTAGGGTCATCTTAATCCAAAGGTTTTACTCTTATGGGTTATATATTTATACAAACTTCTACCATGTGGATCTATCTATATTGCTTATGCATGTCCTGTTAGTTACTCACATCATACACAATGCTACATGGATATGCTATTTTATTTGGATTTGACATTGATATGCATAGATAGTGTAGACTAGTATATACTTATTTTATGCTTCATTGATGTTATTACTCTTACATGATAGGATATTCATTATTTGTCTATTATGTATGGACCTTAGCCATGTTTGATGCAACATATTTATGTCCCTTGCTTGTGACATCTTTTACATCTTTTGTGTGTGGCATTTGGCCTTATTTGATTCAAAATATTGATGTCCCTTATTTGATGTGACATCTTTATGACATTTATATTTACCATACATGAAACCCTTGGCCTTCTTTTTATGACATTTTCATGTCCCTTATATGTGTTCATTGGCCTTATGTGTGACACTAAATCTTGAGCTTGTTGTGCTTGTTGATTTTACTAACATTGTATGGTTCCATGTTCTATATCATACATCTATACAATGTAGTCTTATTCAATTATATTTTTAGTGATGATTAATACTGTGTGATTCACTAATGCATCTATATAGACATAAAACTTATAATCCCTGCATTACATTTATTACATACATGACTCAATTGGCATACATGTTACTATGATGACATACTCTCCACATATTCAGATGATTATAAATATTGTTATATTTACACAGGAATGATATAGTTAACTCTTATTCTAAGATGAGTAACTTACATGACACATCCCTCATCTCAAAAAAGGTACATTACAATGGGCTTGTCATAAAGGCATAATACTCCATGAATAGAAAATTAAATCATAATATATATTTAAGATATTCAAAATGGTTTAGATATTAGATGGTTCAGTTACATGATAGACATTTCCACATTAATAAATATTATGGTGTCATATGCCTTGAATAAGTACTCACTTAATAGAAACTTGAGTACATATTCATATACACTTAGGTGCATATGCATGGGCTATGTACATAGTTTATACGAATGTGAATTATGGGTCCCCCCATATACATACATTTGATATATAGTCTATCAGATTCAACATATATATGCTTAACATTTTAATCATTTAGTATATATTCAAGGGGCATGATACTATTTCATACAAATATATGCATTTCATATTCATGAGACATGATATATTGTTTTATGCATATATACACACTTTAAAATTCATGAGGTATAACACTAGTTAATACACATACACAATAGTAAATTTTACAAGTTGAATGACAATGGTTGTCATTCCACTTCACACTTATGTTCACTAAGATCATCATGGGGGCATGAACATTATTCATTCTCTTTTGATCATGCATTTATTCTATGTTGAGTGAACTTGAGAAAACTTGATACAAAATATAAAATTAAATATGAGGTCTTGATGAAGGCATGAACATAGTTCAATCTCTTTTGATTGTGCATTTTTTAATATGGATTAAACTTTATCAAACTTTTGCAAAACTATAAGAGTGAGCCTATAATCCATTTATAGTGGTTGATTCATTTTTACTTCTAAAAAAAACATCATATGGTTCCCATTTATTTTTTGAGTCGTTACTTAGGTTAGTACATCATTTAATTTATCCCACATTTGTTAGGGAAGGGTCATTTTGTCTTATAAATCCAATGGCTTGCATAGTTTAAAAAATTGGGGAACAATCACCCCAACTCTCCATGTGCTTCAATAAGGAAGAAAAGTTATCAAATGCTTCAATAAGGAAGCATCATCTCCAAAAAGTTTAAATAGAAACATGGTTTTCACCATCACACATGTACTCATTCCTTACTCTTTAATTTTCAAATTTCAAGTTCAGATATCAACTTTCAATTTATAGACATCGACTACTATATATTTGTTTCAAGTTTTACTATTAAGTGACCTAAATAAATGGAGCTTCTTAAAAAATAAAAGGTATGTTTTACAAACTCATGTAACTTTTTCCTTTTACTCTAAAAATTTCATTACTATAATGAAAAGGGATATTTTTAGATATTAAAATTTGATATTAACTACTTAACAATGACAATCTTGACACACATTTACCATGCATGACTTAAACACATAAATATAATTCTAACCTACCATTCTCTCACACTTACATGTTACCTTTTGAATTTAATAATTCCATTCCATTTTCATACACATAAATGAATAACATACTAATTATCCTTCATATAAATCTCTAAACCTCAATATCAATCCTCTTGTGCATGGGTCAGTAACATCAGACTAGGTTAGTATTATTAATTAGTACTAACCTTAGCCTAATAGTGTTGACCCTTTCCCAATAATGTCCACTTTCCAAAATAAAATCTATTCTTAGGTTTGTCCCATTTGTATAGTGTGTCATTAGCATGAGAAATTATCAAATTAGACTCATATATATACAATTCAAGGCCTCACTTGAAAGGGGACTTAGAACTTATATGGAACACATTTATACGTAATTGTAGATTTAGAAAATCTTCCCTATTCTTATCAAATTTAAAATAATCCACAATAAAAATATAAATCACACTAAATACAAGATAAAATAATCATTTTCATGTATTAATTCTAAATCATTAGCTACATTCATTTATCAAAGGAACATAGTTGCATAATCATGTTAGATGGGAGAACTATGTCTAGATTAATTTCCATCCTTAGAATAATAGATTCATAGGCACCTTAAGTGGGTGTGACTGGGTCATCTCACTCCATTACACATTCCTAGTTTTTATAGGTTTATATCCCTCATAGGCACATGTAGGGTTTTAAGTCAAAGGAGGCTTATTTCTAAAGTTACACAAATCATCAAGGTTTTACATTACACACACACAGATTTTAAAGAGACATGAATGTGACCCTATGATCATAAACCAATATTTTAGCATAAGTCACTACCAACCACTCATATAAATATCAATAGTTGATATTAATCAAGATTTGATGAAATTGAACCCATGCAAAGAGAAACATAGCTCTAGAACCTAACAAACCATGGGCCTACTTTAATCTATTTTCCATTATTAAAATATAATCACAGTCAAATAATCACTAACTAAATATGAATCATGGCACCATAGCAACAAGTAATTAACATACAAATAATTTCATTACAATTTCATGCAAAAAATAGGTATAATTTCATACAAAATGTACATATTGATAATTAGTATGATATGAATCATGGAACCATAGTAACAAGTAATTAACATATAAACAATTTCATTACAATGTCATGCAATTTGCATATAATGTCACATATAAGGCCCAAAGGGTGCATACAAGGGACATGTGAATGTTTCATAAACACACAATTCCAAGGGCCACAATCAAATGACATGATGATACCATATAAGAAATAACATGCATATATTTCATAGACAAGGCCAAGGGCAACACATAATAAGTAGGCAAGTCCTAACTTATCATGTAATAAAGTTATAATTTTGAAGAGAAGCATAGACCAAATGAGACTAGTTTACATCAATCATATGTATGAATGTCATTTTTATAAAATATTGTATCCATGTAACATGCTATAAGGTATGAGTGATCATCAAAAAAAATTATGATATACAACTCAACATGGTAGATATGTTTTAGATAAATAAAAATTGTTGAAGTGTTCATAAAGAACATAGATATGTCCCTAATTTAGTAATATTATTGGGTAAAAATGGAAGCCCAACATTAAAAAATCATGTAATGGTATTTCTTGTATCACACTCGCATGCCTCATGAAAAGCATTGTGTATTGAAAATTGAAATGTGTTTTCTAATTAATCATGAAATAAATAATGTGTGAAAATAAGTAAGCTAGAGACATAAGAGAATGATTGTGGGTCTTGATTTTGAATTTTTGTAAATATTTTGATTTTTTTATATTTTTAAAATATATGAATTTTTTGAATTTTTAAATATTTAGAAATAAAACTATCCATCTAAGTATAATAATGTCTTAAATGCATGATGTTCATGGGATTTTTTTATAGGTTTGCCTTCAAGTGTGGCCAATCAGTAAGCTCTCGTATCAATAATTTCATGATTATGAATGCACCAAACCAATTGGATTTTAATTTTCCTATATTTTATTGGTCAAAATAGGTATTTTTATAATTTTATTTAATTATAAGATTTCCAATTTAGAATTCATGATCACAATTTTTCTCTCCATATGCTCTTTTGATACATGTCTGATAAACCTTTAAATTTTCAAGAGCATGTATGTGTTTTTATCAATCATTTCCAATTTATGTAGGTGTCTTTCACAATATTCATCATATTTTATAAATTCCTTTAATGAGACTCATAAATATGGTATTTCTATCTCAAGAGGGAGTATGGCTTTAATTCCATAAATAAGAGAGTAAGGCATAACTTTCATTGGTCTGCATATGCTTGTGTGATATACCCAAAGAGCATAGTTGATTTGATTCTTCCAACCTATTCCATGTTTTAAAATATCCTTGATTTATATTTTATTAATTATTTTATTAGTTTCCTATACTTGACCATTTCCTTGAGGGTGGTAAGGAGTGAAGAAAGTCTAACATATTTTGAACTTAACACAAAATCTTTTGATTATTTTATTTTTAAAGTATGAACCATTATCTGTTAAAATTAAATAAGGTAATCCAAATTTTAAGATAATATGTGTTAGTATAAAAATTTATTGTGTATTTTAGAGGTATTAATTCTACCCATTTTTTAAAATATTCGATAGTCATAATGATAAATTTATGTCCTTCTAATGATTCTAATAGGATTTAATGCATATGATGGAGTATGATTAATATTATTATGATTTTGACATTGGGAAAATAATTTATCATATTCCTAACATTCGTGTTCTATTATTGGTCAATAGTATCCTCTACATAAGAGCTTGTAAGACATGGTTTTACCATTAAAATTTCCTCCACATTCATTATCATGAACTTCAAGTATAACATTTTGAACTTTTATATGATTTAGACATCATAATAATTTTCAATCAAAATATTACTTTAATATAGATTCACCAATGAGTATATAATGCATGGCTAGGTGTTGTAATCACTTTTTATCCTATCACATAGCATTCTCAAGAAAAGTATATTTGTAGAGATAGTTATATATGTTAGTATACCATTCAAGGTTATCTACACTTTGATTTACTACGAGAATGTCTAATGAATTGATAATTTCATTATTAACCAAAATATTATGTAATTGTTGGATAATAAATATGGCATGATCATTATTAGTATCAATTAGAATTGAAGATATAACACTATCCATGGAATCAACATGTTTATTATCTTTGTAATTAATACTCTTAATGGAGAAAGAGGTGAAGTGTGTTATGAGATGGTCAACCATGTCTTTATAGGGGATGAGATTATCTTCCGTAGTTTGATAAATATCTATGAATTGATTAATTACAAGCTCTAAATCACCACACACACGTAAAGATTTGATGTGCAACTTTTGTGTTGTTAATAACCCAATAATTAAATTTTCATATTCTACTATGTTATTTGGGTATGAAAATACCAAATGAAAAATGAAAGGCGTGTGTTCACCTTATGGAGTAAAAAACATAATCCTAACCCCAACACATGTAGAATTATTAGATCCATCAAAATTCTTAGTCTAAATGTCATGGTTGATATTATAAAAAGTAAATTTGTCTTGAAATTTGGTAGTGAAGGGTAGTTGATCATGTAAAGTGGTAGTCTATAGTTTATCAATGATAGCTTTCCATTTAATTTACTTTTGTGAGATAAAATGTAAATAAAATCAATAATACACATTACCCACTTTTCTATACACCCTAATAGTTGAGGATTTGACATAATATATTTGAGTGTATCAACTTTAGTGATGACATGAATCTCATTATGAAGTAAATAATGTTGTATTTTTTGTGAAGAGATAAGCATAAATTTTTTATAGTAGTATAACTTTTATTATAATCAAGAAGTGTGTGACTAATGTATTAAATGGCAAGTTCATAGTGATTATCATTGTATTATGCAAGCAAGGCACCTAAAGCATGATCGATGGCCAAAATATATAATAAGAGGGGTTGATTTACAATGGGAGGCATAAGCACAAGTGGGTTTAGAATATATTATTTAACTACATCAAAACTTTGTTGAAAATATTTGTCCCATTTAAATTTAGTGTCTTTATTGAGTTACCTTGTAAAAGATTGTGTTTTATCTATTAATTAGACCATAAAAGATCTAATGGCTTGAATGTGATCTTGTAAACATCAAATTTTATTTATATTAGTTGGTGGCATATTTAGTATAGCTTTGAATTTCTTAAGATCATCTTCAATGCCTCTTTGATAAATAATAAAACCCAACAATTTACTTGGTGATACTAAAAAAATATGTTTTTTTAGATTTAAATGTACATTATATTGCCTCATTATTTCAAAAAAAAATTATAAAGTATGGTCTTGTCAGTGTTTTGATCTAGATAATAAATTATCAATGTAAACTTTAATTATTTTATTATCTAATCATGAAAATTGTGTATCATATCTCATTTCTAAGTTACTCCTACATTTTTTAATCCAAGAGGCATTATTGTATTACAAAATGTCCCCCATAGTGTAATTAATGATGTATTTTCTTGATATTTAGGATTAATATTGATTTGGTTATATCCAAAACAACCATCTATGAATGTTAACATTTCATATCCTATAGTACAATCCATAATCATATTGATTTTAGCTAGTGGAAAATCATCTTTTGGACTAGCCTTGTTTAGATCATGAGAATTTGTGCAACATCAAATATTTCCATTAGGATTTGTCACTAGCACAATATTAGTGATCCATCCAAGGTAATCAATAGATCGAATGAAGCTAACATCTAAAAGTATTTGGATTTCATCTTTGACTAACAATTCTAATTTTAGGTGCATTTTCCTTACTTTTTTTTTACTCATTTGGAATTTGGATATAGTACAATATTATGCATTTCCATTATTGTCTAAATTCCAAGAAGATCTTTAAATGTCCATGTAAATTTTTTGGGTAATCATGTAAAGCTTATTAGATAGATTTTCCTTCATCATTTATCAACATAGCTACAAATAGGACTAATCGATGGTCTTTATCAGTTACAAAATGAAATTCAATTATTTCCTCATCAAGTAAATTTGATCAATAGACCACATATGGTGTTGTAGGAATAGTATTAGGGCCTTCTAAAAGGAATTACATTTAATTAATAGTATCATCACGTTCACAAAATATGCATGTGCATTTTTTTCATGATGAAATAATTTCTTATGGTGAAAGGAAAGAAAATCCTCTTAGGCACTCAGATAATTCAAAATAAACTCACATTTGGAAATTAATCCAATGTTAAAATTCTAAGTGACAATATGTTATAAATTATCTTAGGATACACTACTAATAATTTAAAAACATGATTGACATTATTATTGTGCTCAAAGAATGTCTGTGAATTAGGTATTAACTTGGGAGGTTGTTTAACTTGATTTAGTCCATGAGAGGTGGACCTATCATTATACCCAAGATTGGTTTGTCCCTAATTGGTGAAATTAGTACTAGGATGGGCAATACCTTGAGCATGTTTACCCAACCATTGTCCAAAGGTGTACTTATGTTTTTTCAAGTATTTAAATCCAAGACCATATTGGTTGAAATTTATTGAGGGGTCAACTAAATTTGGTATTAATGGGAGTAAATATGTAGGTGAACTAGATGTTGGTACTTAAAGGGAATAAGACTACATAAATGGAACATAAATATTCATATGATGGATCATTGCATAATATTTAAAAGGATATTTATCTAAAGGACATGTTTATATATAACCTTGATAATTGAAATTAATACATGAATTTAATGTAGAAGGTATGGCATTCATGTCATGAATCCAAGGTTAGCCTAATAAAGAAATTTAATTAATATCATTAGGAATAAATTAGAAAATAATGGCAAGAGTAAATGGGCCCAAAGTTATATTCAATGTAATTTTCCCAGGTACTTGGCATGGAATGTTGCTAAATCCATAATGTTAATATTTGAATTAATTATATCCTTTGTATTTCTACCAATTAATTTTAGGAAAAATATGTTACAAATGTTTAATCTTGATCAATTATTTATAGGTACTCTTTTTACCACTTTAATTTATACAAAGACTTAAATATAAAAAGGTAAATATTGATCGATAATATGCTTTGGGGGAATATATTTATTTTCAAAATAAATAATTTATTTTATCTATTAGATAGTATTAATAAACATAATGAGGTTCAAAAAATTTAGGTAAAAGTGTATTATGCAATGCCTCATATAAGATATCTTTGTATATTGGCATTATTTGCAATATCTCTAACAATGAAATTTCATAATTAGTATTATTTAATTGATATAGCATGTCAAGTCCTTTAGAGTGTGGTATTTACCCCAATGGAGGGGGAATCAACATGAGGAAATTTACTTCAATGAGTATTAACAACATGAACATTTTGGGGTTTATTAATAGTAGAAGTTTGCCTACATGATTTTTAGCACTTATTAGTTATGGGGAAGATTTCATTTTGAATATTATAACAATATGAAGTACAAGATAAATGTGATTTCTCTAAGAAAACTTTTTGAACATCATTGAATTTTAACCATGTACATATGTAATGAATAAAATATTAAAAATTAAGAGAATATTTTATAATAAATTTCATAATCATACATAACATATGAAAGAAACATTCATTCATTGATCCCATTATGAATCAACAGATGTAATGACTATGAATAAAATACATAAAAATGAAATATATGAAAGGTGATCTAGGAAATGGTTTGAATGATTGTGTGGACTATAAAATATACTTACTCATTTGTATAATAATGTCATCCTAATGCTTCAGAGCACTAACTACAAATTAAAAGTCATACATGTAGTCCATTATCCCATTTTTGAGGGTATGGTAAGAGTCACTTCCTTGGGTGATATTCTCTTCTCAAGTGCACCATAGATAAAATGGATCATTATGTTATAAACAAGGGACCATAGGTGTTTCCAATATATCATGAGGTATGGGGAAACTAAAATTTGTGTGTAGTGTTGTACAATGGCTTGAGTATTGGATCAATATCCCTCATACCACAATATCGGTAAAAATAACCACTTAGCCCATAATGATAGTCATTAATTAGTTTTAAAACGATCATAACATAGTTTATAAAAATAAGTAAAAGCAAATATAAAATAAAGAGAAAATAAATTCAAAATATTTGTGTATATAGAGATCAACAAAAGTCAACCTTAGGTTGAAAGAAAGAGCTTTAGTGTCATATGTTATTCAAGGTGAAAAGATAATTTATTTAGTGTTGAATTAATCCAAGGTCAAATAATATTGGATTATGGTTTAATATTTATATCCAAGTTATAAAGTTATTTTATTTAATGTTAAGAATTTATAGAAATTTATATGAAATCTTGGGACAAAAATCAAGTAAACATCAAGTAGTGTTATAAATAAATACAAGTTCACCAAAATGTTTAATGTTATTTATGACTTAATAATAAAATGATAAGAACATATAAACAATTGAACATTATTTAGATATATATAATATACATAAATTAATGTGAAAGATAGTAATTTATAGAATTAGAAATGAGGTATAAATAGTAAATTGACAATAGATATGAAAACCTAGCTTGGATCTGATTTATTAATGACTATCGATGGATATTGGCTAAAAATACATATGAAATATGTCACATCCAAAATTAAAAATTCAAACTATGTTGGGACAAGGCTACATTAGGAGGATAGGATCTCACTAAAACCTTGTTTATTGAATACAACCACATCCTAGTTGATTGTGTGACTAATTTTTTAATCTAGATGCGTGTGCCTATCAATAAGGGTTTTATGATTAACTATGTGCTCTAATTTTCTACACAAAAGACCTATAAAATACAAACCCTATCTCCTAAAAAATAAACCAAATAAATATTAAATGAAAATGGGATAATCAGGCAAGGAGAATAGCTGAGCTATTCTCATAAAATTTTATGTAATATGATTGTTCCCTACATAGCCCAAAAGGGCCTCCAACTGATGTAGTTATCCCTCCTAGAGTGAGTGTGTGGTACTTTATATTTTTATAAAAATGTAACTAAATAGATTGATTTTAATATTTGAGAATTAGTTTCATTAAAATGCATTTGGCCTATGATTATTAGAATGCTTCAAAATTTGAATTTTTAGTGTTCTTTTACTCAGTATGTGGTAGAATTACCAATTGATCATTAGATTTATTTGGAGAGGCCTTCATGTGCTTATATAGGGTAATATTTGAATTATTTACATTAACCAATATTTATAAAAGTGCAGGAGGGGTAATATGAAATGTCTTGAATTTGAAAAGTTACCATTGGAGTGCAAGGGATAAATCCATACTACAACCATATCTGCATGATCCATTCTTATCCTATAAGACAAATAATATTATAATATGGATAGCATGAGTTTATAATTACAATAGATATATGTAAATGATGTTATAAGTAGTTGTAATATAGTTTGTAGAATAATAAATGCTCCTATAAAGATTTCAAGTTAACAAAATTTTGAATAAACTAAGTAGTATAAGGATGTCAAGATTAAAAAATTTCAAACACTAAATGATTAATTGAGTGTCTACATCATAATTTTCAATAAGTTTACCCACATTTTCCTTGAGTATTCATCAAAAAATAGCTAAAAATAATAGAATCCACTAATACTCAATCACATGTGCTTGCACAAATCAATGTGCACCATATTTGATCGGCTAAGATTCTGATATTCTCTTATGCCAAATGGAGCTCTCTTTTGCTTTCCAGCTAAGTAATTGGAACACACATCAATATTTATCTTTAGAGAGGGTATCCCTCTTACCATGTTGTGTCTACTTAGTGCATCCAAGTAACCAAAACTCAAGTTCCCATATCTCATGTGCCATAGATTAGTTGAGTTTATATCCTTTACTATTATAGATTGATTATCTTTGTGCACAACATAAATAAGATTTTTTTTTCCAATATTAAAAGCCTTTGATATAAATTTTGTGTGTTTAGACTTGTATTTGATGAGATAGAACTTGTTTTCATCTTTCTAATCAAATTAAACCTTGAGATTATGATTAATTAATTGGTTTGTAAATAATATATTCTTAGTTAGTCCTATAACATATAAGACATTTGTGATATTATAAGTATGAATTCTAAAAAATAAACTGATGGTACCAAAAGCTTAGACATTATATTAAGTATCATAACTAATAGATACATTATAGTGAGACAATAAATGGTTGAATATGGTGAACTAATCCTTACTTCTGATCATGTGCCTTATTGCACATGAATCCTTACACCAAATTGTAGTTATGGAGGTGGCCTATTCATTTAATTGTGTGGCATAGAGATAGTATTCATCTAGAGTATCATCATCTTCAGCAATTTTCTAATGATGTTGTGATTAATAAGTTTTTTTTTCCAATTTTGTTTAGATGGTGTCTTTTTCTTCTCTGCATGTGTAGATAGTTGATTGTTGGACATCTTGTTACTGGATGAGCCCTATGTGAATGCATAATACCAAAAAAATTGATTAATGGCCTATATTTCCACAAATTATACATATATTTTGGTATTGATATTTATTACCATGTTAGTTATTTTGATTGCTCTACTTTTATGATTATTTTAAAATATTCATGGTCTTTTTTCCCATCTATTTTGAGGCAAGAGCATGTTCTTCATCACCTTATTCTTGTGTTTACATGGATTCTTCCTATGATAACATGTTAAAATAAATTTCAAATGTTGGTTTTTTATTTATGACATTTAGTGAAGTCACAAATACCTTGTAGATAGGTGGAAACACTCTCAAAACAATTACAACCAGGGAGTCTCTATCATTATCTCTCTCAATGCAAGGAGTGAGGAACATAGAATTACAACACTATACATGAAGGTTTCAATTTTTTCACCTTGCTTCTATAGATCAGGAATCTAATATAGGTCAATCAATTATTAGTGAAAAAAATCAAAACAACTTTAAGACAACATCTCAATCCTAATCCCTAGGTTAAACTATGTGTAAAATAAGCAAGAAATACAATTAGAATATAAAGAACCATGTTTTTTACCTCCCTTAAAGATTCACTTATGGACCATTCTAAAGAGGTTGAGATCAGATTTTAGATGTATAAGTCTTTCTCAATGCTTGAATTTTCATGTGAGTAGTATATCTCCTTGTATATACTTTATTTGGATTTGGATTAGCATGAGATTGTTGAATCTCCTTGTGTAATTCAATAACGTAAGTTTACATGGAGAAGCTTCTTGAAATGAGAGGTGTGAGATTATTATTTTTATATTTCTTGAATCATTATTGATTATTCATCTCATCTTAAGATGGAGGGTTGAGGATAAATCCTCAAATCTATGATTACACACATGGAGTGTGTAAGAGATGCCATTTAAAGCCTTTTGAGTATGGAAGGCACATTGCAAGAAGAAGTGCAGTCATTGGTCCTCTTAGAGTGTGTATAATGGTTTTAAGAGGAAGAGTGTGTAAGAGGGGTGTAATATATTTATTTCACTCCTCTTTCCCATTGACTTCTTTAATTAAATCACCTACATGAGGTAATAATCCAAATTTTGTTTTTAGAAAAATAGGATAATTCCAAATCCATGTATTTTCCTATTAGAGTAATGATTAGGCTTAATTAAGTGGGATTAATCAACAATTAGAAAAATGGTGGATTTTGAAATGTTTTTATTTCTCAATAAAGTATTCACTTAGTTACTTTATGAAGACACTTGCAAAATATTGATTTAATTCAGGATGAACTAGATAAGATTAATGATGCAATATGATCCATTGACCCAATTAAGGATGTGTCATTATGATTTTAGATTAAAATGTTATTTGTGTTGGTAAATTAGGTCCAATGGTGGTTTTTGGTTAAACTTGAATGTGATTATATAATATCACTCTTGATTATAGTTTAGACATGGAAGTGGTTAAAATTAAGTGTTTATATTTTGCCCCTATTTTATAAGGTGTTGTGAGACACTAGGCACTTTAACATATTTTCAAAGAAAGAAAACGTTGATAAGAATAAATTTGATAATCCTTGAAGAATGATCTCTTCACTCTTTTATTTTTCCCTTTAAATTTTGAGTCTATAAACTTAGATTGATGCCCCAAAGGAAACTTGATTAGCCTTTGATGCCCCCTCAAGGGGATAGTTGAGGAAGAATTTGAAATAGATGGGCCCTTGAAAAAGAGAGTAAGAAGCAAGAATGAGATAAATATGTGGGTTTAGAATTATAACAAAGACTAGATGATGGACCCAACCCAAAAAAGGGTGGTCTTGGTTGCTCACAATAATATGCCCTGGTAGGGAAGATTTCATTGTTGATCAAAGGAGCTACCTTAGTAGGGTGAATTTGATAGTGGCTCAATCTCAATGGTTTTCCCCAAAAGGGTATATTTTCATTCTAATAAATGATGATTAGCAATTTGATGAATTGGTTAGAGGATAGTAGACAAGGAGATATTTATTGCAGTATTTTTTATTAGACTTATAGATATTGATTTTTGATATAGCACCAAATGGTATGTACTATGATATAAAAAACATAATGACCAGGTCATAATATGCATAAGGACTAACCCTTGATCCAATAGACAATTGAAAATTATGCACCAATGATAAAAACCATAATGATAATGTTATCATATGTTAATAGATGGACTCAAATACAACTACATGATAAGAAGCACCTTGAATATGACCATGATAGTATAGTGGACTAAGTTGAGGTGACAACAAAAAAAGGAAACAAAGAAGCAAGAAAACATAAACTAAAAATAAAATCACCAGAAATCATCTAGTTCCTTAAGAGGAAAGAAATGTACCATGAATAATAATAAATAATAATTATACACAAACACAAAAACACACCCTAAAATAAGAAATTAGTGAATCATTTGTGTGTGTGTGTGAAATTAAGGTGTTACTCTTGTATACTTTGCCCCTAATCTCTATATGAAAACTGATAGGGCAAGACAATAACCTGAATAGGAAGGGGGACTAGAATAAAATAGAAGGGGTAGTCGAGCTGACTCCAAATTCCCCATGAAAGTGGATGTTGCCTACATAGTCCATGGACTTTAGGCTAGATGTATTTCTCCCAAGGATATGGAAAAGAATAAAAATTATGATAAGTAATATATTTGATTAATGAATAAAAATAGGAAAAGGTACACTTGAAAAATGGTAAGAGCATTAAGATAAATTAGGAAAATTGAAATGGCAATGAGATTGGCCGAGCTAACGCAAGATGCCCTATGAATTTAAGCATGTTCTACATAGTCTATGTGGACCTTAGGTTGATGTAATTCTCTCATAAATGGGAGGGTAATTTAATTAATGGCAATGATAATTATAGATGACCATGATTGGATAATGGGTTCCCACCTGACCAATGTGGTAAACCATGTCATTTAGAATAAATATAAAGGCTACTAGTGAACATGATGATAAAGCAAGCAAAAATTGTGTGGCTTAATATCTCTCATGGAAATTTTAATTCCTTTTTGTAACTTTTTTTTATTTTTAGGTTGTTTTCAAGATTTTCAAAATTTTAAGGTTTCTGGATTGTTTTGAATGTTTTTAGGTTTTTTATCTCAACTCAATAGAGGATTATGAGATGCAGAATGGTTTAACTCATAAAATAGTGAGAGCATTGCTTAGGTTGGTTGTAAAATGGTGATAGTGTGGTTTAAATTGCTCAAAAAAATTTAAGAGTGTGGCTTAAATTTCTCATAAAATGATGAGAGTATGGCTTAAATTACTTGCAAAACTACAAAAGTGTGTAAAAGGGGTGACCTAAATAGACTTAGAAACTAATCACTACCTACAGGGTCTAAATGGACCTCATCCCAATGTAGTTTAACCATAGAGGAAGTTACTATGAATCAATTGTAGGGTTGAAAAATAGGAATGACATATGAATAAGACAAATGGTACAAGATCCAAAAGATGTATTTAAAATACCATCATGTATGGAAATCATGCATAAGATAATTTGAGATATTGCATATCTTAGATGTGTTGATGGTGACCAAATCTAAATAATCTACTAAAAACTTTCTCTAAATTTTGGCATCTTGAATCATTTGTTGTACAAAGAAACTAGAATCAAAATCAAGAATGGTAATAAGATGAGGGAATAAGATCAAGATGGACTAACTCAATTAGAAGTGGAATGAAGGGGAGTGTGTTTTTAGGTCATGCCCCAAAGTAGGGGTCTTCATAGATAATGTTCAAGTAAAGCAAATGTAAAAATACTTGAGATGTATAATATTCATGGGTTCTTCAAGCTCTTCACCATCTAGTATAGCTAATTTGTATGTTGTAGATCTATAATTAGTTATGATGATAAATGGGCCCAACTATTTAGGCTCAAATTTTCCCTTCTCTTCATGGGTAATATTAGTATTCTTTTGTTTTTATTTTAGGACTATGTCACTAAGTTCAAAATCTCTATGTTTGATGAGCTTGTTGTAGATTCAATGTACCCTATTCTGATAGGCCTAGATATTGTTCAAAGTAGCTACCAATTTTTCATCAAGTAATTATAATTCTTGAAGCTAAGAAACTCTATATTCTTCCTCATCAAAGATATTATGTAATGAAATGTGTAAGGAAGATAACTGGATCTTGATAGGGAGAATAGCTTCAGTACCATAAAATGGTGTGGCTCCTATAGCGGTGCAGTTATTGGTACAGTAGGCCCATAGGGTATGAAAGATTTTTAGATGTTATCATGGCCAAAATCATTAATGGTATTTTTTATTATTTAGATTAAGGTTTTATTATATGTTTCAACTTGGCCATTGCTTTGAGGAAAATAGGTAGTGGAAAAGTGTTGTTTGATCTAGTATTTGGCATAGAAGTATTTGCCATCCTTATTTTTAAAGGATCCACCATTATCAAAAATGAGATTAAAGGTAATGCCAAAGTAGAAAATGAGATTATTGAGGATAAATTTTGAAATATGCTTCTCAGTTACGTAGGTGAGTAGAATGGCTTCAACCCAATTTGTAAAATATTTGGTTATATTAAGGATATGTTTGTGTCCAACTAATGAATTAAGATTTATTTCACCTAAAAAATTGAGTCCCCATGTGTAAAATTTCCATAGTATATTGATCATTTGAAGTGGCTAAGTTGGCACATGAATTAGATTGGCATGTTTTTTTACAAACTGTTAGCCAAAATTTGGCTACCATAAATGAGGATCATTCAAAACTTTGATGTACTTAATCTTAAATTTGTTAATAATAATTATGAAGGTATTATGTTATACATTAATGATATAGGATGATAGGTAATATCTCTTCCTTGGTAGCTTATAGAGTCATTTGTGATGGTTTAGTTCGTAGCTGAGTCAAGTCATGTTGTCTTGTCATGTAATGGTCATTTTTTATTTTCATTATGTGTTTAACATTGTTTAAGGTAAGTTTGATAAAGTTAAGATTAATTAGAAATCAATTTCATGAGGAAGATGATCAAGGAGACAAGGTAGTGACCCTTCCCAAACAACCATGGCCTAAAGCTAGTCAAATTGGTCAAAAAAGCAGAGCTAGTAAGTTGGTCACATTGTTTTTATGGGAATTTGGAGAGTTTAAGGTTATTTTTTTACAAGATTAAGGTATTTAATTACTTTAGTATTATAATATATTTAAATTTTTAAATGATACTTACCAATAAATAATAAATATAAAGGTTTTGTCTTTGGAAAAGGGATGTTTTAGGTCATATAACACCTATGTGATGACTTCATGTTGTACCTGACTATATGCATTCTCCAAATGTCTTATATAACTAATTTATAATGTTGGACTTCTCTTTATAACTACCATTTATCATTTTTCAATGCACAAATGTAGTTTTTATGAGTGATATATAGGAAAATAAGAATGTCAGTCATTTTCTCACCTATTCCATAACTTTATAGATCAAGGGAATATGAAGAGTCACCTAGTTCACCATCTCCAGTAGTTTCAAAGGTCAAAACAAGTATAATATTGATAAAAGCATACTTTTGGTGGTATTTTATAGAGGATTTATGATGGTTTAAAATTTTCCCCATGGTTTTATAAAACCCAAATACATGTAGTAAATAGAGATACAAATCCAAACAATAAAAAAACCCACTCTATTTCTCCATTGGTCTTCTTGGTAGCTCAAGACAAGCAATAGGTTTTCACTTGGTACTTTAAGGAGAGAGAGATTTGGATCCCAATATATTATACATATGAGAATACCCTAATTACCTTCCACTTTTTGGCATTGGTTTTCAGGTTAATCTCCTTAACTCTATGAACAATTATTAAGAAGTTAAGGGTGTGCAAAGGCGACTCAAAACCCCATTAGGGTCAATTTTCTCCAAATTCAAGATTATGAAGTTGAATGAATGAAATAAAATGTTTTTTAAGATATTTTAAACACTATTATAACCTTTTAACATATTTTACTTTCAGGTTTTCTCATGTTCATGCTTGAAGTGGTGCCAAGTAATCTTAAATAGCTAGTTTAATTATGACAGTCTTATTTGTAGAGAAGTTTTGAAGTATCCTAGTGTATATAATGAGGTAATGAGGTAAATTTAATAATATTAAACTTTATAAATTACCATAAACCATATGAAAACATCATTTAATAAAAATAATTTAAAAGAAATTAGTAATTATGCATGCACAGGGTGAATTGTTGAAACTAGCTCCCTTGGTGGAGCACCCTGATCAACTACAAATATATGGTCATTGTTCAAGAATTTTAAATGATAAAAACCATATAACATAGAATTATATATCATACTCAAATTTTATCTATATGATAGGTCATTGGATCCAATATTTCTAATGCCCTCTTTTAAGCCAAGATCAAGGAGGTTTTGTGAACCTACATGTCTACAGACCTATACATCATTATTGACACCAAATATCTAATCATGGGAGTGTATATTACCTTTTAAAATGTATATTCAATGTCATATTTCATTATTTAAGGATATAAATTCATAAAATATCTATAAGGGATCAAAATTCAACCCATTTTACAATGAAGAGGACTATGTTGGCTAAGTATGACTATGTGAGTGCAAGTGGAAAGACTGTGAAGGTCCTAAGAAGATTTTAAAGGTGACTTGAGCCCATGGAATTATATAAATGGATATTAAATATTATTATATCTTTCCCTAATAGTCCATCATCATTAAATTAGGCTGAAAAGGGTATAACATATGAAAATGGGGATTTTGGCCTTATTGACTGCCTATAAGCCTATTAGTACATAGAGGGAAAAATGGCATGTTGGTGATGATATTTTAAGAACCAAGCTAGTTTAGGGGTCAAAAGAAAATTAAATTAAAATGTGTTTTCATTTAAAACACTTCAAGAAGGTTGGTTAAGCATATAGAACTCAATTTGACCACTTAGAGCTAAGACAGGCCTAAATATGAACACCTACATCATGTGTACAAATAACAAGATTAAAAGGTATATGTGTGTTGTGAATTAAGAGGGTAAAAGGTTTTACAGGAAGCATGATAAGCCTTCAAATGTTTTTTTAATCACTAAAGTGCCTCAATAGAAGAGGATCACATTTAGACCTAGTAGGTGGTGTCCTAGACCTAAATAGGTCATTATAAACCCAAAACAATCATCAAAATATTCCTTTTTATCTTAAATCTCTCTCTCAACCCTCATAATCAAGTTTGCCTCTTGAGAGACCTCAATTCCTTACTTTTTTATTGAAATATTATTCTCATGTATCTTGAATCTATTAGCCCTAGGAGGGGACCCCCTATGTACTAAAAACCAATGGCATTGGTTCATAGATTGGAGCCCTTACCCTTGTGAATCATCATTAAGATGATAGACCTATTTAAACCCTTCTAAAACCCAGCTAATGACCTCATGGAAAATATTGACTTCCTAAATTCTCTAAATTAATTTAAATAGCTTAAAAACTCCTTGGATGATCCCTACACACATATAAACACTTGATTGAGTTATTATTTTAGCACATGTACAGTATTATTATACATAATTTGGCCTAAAGATGACTATTGTAGTCCTAAAAAGGTAGTTTTTGAGGACTTTTCATAGATTTTGACTAAGTAAGACCTAATGGAGTCTATTAGAATCATATATGACCTAGATAATATAGGTGAGTATGCTTTTAAAGGATTATTAAAAAGGTCTACAGTGATTGTAACACCACTTGAATATTTGCAAAGCACCTAGTATTGAGAAAATATACTATTAAGAGTTCTTATCAGACCTAATGCACATGTACCTTAGTCTTGGATATTTTTTTGAGCATGAATAGAAGTATAAGGACTCTTTATAGGGTACTTGAGAGGTATCCAAGCTATGGTGGTAATCCTAAAGCAATAATTAGGCCTAGGATTGAGGAAATAGACTCACAATGGTGGTCTTCACTTGAACCAAGAAAGTCTCTCAATATAAATATAGGTTCTACTAGTTTGAAGATACTTAATCTTTAATCTTGAACTCCACCAAGATGAGAGAGACATGTAATTATCATATTATGGTATTAGAGAGATCAAATAATCATGATTAATAGTGATACATGGTAAGACACAAGTTTGCAACTCTTTTAATCCAAGAATGGGCAGTTTCACATGAGGTTGATGAGTCATCAAGAAGGTAAAGAGTCATTCAACACCACCCTTGATGAGGTAAAATATTAGATCAATAATACACATGTATATTATAACTTCATAACTACTTATTTATAGTTTTCTTGCTTGTAACTTGTCCCTCATGAGATGACACTTGTCATATAGATCTTTTACACCTCTCTCTCTCTCTCTCTCTCTCTCTCTCTCTCTCTCTCTCTCTCTCTCTCTCTCTCTCTCTCTCTCTCTCTCTCTCTCTCTCTCTCTCTCTCTCTCTCTCTCTCTCTCTCTCTCTCTCTCTCTCTCTCTCTCTCTCTCTCTCTCTCTCTCTCTCTCTCTCTCTCTCTCTCTCCCCTCCCTTCCTCCTTCATTTCTCATATATATGCTACCTTGAATGGATTTTTATGGATCTTTTGTCTAAGTATGTCAAATCCTTGATTAACTAAACACTTGTATTATACTTTTAAATGTTGAATGAATTTGTTTTTTACCTTTTCAAATACTTGCAATTAGTGTGCATATGTAATTGTTGATAAATGCGAGTAGTAGTATCTTCACTCTCTCTCATTTGTCCTCTCCTACCTCTTTGTAAATGGATTGTGTTCTTATAGATCACATGGTGAGTTTGGATAGCTTTACATAGTTTATAAATGGATTTCAATCATTAATGTCTTTATTAGACCTCTTGATTAGCCCTTCAATTCAACATGTTGTCTATAACCTCTATTCTAAAACACTTGTGCTTGGATGTCCTTTTTGAGTAGTGTGATCAAATTCAAGCCTATTTCATATTCCTAATGCAATATGATAAAGTTAAAGGTGTTAATTTGGTGCATCACCACATTAGTTTAGTTTAATTTCAATTCTCTACCCTTTTCCTTTGTAAGTAGTAGGTCTAATAGTAGTTTTAAGGATGATAACATCAAGGGAGCTAGCCCTATCTAGATATTCACCTTACTGATTAGGATACCTACAACCAAGAGCTATCTTCATGCTAACACTTAAGTGAGGAGGCTTGAATAACCTCTTCAAGGGTGCAAATTTTTTTGATAATAATTTTGGCATGCCCTATGGGACAAGGATTACATCCCATTGAAGAGTTATTGATGATGATCTTAAACACATCAACCTTTAGAGGCATGAACACAATCATCAATGGTGAATATAAGTGAATCTCAATTGGTATAAGTAGCCCAAGTGCCTAAAATCATAAAATTGGTATGTATTCTATTCATTCTTTTGTTCAATATGTATATTGTATGCCTTCACATTCTTTATGTAAAATTTATGGCATTCATGACTTCACCCCAAGTGACCCTCAAGAAGTAGCATTTCAACCTTATCAAGGTTATCAAGAGACTTATATGGCCTCTCCCAATTTAACTTGGCCTCTTTGGTATCCTTCTTATACATCTAGTCAACCTTGTCAAAGTCATATTTCTTCTATTTCAGACTTCTTAGACTTCAAACAAATCCATGTAAGTTTGTTAATATAAATTAGGAAGATTGATAAAGAGAGATAACTTGGTCTAATTGTCTATAACCTTTCTAGTCAAAATGAAAACACTCAAATGAGTAAGAATATTATGCATTCACTTAAAACTAGATGGGTAGCTATTGAGAAATAAAACCAACATCTACCAATTGATGAAGTGTTAAAAATGAGAGATATGATTTAATGTCTAGAGAATACATTAGTACTTGAAGAGAGGTAGAAAATGCAATGTATTAAATCTTGTATGCCTCCTCCTACTCCACATCAGCGTTCTTTTGATCCAAACCTAAATCAAGTTATAATATGTTATCAAGAGAGGTGTATGCCAATGTGATCTTCATCTACTCTTCTTTAAGAGCCTAAAACCATCCCATCTTGGAGTAAGACCCCTAATTATTTCATGCTTACTCTTGAGAAATAACCTTCTCCCATACTTATCCAAACTCAAGAAAATAAAAAGTGTATGGAAGCCAATTCAAGATATTTCTTGACTTCTTTAAGCTCTTCACCTACCCTTCAAGTTGTATCCATCCATGAATTTCAAGACACTTCAAAGTCTGATAGATAAATTGAAGAGTAGAAAAATAAGAATAAAACATCCTCAATTCAATTCTCTTCTCCATCCCTTCAATAACATCATAATCAGCCTAGTACTCCTAAAGTCCTAAGTTGAAAGGACACTCTATCAAGTTTCAAGTAGTCTAATGAAGTCTCTTTCCCTCCTACCCCCTCATTTTATGAAGGAGAACCAATTGCATTAAGGGTAGAAGATGGACATTTATATGTGAAGGAGAGATTTTCAAAACTAGGTGATGATGTGGCAATCCTTAAAAAGGAAAATCAATCAGTTGCAAGTGAATCTCAAGAAGGTTATAAGGAGAATGTTTTTAGTTTTTATGATGAGGAGATATTTCTTATTAGTCATTTTTATCAATAAGGAAGAAAATCAATCTTTAATGATGATGAAAAATATGGGCTTGATAGAGGAATACAAGTTAATATGATAGTAACCACCTATTTCAAAGTGAATCCATTGAAAAGAGTGAAGAATAATATCTTGATCAAGCATATAAATAGATGTACTATAGTTTCATGAAATAAATAGACTTTCTTGGTCAGCATGTGACCCCTCTAGAACATGAATATGAAATCCAACATAAAGTTTTAGAAGTTGGTAGACTCTTAGAAGAGGAAAATTCAAGTTTGGCAAGATAAAAACATTATGAATTGAACCTTGAATGGGCAGATGAGCTTCCATTATCCATGTAGGAAGAAGAAGACCAATCTAGTTATCATGGATTGAGTCTTGATAAAGAGAAAGGTGACTATGCAATAGTTTAGTAGGTTACAACTAAACATGAGGTAAGTCTTCTTGAAGATACTTTGGTTATTAGCCTTGTTAAGCCTCATGGGAAAAAAATAGAACTTGAAGAATAAAACATGCATCAATGTCATGAGTCTATTCAAGATTTTGAATCATTTGACTAGTGTGTTATCCCTCAAGAGAATATAAATAGTGAAATTTAACTTGGTATGCTTTCAAGTGACCAAGAAGAAGTTGCCTTTTGGGAAAATATAGAAAAAAAAATCTCTAGCTTGGATAGTGAACCTACATCCCATGAGGAGAGTGATAATATTGTTGTCTTATCCAATGAACATGATGAATACATGCATGAGAAGTTTCTTGAAGAGAACACCATGGTTTATTATCTTGTTGAGTCTCATGAACAAGTTCAAGGAGGTCTTGAGGACATGTGTCAGTTGTATTTGGACATGTTCAAATAATTTGAAGATCTTGGTAGTTTATCACCTTAATAAAAATAAGAGGAAGTTGTTAATAACAAGTATAAAGCTCATAACAAGATAATAAATCTTATTAGTCATCACTAAGAGGTTCAAGCTCATGAGGTGGCAACCTATGATGAATATGGTTATATTCAAGGTGATAAAGAGATGGAACTTGAGGAGCCAATTGAAGACTAATTTTTTGTTGCCTTCACAAGTCAAAGTGTGATCAACTTAGATATCTCTCACATTACTAAGAATGGACAATAGTATGAGGTAAATCATGAAATCCAATATGAATTTTTTTTTATTGGAGACATGTTTTCTATCTTAGATCCATTTAAGGTCAAACCAAAGAAGATGGTGATCAATAAAAGAGTTGGTCAAGCAAGAACAAAGTCTGATCAATAGCTTGTATACCATTCTTGTTCATCACATGAAGGTAACTCAAGGAATTTTCCTTTTGATCCAAGAGGGTTGGTTCTGAAAGGTTGGTTGTACATAGTTTCTTTTCTTGCCTTTCATCTAAGTAATTTGTGGCATAGTGTTTTGTCTTATTGTTTGTTGTGTGTGTCTTGATTTGGTGTGTTTGCTTTGATCTTGTTGTGTTGGTGAAGGTATTCAATTATTTCAATTATTTTTAAGATATTTATAGTTAAGTGTCAACAACAATTTAGGTCTTGTGTTAAGCTAAGATGACTCCATATCATAATTGATAGACTAGGAAACCAGTCTAACGTGCATAACATGCATGCAATCCCAAGAGGTCACCAAAGATGTCAAAAAAAATGTGGATACCATGAATGAGGATCATTCAAAACTTTGATATACTTTATCTTAACTTTGTTGATAGCCATTATGAAGATCTTGTGTTAGTCATTAATGATCTAGGATGATAGGTAATATCTCTTATTTGGTATCTTACAAGGTTATTTAGGATGGTCTAGTTGTTAGCTGAGTCAAGTCATGTTGTCATGTCATGTAATGGTCATTCTTTATGGTCTTCATTATGTGTTTAACATTGGTTAAGTTAAGTTTGATACAGTTAAGGTTAAGTGGAAATCAAGTCCATGAGGAAGATACTCAAGGAGATAAGGTGGTGACCATTCCAAGAAAACCATGGCCTAAATCTGGTCAGATTGGTTAAAGAAGTAGCGCTAGTAAGTTGATCACATTGTTTTTAGGGAAATGTGGATATTTTAAGGTAATTTTGACAAGATTAAGGTATTTTATCACTTTAATCTTATTTACATTTCAATGTTGAAATGATACTTACAAGTAAAGAACAAATATAAAGGTTTTGTCTTTAGAAAATGGATATTTTAAGTCATCTAAAACCTATGTGATGACATCATGTTGTACTTGACCATACACATTGTCTAAATGTCTTATATAACTGATTTCTAACATTGGACTTATCTTTTAAATAACTACCATTGATCATTTTCTAATGCATAAATGAAGTGTTTTTGAGAGAGGTATAGGTGAATAAGGGTTTGAGGAATTTTAACACTCTCTTTCATATCTATATAGGTTAGGGGAAGATGAAGAATCACCTGGTTCACCATCTATATAAGTTTCAAAGGTCAAAATAGGTAGAATATTAAGAAAAACATTCTTTTGGTGGTCCTTTGTAGAGGTTTTATGATGGTTTACAAGGTTAAAAATTCACTAATGGTCCCCATGGTCTTTTCAAACCAAAATACACACAATAAGTGGAGCTATAGATCCAAACGATGTAAAAACCCACTCCATTTATCCATCAGTATTCTTAGAAGCTCAAGACAAATAATAGGTTTTCACTTAGTACTTTGAGGAGAGAGAGAGTTGGAGTCAAATATATTTTCCATATGAGTGGGCCCTAATTCCCTTCCAATTTTTGAAATTATTTGTCTAGTTAAACCCCTTGACTCTATGAACAATTATTAATAAGTTAGGGGTGTGCAAAGGTGACTCAAAACCCTATTAGGGTTAGTTTTATCCAAATGCAAGGTTATGAATTTGAATGAATGTGATAAAAAAATTGGAAGGTATTTTAAACACTCTAAACCTATAACATATTTTTCTTTCAGGTTTTCCCATGTTCATGCTTGAAGTGGTGCCAAGTAGTCTTGAATAGCTTTTTTAAATATGATAATCTTGTTTGTAGAGAAGTTGTGAAGTATCTTAGTGTATATAATGATATAATGAGTAAAATTTCATAATATTAAACTTTATCAATCCCCCTCAACCATATACATACATCATTGAATCAAAATACTTCAAATAAAAAGGGTAACTATGCATGCATATGGTGAACTGTTGAAACTAACTGCCTTGGTGGAGTTCTCTGATCAAATTCAAATATATGGTCATTTTTCAAGCCTTTTGAAGGATAAAAACAATATAACATATCTTTATATATCATACTAAAATGGTATCCATATTATAGGTCATTATACTCGATATCTCTAATTCCCTATTTTAAGCCAAGATCAAGGAGGTTTTTTGAACCTACAAGTCTATAAACCTATGGGTCACTATTAACACCAAATATATACTTAGATGTAGATGAAATTTTTGAATCCATATTAAATTTAATATTTCCTTATTAAAGTCTATAAATCCATAAAATAGGTATGAGGGCTCAAACTTTAATCTATTTTGCACTCAAGAAGACTGTGTTGGCTAAGTAGGACTGTGTGAGTCCAAGGGGAAAGACTGTGAAGGTATTGAGAATATTTTCAAGATGACTTGAGCCCATGTAATGATATAAATGTATATTTAATCTTATTATATCTTTACCTAATAGTAAATCATCAGTAAATTAGCATAAAAAGGGTAAAACACAAGAAAATGGGGATTTTGGCCTAATTGACTGCCTATAAGCCTGTTAGTAGACAAAGGGCAAAAGGGCATGTTAGTGATGAGGTTTTAATAAAAAATATTATGTATAGGTAAAAATTAAAATAAATTAAATTTTATTTTCATTAAAAAATACTTTATTAAGGTTTTTTTAGCCTATATAATTCAATTTGACCACCTATAACCAAGACAGGCTTGAATGAACACTTACAACATGTGTACAAATAATAAGACTAAAAGGCATATGTATATTGTGAATTAAGAGGTTAAAATGTTATATAATATTAAATTAAACATGATAATCCTTCAAATATTTTTCAAGCACTAAATTTCCTCATTGAAAGAGGATCACCTTGAAGTTACAACCAAGAAGGCGTAATTAACTGCAGACATGGCTGTAATAAGCAAAAATAAAGAAGGTTGCCATGTGTGGTGTGAAAAAAAGGTTAAAATGTCTGTATAGTTTCAATATAAGAATTATTAATCCTATATAATCATTAAAAAATACCAAATAACTAATTTCAATAGGTTTTCATCTAATACTTGCAGTCAAGAACCTAAAACATGACTTACATGCCTGTTTAAGAAGATTGAAAAGAGGGTGGGTTGGTGTTTGAAACCATGAATTTGATGAAGTCCAAGGAAAATTTATAATTCATCATAAATTTTAACAAAACCTTCATATATTTTCAATATTATTTAAGACAAGATAGGGGTCAAGAAGCATGTTTAGGCCTAGAAGGCCTAAATGGTCAAATACATGTTGAGTGTGTAAAAATGAAGAAACTTGCACTTTTGTGAAAAGGTTTGAATATTTTAGAACTATAAAGTGATGAGGGAAACTTTTTAGAGATATATATAATGTTTATACTTGGTGAACTCAAGATAAAACATTATAAAGAGGTCACTAGGGTCAAAGACACAAGTCTAACAACAAACCCTAACCTAGACTTCTATAGGCTTCTTGGCCAAAGAGAAAGGTTGATATAGATGGAGGATCACTTTTAGACCTATTAGGATGTTTCCTAGACATAAATATGTCATTATAAACCTAAAAAAATCATCAAATTAGTCTTGTTTACTCTAAATCTCTCTCTCAACCCTCACAATCAAGTTTGCCACTTGAGAGACCTTAGTTCTTTGCTTGGTTCTTGTAGGAGGATTTGCATGGGACCTAAAGATATTATCCATAGGATATAATTCCTATGTACTAAAAAATTGTGGAATTATTTCAGATATTATATCCCTCACATATATGAATCATCATTAAGATGATAGGCACATTTAAACCCTTCTAAAACCTAGTTAATAACCCAATGGAGAAGATTGACTTATTAAATGCTCTAAAAGGATTGAAATGGTCTAGAAACTCCTTGTACATACACACCTATATAAATATAAATGTGTCATTATTTTTTCATGTGTGATTTTGGCATGTGTGAGGTAATTTTTTATGTAATTTGGCCTAAATATTACTATTACAATCCTAAAAAGGTAGTGTTTGAGGACTTTTCATGGAGTTTGACTAAGTAAGACCTAATGGATTCCATTATAATCATATATGACCTATATAATATGTTAGAGGATGATTATATAATATTATTAATGGGGTATATTGTGACTATGACACCACTTGATTGGTTTCAAAGCACCTAGTGTTGAGCAAACATGTTATTAAGAGTTCTTATTAAACCTAATGTACATGTACCTAAATCTTGGAGATTTTTTTTACTATGAATAGAGATATAAGGAATCCTTAAAATTTAATTGAGAGGTATTCAAGATATGGTGGTATTCCTCAAGAATTAACTAGGTTTTGGATTGAATAAATAAACTCACTATGGTTGTCTTCACTTGAACCAATAAATTCTCTCAATCAATTTATAAGTTCTATTATTTTGAAGACACATGAGATTTAATCCTCAGATCAACCAAGATGAGAGAGACATGTAATTATCCTAGGATGTCATTAGAGATCTCAAATAATCATGACCAATATTGGCACATGACAAGACACAAGTTTGTAACTCTTCTAATCCAAGAATGGGTAGTTTCACATGAGGTTGATGAGTCATCAAGAAGGTTAAGAGTCATTAAAAACCATCATTGATGAGGTAAAAAAATAAGATAAAGCACACACATGTTTATGATAATCTTCATTACAACCTATTTGTAGTCTTCTTCTTGTATCTTGTCCATGATGAGATGACACTTGTCATGTGCATCTCTTACACCTCGCCTCTCTCTCTCTCCTTCATTTTTCATATATATGATACCTTGAATGGATTTTTATGGATCATTTGGATAATTATGGTGAATCCTTACTCAAATAAACACTTTTAATATGCCTTTTAATGTTAACTAAGTTGTTTTTTACTTTCTCAAATGCTTATAATTAGTGTACTTGTGTGATTGTTGATGAATGCTAGTAGTACTACCTAAACTCTCTCTCATTTGTCCTCTCCTACCTCTTTACAAATGGATTGTATTATTACAGGTCAAATTGTGAGTTTTAATAGCTTTTCATAGTTTATAAATGGATTTTATTCATTAGTGTCTTTCTTAGACCTCTTGATTAGCCCTTCTATTCAACATGTTGTCTATGACCTCCATGTTGAAACACTCATGATTGAAGGTCCTTGTTTAGTGTGATTAGATCCAAGACTAATTCATGCTCCTAGTGAAATATGGTCAAGTAGAGGGTGTTAATTTGGTGCATCACCTCCCTAGTTTAGTTTACTTTCAATTCTCTTACCCTTTTCCTTTGTTATGAGTAGGTATAGTAGCATTTTTAAGGGTGATAGCATCAAGGGAGCTAGCCCTATCTATATATTCACTTCATTGATTAGGCCACCCATAGCCTTGAGATATTTCATGCTATCACTTAAGTGAGGAGGCTTTAATAACCTAATCAAGGGCACAACTTTTTATGATAACACAAACCGCACATAATTTTACATATGCACATGCATCGATCTCCATAGTGGGATAGTAATACCCTATACATAATATTTTATTATCAAGGACCACTCCACTAGTATGGGCCCCAAAAATATCTTTGTGTACTTATTTGAGTTATAATATAGACCCTATCAAATATAAATAATGAATAATATTTTCATCATATCATCTATGATAGAGTGTGGCAACAAGAATAGTATAACAAAAAGTGGTATGAATGAAGGATTTTTGTTTGTTATGGGAAAGGCTAGAAGGGAGAATATTATCATGAAGGTAGGAATATATATCAAAGTACCAAGGTGAGCTAAAACCAACCATATCACATATAATTTAGATCTAGAACGTTTATGAGTTTGCCTTAAGAGATGTTCAATTAGAAACTAGTAATCTATAACATGATCACAATTGTTATTGGTGAACTAATGGTTACCATTACATCGATGATTTTGTTTTTAGCTATTTAAATCTATTAAAATTAAATGTGTTTAAAGCTATATTTAATATGGTCCACCATATTCTTATATAGAATAATATTGTCATATTTGATCTAGTACTGCTTTATTACATGTTTGATAATCAACTGATAAAGTCCATGAACACGTAAGTTCTTAGTATTCCATTACAATGCTAGATGAAACCCTGTAATGAGTGATTCATACTCTATTATATTGTTGGTACAATAAAAACCAATGTGAAATGATTTAATAATTATATCCCCTTATGATTTGATGAATATAATATTAGCTCTTGATCCATGATAAGTTTAGGAACCATAAAAGTAAAGGGTCCAATATTGAGGTTCAAAATAAGTGTCATCCATAGTCATGATTGAATCATCAAGAAAATTAAAAATAATTAATTTAATATTTAAGAATGGTGATTCAGATAACTAATTTTTAAATTCCTACCCCTTAATGTACTTTTGATGTACATATTCAATATCAAATTCACTCAATAGCATGATCTATTTATCCATATGACTAGTCAATGCTACCTTAGAAATTAGGTATTGTTATCACTCAGAAGTGCATCTTTACTAAGAATGTGTACCTATTCTCACTTACATTGATATAATGGAAACTATCCAAGGTGTGGGACCTTTTAATTGGAAATAATATCTAGATGAAGGGTTGGTTCCATTTGGTACACTCACTTAAATATTTCTAAATTCTCTAATTTTATACTTTAATGACTAGGAAAAGGGTAGAAAGAATAATGCTAAAGAAGAAAATGGTAATGAAAATTAAAAATTAGGGTGATGCACCAATGTGAAGGTAAATTATTCCTATAATTGACACACTTTGGAAGCTAAATAACTTTCACACATTTAATTCATTATCATAAAATTAATCTTACATCAATAATTCACACAAAGGTCTTGACAGACACACATTAGCTTAGAAGAAATGAACAATGCTTGAATTCACTTCTAGATTAGGTATATTTCAAAATTAGAAACTTTATATAACTTAAAATAATATTCATTTTCTTCATAAAGTGATAGATTCAGATATAAACATAGGAAAAATAATCATTCACTAAGTTACATCAATAAATATTAAGAACACACTTCATGAATAGCTTGAAAATAAAATAAAAATCATCTCTTTATTGCTTCAAATGTTAGGTAGTACAAATTTTAGTAGATTTTTAATAATCCAAAATCATAATCTCTTAATAATTCAAAAATTAATGTACATATATAAAATAAAAAGAGAGAGAGGATACAAAAAGCTCTAGATGAGTCCACATGTAAGTCCTAGTTCACTCTTGCTTCAACTAAAAATTCAACTCCACCTGCTATACAAAATATAATTTGAGTTTAAACATTATTTCATGGAATATTTTGTGGTAGGAGAGAGGTATGATATTCTTTCATGTTTGAAAATTTAAAAGGCTCTTCATGCATCTTGAATCTTGAGTTAACTTGTTGTGATCTTGCATGCAAATTTTGATCTTATTTAGTTAAATATTTTTGATATTTAGTTAAATCCTCTTGTAATTTCATGAATCTTAAATTTATACTTCATTCACCTTCACTTTCATATTGAGTTGACTGAACTTATCTTGACTTCACACCTAGAGTTCAACTTGAGTTATCTTGCATGCATGTTTGGCCTCATGTCTCTTTTTAAAATATCCCAAATGGGGCATATTATAAGTGGGATGAATGTTTCCTTTTGAAATTTATATCTTTATTAAAAATAGGGCTCTAAATTTTATCAATACCTTAACTCCACTTATTCACCTTTGCATATTTTGGAGCTCCACTTTTGTAGGGCTAACTCAAGACTTCTTGTTGTTGACCTGTAGTTGCTAAATTTGTCCCAAAATAGGGAACCATAGTGAGATAGAGGGGAAATTTTCTATTTTTAATTATCCATTGAATATTATTTATAATTATTAACTTGATGATGACCAAATCATCTTTTCAAACTATTTCTTCTTTCATATGCTTATATTGTGCAACTTTGACAAGCTTCTTAAATACCCTATGAGAGTTAAAAAATTGATGGATATTCATAATCATAATATATAAGTATAAAAATATGATTAAAAAATAATAAACATGGTTTCATAGACCTTAAAACAAAATATCAGCTCCAAACTCTATGTACAACTCCAAAAAACATCATTTTATGCTCTCATGTCCTCTCTTATTCTCAAGAAACCTTGAGTTGGATTGGGTAGTCTAAAATGAGTTCCTAGACTGAAAAAACACTCCTATTATTTTTTTTTATGTACCAATGGTTTATACATTTAAAATTTTAAAAATATCCAAAACTCTTGACCAAACTCCCTAAGAAAAATTCATAAAAAAGTGTTTGTTTGTTACCCTCGGGATAACCTGGAGATGTTTTTCAATGATCTAAGCCTATTTTGAATTTTTTTTCATTAAATTATCATTTATATATAATTTTAAATTAATTAAACATACTATAAAATCAATTTTTTCCATTGGAGGGCACTAAAACACCCATTTCTAACTCCATTTATAAGCAAAAAAGTGAAGAAACGTTTATTCCCTTCATGATCAGACTCGTTTATTGGAATTTTATATCTCATAATGTATATTAAATATTTTAAAATAATTTTAAAAATTTATTATATAAAAACATACCCCCATGTCAAATTTTAAATGTTTTCATTCAATAAAACTAAAAATATGTACTTTTTGGTGTTGACTAGCTTGCCTAATTTCTTTTTGAACGCCTGTAGGTATGTGTGTTTCAATTTAATTGAGTTTTATGAGACCTAAATACCTAATTATTTTTTAATTATTACATTAAATAACTCCTATTATCATTATAATAATTTTATGTTCTCAACCAATCACTTAAACCATTCAAAATTGCATTTTTTAACTATCTCTCTTATTTGCTTAAAATACTAATGGTTGTACCTTTGAATTTATTCATTATTTTTCATAAAATTTTAATTTATTAAGGTGTTTAAATTTATTATATACCTAATAATATCTCACACCACATTTATTTTGTAATAAATAACTAAAAAATGCAAACATATTGCTTAAAATCGAGCCATGAAGGTTTAAGAAGGGTTTTAGAGCACTTGTTATTCTTAAGGATTGTTCATAAAGTTAATCCATTGTAACATTAAAAAATACATGTAATATTTATTTAATATGGTTCCAAAACTCTATATAATACCTTTTAATCCAAATCCTCTTTACCTTCAAGTATCGAGCATCTGAAAATTACCTTTACTAGCTTACAAATAGTTAGTTAGAGGAATAAAAGAAACCTCTATCAAAATTTGGACTCGAATTATTATTGAGAATAATTTTGGATTGATTAATTTTGTATTATATTTTTAATACATTTTTGTAACTTTAATATATGAATAAATTCTTATTTAAAACCTACACATAAACAAATTTGACCAATGGTGTCAAAATTGTCAACATTCTTGGCAACTTTGTTGGGATGTTTACCTTCTAAAAAATCAAGACCAGTAACTCTATCCATTGGGTTATGGAGTCATGGAAATATAATTAAATATTAAAATTAAAATTCTCTCATTAATTAATTACAATATTTTTGCATAAGCACTTATTGAATTGAAAACTAGAACTACCAACTAAAAGATGTGTAAGATAGCACTTAGAGGAATATGAAAACTAAAGCTACTAACAAAACATGTTCATAAAAACACTTGGATTAAATTTAAAATATAAAAATACTATGCACAACATTCAAGATCCACCTAGATCTAAACAAAAATCTCATAAGTCCTTTCTATGTGGTTGACAAAGATGAAGAATAAATTATTGTTTAAGTGTCATTCTAGATAGATAAACTCTTTTCTTACTTGTAAACCTATGTGACTTGTCTCCAAATGAATAAAATGAAGTAAACATATGTCCAATATAAAAAAAATCATCATGTGGTTCAATACTCACCTCATATTTATCTTCAATATTGAGAAATCTCTCTGATGTAACTATATTTTGATCAATAGGAATACCTACAATTTCAACCTTTAGTGGCTCATTAAAATGATGTTCTTGGATTTTTGTGACATCTTTAGATATTCCATTTTGATTGGAAAAAATTTAAAATTATTAAATTTATTCATCAAAACCTTCTTGATCCTCACTTGTAGATTTTTCATCTTTACTTATTTCATGCATAGGGATGTTACCTTTTGAAACCACTACTATAATCTCACCAGTTTCTACCATATCTTCTATAACATATTCATGATAGGATTTTTTAGGCTCACTTGATACTAAAATTTGATTTTTTAATGACTCCTAAATGTTTGCAACATGATATCCTTTTATGCCAAATTGAAGTTCATTTGACCAACACAACTCTTGATCATCCTCTCTTGACAAATTCTCCTCTTCACCTACATCTTCTTCTTTTGTCTTCTATACAATAGGTTCTCCTTAAAAAATAGATATGGTAGGAGGTAAATAGGTTCCATTTGGTTGCATATGAATATATGTCATTATTGGTTTCTCTTGAATGGGCTTTGGGATTGAAGAGGTATTAATAAGGCTTTTATTCAATATTTCTTTGAAATAAGGGAAAAAAACTTATGTTAGGGATTCATGCTTCAATACTTCATACTTATCTCTCCACTTAAAAATAAACCTATCACATTCATCTTCAAGGAAAAAATCATTTTGAGGGATGGGTGGAGGGATCAAGTAACTTATAAACTTTCTTGTTTTGGCTTCAACAACTTTCTTCTTCTCTTGATTTTGGATAGGCATGGTAAAAGGCTCTTTTTCAAGAGTAGACATGACATAATCAGGGGTATTAGTTCAAAAAGGATTCCAATATGGAATGGTATTAGGCTCTTTCATATTATTAGGATTCCTAAAACATGGAATATTGAAGCAAGAAGACTCTATTGAAGGTTCAATGGGTTTTAGTTATTTTTGTTTCCAATATAGGATTTTGGACTCAATCCTTTATAGTATCATGGGTAGGTATTGTATTAGTTCTCTGGTATCTTCATTATATCTCTTCAATGATTCAATCTCTTGTTGATGTACATATGCCTTATATTCAATCTCTTCTTGATGCATATTGTATTCTTGTTCCCTATAGATCTCCATATATTGTCTCTCAAAGTCAAGTATTATCTCTTCCACACTTTTTTTAGGCTAGTTAGAAAGAACATGATTTTTCCAAGGTTGAAAAGAAACATGATTAGGGATAGAATGGGGGTAAATATCATGATAATACTGATATCATTCTAGTTCAATGCTACTTGAGTTGAATCCATAAATATTCTCATCCTGATAAGAGGGATATAAAGGTAAAAAATTGCATTTTCATAAAATGGAGGATTGAAATACATATCAACTAATGTTCTTAGGTACTTGGATTGATAAAACCAGTCTTATATAACCTAGAGTCACCAAATAATGAGTAATTGAGCAATGTCTTTGTTATAAATTACTAAAACTAGCACCAATCTTTAACAATCCTCTGTGTTATTATCCCACTGGGCATGCCAAAAATTGTTATCACTAAGAATGTTCATTTATTACATAAAGGTGAGAGATTAAGACATAAACATAGGAAAAATAATCATTCACTAAGTTACATCAATGAATATTAAGAACACACTTCATGAACAACTTGAAAATAGAGGAAAAATTCAACTCTTTATTATTTCAAAAGTGAGGTAGCAAAAATTTTGGTAGAGTTTTAGTAAGTAAAAACCATAATATCTTAATCATTAAAAAATAAATTTACATATATTAATGAATAAGAGAAGGATAATACAAGAAGCTCTAAATGATTTCACATGCAATTCTTAGTTTAATCCTATTTAAATTGAAAACTCAGCTCAAAATTAAACTCCATCTTCAACTCCACTTTTGATTCCACCTAAAATATAATTTATAATTTGAGTTTAAACATTATTTAATATAATATTTCATGGTAGGAGAGAGGGAGGCTATTCTTGCATATTTTAAAAGTCAAAGGGATCTTCATGCATCTTGAATCTTGAGCTAACTTGTGATCTTGCATACAAATTTTGATCTTATTTAATTAAATTTTTTTGGTCTTTAGTTAACTCCTCTTGGTCTTTCATTCATATTAAATTTATACTTTATTTACCTTCACTTTCATCTTGAGTTTATCGAAATTATCTTGACTTCACACCTGAAGTTCAACTTGAGCTATCTTACATGCAACTTGCATACATGTTTCACCTCATTTCTCTTATAAAAATATCCCAAAGAGGGGAATAGTATAAGTGGGATGAATGTTTTATTTTTAAATGTATATATTGCCTAAAAATAGGTCTATAAATTTTATCAATACCTTAACTCCACTTATTCACCTTTGCATAGTTTGGAACTTCACCTTTGTAAGGCTAATTCAAGACTTCTTGTTGTTGACCTGTAGTTTCTAAATTTAGCCCAAAATGGGGTGTCATATTTAGAGAGAGGTGATCATGTGTATTTTTAAATATATATTTAATATTCCTGATATTTATTCACTTGATGATGGCAAAAATAGCTTTCCAAATTGGTTCTCCTTCCATATGTCTATCTTGTGCAACTTTGACAAGCTTCTTGAATGTATTGTGAGAGATAAAAACTTGATGGATAATCATAGTTATAATAAATAATGAGAAAAAATATAATTTTAACATAATAAAAATTGTGTAACATACCTTTAAACAAAATTTCATCTCCAAACTCCATGTACAAATTCAAAAAACACCATTTTATGCTCTCATGTGATCTCTTGTTCTCAAGAAACCTTGATTGAGATTGGGGGTCTAAATAAGTTATAGGAATAAAAAGCAATCATAATATATTTTTTAATAGGTATAAATGTTAATTACCTTTTTTTTGAAAATATCTAAAACTTCTTACCAAACTCCCTAAGAAAAATTCACAAAAAAGTGCATGTTTGTTGCCCTAGCGATGACTTAGAGATATTTTTCAATGAGATGAGCCTATTTTGAATTAGTTTTAATTGAATTATAAATTTTTTATAAATTTAAATTAATTATAAAAAATTTTAAATCATTTTTTCCATTGGATGGACCTGAAAAGCCCATTTATAACTCCATTTGTGAGCAAAAAAGTGAAGAAACCTTCATTCCCTTCATGATGAAACCTGTATATTAGAATTTTATATATCATAAAGTATATTAAATAATTTAAAATAAATTATAACATTAAATTATATAAAAATATACCCTCTTTCCAAATTTCAAGAGTTTTCATTTAATAAAACTCAAAATATGCACTTTTGGGTGTTGACTAGCTTACCCAATTTTAATTTTGAACGCTTATAGGTCTATGTTTTAAAATTTTATTGAGTCTTATTAGGAATAAATAA
Organism: Torreya grandis; assembly: GCA_037957365.1. Classification (NCBI taxonomy): domain Eukaryota; kingdom Viridiplantae; phylum Streptophyta; class Pinopsida; order Cupressales; family Taxaceae; genus Torreya; species Torreya grandis. Next base: position 714,598 of record JARHVA010002593.1, on the reverse strand, counting down.
ATAACTCTTTTTTAATTATTAATTTTAATAACCCTTATTATCATTAAAATAATTTTATGTTCTCAACCAATCACTTAAACCACTCAAAATTTGTATTTTTTTACTGTCTTTCTTGCTTGCTTAAAACCCTGATGTTTGTACCTTTGCATTTATCCATTATTTTCCATAAAAAAATTATTTATTAATGTGTATAAAGGTATTATATTTCCTATAATATTACAAACCACCTTTATTTTTCAACAAATAACTTAAAAATGTAAACATACTATTTAAAATTGAGTTATAAGGGTTTAAGAAGGGTTTTAGAGCACTTGTTCTTCTTAATGATTATTCATAAAGTTAATAGATTATAACCTAAAATAAATTAATGGAATATTTATGTAATATTCATAAAAAAAAACAACTAAAACCATTTTATCCAACTCCTCTTAACCTTCATAAACCGAGCATCTGAAAATTATCTTCACTAGCTTGCAAATAACTAGTTAGAGGAATAAAAAAAACCTATGTCAAATTTTTGAATTGTGAGTTACATGATTTTGGATTGATTAATATTTTGTGATATTTTTAATACATTTTTTTAAATTTAATCTATTAATTAAATCTTCTTGAAAACCTACACATAATCAACTTTGACCAATGGTGGCAAAATTATCAATAGGTATTTGAGTGGGTCCACTTTAGAAATGACAATGATCTTGTTTTTTAGAATAAAATGTCATATTTTTTTGGGTTCAAACACCATGGAGAATAAATATTTTTTCAACTAATTTTTAATTATGTTTTTATGCAATTTGCTAGGTAATTATTTGCCCTAATCATTATGTTGTGTTAGGAGTGCCCCCAAGGCACATTTAGTTGTTAAGATGTATAGAAGAAATGATTTCCATGTGTAGTTAGAGATATAATAGGTGTATTTTCCATATATTTTTTTAATTTATCAAATTTTTATTGACAATCATTATTCCATTATAAAATTGTACCTTACTTCAAAACATGAGTGAAGGGATGGCATATGTCTACCAACTAAGAAATAAATCACTTGATAGATTGGATCTTGCCCTATAGGCTACAAAACTATTTTATATTATAAGGTGGAGGAATTCCTATAATGTTCTTAACCTTGGCTGGATTGAATTTAAAGCCACAAAAAGAGACAATGAAACCTATTAATTTACTTGAAGTAATACTAAAGATGTAATTTTTAGGGTTAAGTCTTACCTTCATGAAGCCTTTCAAAAATCATTTTTAATACATTTGGATGTCTTTATTTAGTCTTATATTTTCCCAAAATATCATCCATGTAGTATTCAAAAATATCATACATAATGTCATGGAAAATGATCATGGTGCGTTGGTATTTGGTACTGGCATTCTTTAGGCCAAATGGCATCACTTGATAATAGAATGTTCCCCATGGAGTGGTGAGAATTATATTTTATTGGTCTTTAGGTGTAATTTTTATCTACTTATATCTTGAGAATCCATCCACAATAGATATCATCTCATACCCTATTTTGGAATCCATAATCATATCAATATTTGACAAAGGAAAGTCATCCTTTGGGCATGCTTTATTGATATCTCAAAAATTAGTGCATAATCAAATTCCTTGTGGCTCTTTGTTGATTAGGAATATGTTGGATATCTATTATAAATAATCAATAAGATGGATATACCCTACCTCTAATAGTTTTTCTAATTCTTTTTTGACAATAATGGCTATGTGAAGGTGCATTTTTATCAACTTTTGCTTGATTATCTTAGCATCAGGGTGTAAAATAAGGTGATGTAAAACTAAATTAGGTTTTAAACCAAGCATGTCTCAATAATACCATGAACAAATTTCAACAAACTCCCAAAAGAGGATATTAAGAAGCTCACATTCCTCTTTAATGAGGGACACTCCAAGTTTGATCCATTTATGATTGGTATATGTTTCAATGTTAAATTTAGTTGTATCCTCCATAATTAGTATGGAACCATCTTCTAAAATAGTTTACAATGTGTTATATTGGTCTTCATCTTCATCTGGTAGCTTGATAGCTCATTGAGTTCAGCCAAATAGGAATAATCTAAATCATTAAGGTTTGGTAAAGGCCATTTGGAAAAGTATTGTGGGAAATCTTGAGCTAATTAATCAAAGACTTTATGATCTTATGAACTAACCCCTAATTAGCATGAAAATATGGGACTAGAGGAGACCTATGCTTTATTTAAAAGAGGGTAAACTTCCCCATCTAATGGTGCCTTAAATAGGTTTTCATCATGGGACTCATCTTGTTCTTTACTATTTCACTACTCCAAAAATGCCTCAAAGAGGATTTCACTATGGGACCTCAACGTTTATTTTCTTCTTATTTTTTTAATTACTAAATAAGTTCACCCTTTCTCTAAAATAGGTAGTAGGGTCCAATGTAATAGCAAGTCCTTGTTTATGATCACCAAGTGGAAAATTATCTCTAAGTTCCAAGAATTCAAGATTACCTCCTCATTCTAAAAATTATCTAATGGTATATGGATTATTTTTGGTCCTAGTCTATCAATTAGGGATGATGGAGGAAAAGAGGGGAATAATATGGCATAATAGTAATGGTACATATGGTATTAGGGTCAAATAAATTATTATTAGCCAACTCATCATAAATTTTATAATAGGAATCTATGTCATTGTCGACATTATTTATGTTGGATGATAAATTAGTCACTATCAAGATCTAAGAGGTCACCTCTAGGTATTTTTTATCTAATACCTTGAGTTCTTTTTATTTTTGGTAGTTGATACTAGCTTAATAAGTGCTTGTTATTTTTCCCCTAGACCTTTGCCCTTATAGTCTTGATTATCCATTATCATATTTATAATAGGATATTTTGTATTTTAGTATCAGGTGATAAAATAATAATTGGATAACCATGAATCATCATCATTTTTTATTTTTTATTTCTCCTAGGAAGTGATTTTGATAAAAACCATGAGTCTTTTTTGACTAAAAAAATCATTTATTTAAATTATCATTTCAGTAATTTTGAATTTGGGTCTACCATATGATTTAGGCATTTTAGGTAGCTTGGATATATGAAATGCATTGCCAATTTTATATTCCCCAAATCCATTGTATTAAATAGTAAAATGATTAGTTATTTCAGTAGGTTGTGTAGATGAAGTGGAGTCAAGGGTACTTGGATCCACATAATTAGATTCAGGTAGTTGATCAACTATCTCCTTATACTTATTAGGGATTGGATTTATGCCAAAATTATAGTTTTGACTTTATTAATTTGGTTCCAAATTTTTGGTTGAAATAGTCTCTTGGTGTCCTAATAATTTCATGGTTATCATTGATGTTAAGCTTGGTCATGATTTATAGTGCATTAATGACAAAGTGATCAGATTAATAGCTTGGAGAGTATATGGCATATGTGTAGATCAATAAGGATAAAGAAGAGGTTGTGAGTCATCCATAGATGTCTTGGTAAAGTTTTAGTGTGTCATTTGATCATCTATAAAGAGAAACATGCATCTTTTAGCTTAAAATAAACTAGACCATCACCTCACATCATGTAGATATGAATGAACCAACAAGTTTATGTATTTAGTGCAGGTAATTAAAAAGTCAACAATGGTCAAAGGTTTTCATGGAGATGTTTTCTATAGTTCCAAGAAGTTACCCTCAATATTTGAAATCTTGAATTATTTTTTAGCTTAAGTTATAAACCTTCAAAGTTACTCTTGCAGACTGTGATGTACTGAGACCGTCAAGTTTAATTACATTGAAATCTAGGGTTAACTAGTCAAGATAGATCTAACAGTGAGCATTCATCATCTAAATTATGATATAATAGTATGTGTGAATTCAAAATGATAACAAGGAGATCTACATAGTGTGTTTGATCAAGTTTTTCAAGGACACAAGATGAAGACATGTGTTTGCAAATGTTTTTGCATTAACCAGTGACAATTGGCATTTGAAATTAACAAAGGAAAAACTAGTACTAAGTATTTTGCTTAAATATTTTGATCTAGGATGAATTTTAAGGTGATTTAAAATGAAAATTTTTAAATTAATTCAAGTTGCATCCATAAAAAAAATTAAAATATTTTTATGTTTGTATAGTTGTAGATATTGAGCTCTAAAGTTGACTGTGTATTTGACCATGTTCTGTAAGTAACTCGAGAAGGATAATTGAGTTATTATTGATAGTATTTTGATATTTCAATATAAAATATATATTATACAGTGTTATATACTCCATGATACCATATTTTTGTATTTTTTAGGTTTGACAAATCAATCTTCAGTGTGAATAATTTCTCAGAATTTGATTGTGTCTGTTGAATGCATTGGCAGATTGAGTGACCATGTTACAGGAATGAGTTGAAGGTGTTGTGTTCAAAATTGAAAAATAAAATGAGTATTAATATTTTACATAAGTTTCTAAGGCTTATGATAAAGTATTGTATGTCATGATATGACCCTAATCAGATATGGAGAGTCAAAATAGTATAACTATATTTTGACTGTATATGACCAATCTAAGTGGTCAATCTAAGAGAGTTGATTTGAGTGATTAGAGACTATTTTGAAGTGTATAAGGAACATGGATGTGTTTCACAAGTCATAAATATTTTACTCATGTGATTTAATCATATGTCTATGTGAAATATTTGAGTATTTACTTCAAAAGTTTGAGACTATGTTTTCTATGTATGAAGGCCTAAAGAGTGAGGAGACCTAATTGGTAGGTTCAAGTGTTGATTTTGTGTTCCAAGTGGCATGGACCCATGTGTGAGTGATTAGGGACCTATTTTAGACATTTTTTATTTTTTTTAAGCTTTGTTAGAAGCTGAAAGTGGCCTAAAGAGTTGGATTTGTAATGTATGAGTATGAAGGCCTAATTATTTTAAGTCTCACCAAGACCTAATGGTGGTTTGAAGATAATGAGGTATTGGCCAACCTAAGGAGTGTGTGTTTATTAAATTTAAAATTTATGAGGACATATTTCAAAGTTATAATAAGTATGGTAAGCATCTTGTCTGACCAAGATGGGTTATACCAAGAGATTGGTATAAATATAAGGCATTATTGGCCTATTTGTGTGAGTTGAAAATGTGTGGATTCAAGCGAAAGAGATAACCTTTGAAAAAGAAGGTACAAGTCATTGAGGACAAATAAAGAGTGAAGATGATTATCCATGCTTCTATGATCAAGTTTATGTAGGAGGACACATAGGTCATATGACCTAATGAGCCTAGAAGAGGCAATTTGAGCAAGTGCATCCTAGAGGCAGCTTGAGAGAGATTGGAGGTGAAGAGTGCAGACAAAAGTGGTTATCATCAGTTAAAGAGAAAAAACAATTATTTATGATGATATGTTTAAATTAATTGAGTGATTACTTAATTTTATATGGTTTTGGTTCTTCTTTGCAAGATATATCTTGCTAAAGGTCTAGTTCTTATGGGTGCTCAGCTAGATAGGGGCAGTAGCTCCTTATGGGATTGGTGTCTCACTAAACTAAGGGATGGGTATTCCTTGATTATTTGGTACTAGTCTAAATTTTGGATCTTATTTTATTGAATTTTATTCCATATTTTAGGTTTCAATGGGCTTTATCCCCCAAGAGGGTTTCCCACATATATCAAGTGTTATATGCTTGATCTTGCTATATTTTTTCTTATTCATTGCATTGGTTAATTTGTATGCATCATGATTGTATCTGTTAAATGTTTAAGAGTTGGGAATTGAATTGGATTATCTTGTATCACTGATTCACCCCCCCTTAATGATTTTACCTCTAATAATTGGCATCAAATTAGGACCTTCTTTGCAAGTTTAACCACTTAAAGGTGATCCAAGGTACAATATGACTAAGCAATTGAAGAAAGAGAATCAAGAGTTGAAGGCTCAAGTAGAGGATACTTATTCTTGTCTAAAATCAAGTGAAAAAAGTGCAATTAGTTCAAAGAATTTTTTAAGAAGTACAAAGGTAAGATGAGTGAGTATGATCAAGAAGAAGTTCAGATTAAGATCATGGATTCAAGATTTGAGGCTATTAAGGATGAGTACATCAAGCTCAATAAGGATCTAAAATCTTTGAATACAAGCTCAAGATAATCATTCTTAAGGATCAACTAAGGGTTATAAAGATAAATTTGAGTTCAAAAGAGGAAGAATGTAGACATCTCAAGACTCAGTTAGAAGAGATAAATGCCAAGATGAGTTCAAAGTAAGGTGAGCATGATGAGTTGAAGTCCAATCTTGATTTTATAAAGATTATTGAAGATCAATCATGTAGATTAAAGGATGACATGTCTAAAGAAGATAAGAGGGATAAGAAGACCATCCAATATTTCAAAATTTAGTTAGAGGCTACAAGTTCAAGTATGAGAGCTAAAGAGGATGAGAGCATTCAATTGAAAACCAAGATAGATTCATTGAAGGATGAGCATGAGCAATTTTTTGTCAAGGTAAACAAGTCTAAAAAATATCAAGAGAAGTTAGCTCAAGACAATAAGGGTGTAAGCACAAAGTGTAACAAGATAATACCTATCAAGAAACCAAATGCTATAAGGTATGAAAGTTCATTTCATGGTCATTGCTTTGCATGTAATATTTTTGGTCATAAGGCAAGAAACTATATAAGTAAGAGTAGCTAGTCAACGAAAGGTATGGATAATGTAGTCTACTATAATTGTCATGACATGGGACATATTTCTAGATTCTACCCTAGAATTCATGGTAAAATACTAACCTAGGTATGGAGACCTAAGAAAGTCAATCTTGAGCATAATGAACCTAAGAGACAAGATGTTATTTATTTCAATTGTCATCGAGTTATTCATATTACAAGTTATTGTATAAACAATATCTCAAGTAATAAAAAGGTGCATGGACATCCTAGAGTGATTAATAAAGGTCAATCCTTGGTATGAAATCCTAAGGAAGTGAATACCAAGAAAACTAATTTAGTTGAGCTAAAATATCAAGGTGGACTACCTACTAAATAAAAATATGAATCAAACATGAAGAATGTTCAGGAATGCCAAGAGAATGTGTCATCTATCTAGATAGAAAACAAGAATAAAAATTTAGTTAAATTCAAGCTCAAGGAAAAGACCAAAGTGCTAATTAAGGCTAGTTTAGAGGTATGTATGGATCCAAGAGAAAATCCTACTATTATTGACCAAGTTTCATGCAAAGAACATTAGTTGTCAATGCCTAGTGATGAGGTTCTTTCTTCAAATGAAAAGGTATTTCATGAATCTATATTGTCTTCATATGTTGTCAAATTTATCTTGGAAAAAAAGGATAATATTGTATTAGATGAGAAAGTTGAGTCTCTTAAGTCTAATAAAAATAATAATAATTATCAATTTCAAATGACCAAGGAGGAGAAGTAATATGAGGAGTTATGGGCAACTCTTGGTTTCATATTATTATAAGACATTGTGGGTTAGGGTGTCTCTATCTAGGCTTTAAGGAGATAATTGAAAAGAAAGAGGAAGTATTTTGGATGCTGGTTGAGATTTGGTTGATGTTTTAGTACAATACTATCATATGAATATATGTTTGGCTAAGGGGGAGCTAACTCAACTAGTTTGAGTGGCTTAAAGAAGATGTGCGTGATGTGAGTAAGAGCATATGTGAATATGCTTCAGTCATGATAGAAGTGTGAATATGTCTGATATAGGTTTGAATTCAATAATAATTATATGATTACTTGATCAAAATAATTCATGTGTTTTGACAAGGTATTGAATCTTCATGTATGAGCAAAGAGAGCTTGTGATTTTTATAGGTAGACAGGTCCAAGGATCAGAGAATCCCAAGTTTAGATTGGTGTATGTCAAAGAAAAAATAACATGATATGGAGCTTGATGTTATGGGGATATTTTTAAGCTCTATGAGTAGTTTTCTAGGTCAATGATCAAGTAGGCATATTGAGTAAGAGACCCTTTGTCATTAATGTTAAAGTGGGAGAAAGATCAAAAAGGAAGAGTTGTTTAGATTGAGAGAAAGAATTCTAAGTGTGGTTTACCAACAATGACAAAGGGGAATATTATTGGACATAGTCTCTTGGTGTCCTAAAAATTTCATGGTTGTCATTTATGTCAATCTTATTCATTATTCATAGTGCATTAATGACAAATCGATCATATTGATAGCTTGGATAGTATATGGCACATGTGCAAATTAGTAAGGACAAAGAAGAGTTTATAAAGCATCCATAGATGTCTTGGTGAAGTTATGGTGTGTAATTTGATAATTTATAAATATAAACATGCATATTATAGCTTAAGATAATCCAGACCATCACTACACATCATGCAAATATGAATGAATCAATGAGTTTGTACATTTAGTGTAAGTAATCAAAAATTCAATAATGGTCAAAGATTTTCATGGAGATGTTTTCTATAGTGCCATAAATTTACCCTAAAGATTTGTACTCTTAAATTTCTTTCTATCTCAATTAATAAACCTTAAAATTTTCTCTTGTATAATGTTATGTGTCAGATACTGTCAAGTTTAATTGTGTTGAAATCTAGAGTCAACTAGTCAAGATAGATCTAATGGTGAGCATTCATCATCCAAATTGTGATCTAGTAGTGAATTTTAATTCAAGAGGATCTCAAGGAGATTTATGTATAATTTTTTACCAATTTTTGTGAGGACACAAGATGAATACATGTGTCTATAGATGTTTTTACATTAACCAATGATCTTTGGCATTTGAAATTAGCAAAGGAAAAAACCAATGCTAATTATTTTGCTTATATATTTCAATCTAGGAAAAATTTTAATGTGATGTAAAAGTAAAAATTATAAAGGACTTAAAGGATAATCCATAAAAAAATTTATAATATTTAAAATTTTGTACAGTTATAGATATTGAGATTTAAATTTGACTATGTTTGACCATGTTCTGCAAGTGACCTAAGAAGGATAATTGAGTTATTATTAATAGTATTTTGATGTTTCAAGATGAAATATATATTTAATATTGTCCTAGACTCTATAATGACCATATTTGTATATTTTTGAGGTTTGACCAATCTATACTCAATGTGAACAATTGATGTGAAGTTGACTGTGTTTATTGAATGCACTAGCAGATTGAGTGACCATGTTGTAGGAGTAATTTGAAGGTGTTATGAGAATAATTGAGGAAGAAAATGAGTATGGAAATGTTATATAATTCTATAATTATTATGATAAATTATTTTATGTCATGATATGCCCCTGATCAGATATGGAGAGTCAAAATATTATAACTATATTTTGACTGTATACGACCATTCTAAGTGGTCATTCTAAGAGATTTTATTTGAGTGCTTAAAACATGTGTTGAAGTGTCTAAGGCACATGTATGTATTTAATAAGTCTTAAAGGTTTCACCCATGTGATCTAATAATATGTCTATGTAAAATATTTGAGTAGTTGCTTCAGAAGTTTGAGACTATGTATAATTGTATGAAGGCCTAAAGAGCGAGGAGACCTAATTGGTAGATTCAAGTGTTGAGTTGGTATTCCATGTGGCATGGACCCATGAGAGAGTGATTATGTGTATATTATAGATATTTTTTATGTGTTTTAATATTTGGTAGAATATAAAAGTAGCCCAAGGAGTTGAAGTTGTAACGTATGAGTATGAAGGCCTAATTGTTTTAGTTCTCACCAAGACCTAATGGTGGTTTGGGGCTAATGAGGTATTTTCCAACCTAAGGAGTGTGTTTTTATTACATGTAATGTGTATGAAGACATTTAAAATGTATAAAAAGTATTGTAATCATCTTGAATAACCAATATCAATTATACCAAGAGAGAGTTATAAATATAAGGCATTGTTAGCCTATTTATGTGAGTTGAAACATGTGGATTCAAGCAAAGGAGAGAAACTTTGAAAGAGAACATACAAGTAATTGAGGACCAACAAATATTGAATAGGATTATTCATGCTTGTCTAATCAAGTTTATGTAGGACACATAGGTCATATGACCTAATGAGCCCAAAAAAAGCAGTTTGAGTGAGTTTATCTTAGAGGTAGCTTGAAATAGATTAGAGGTGAAAAGTGTAGACAAAGGTGGTTATCATCAGTTTAAGAATATAAACATGTGTTTAAGATTATATATTAAAGTTAGTTGATTAGGTGCTTATTTTCATAGGGTGTTGGTTCATCCTTGCAAGATAAATCTTTCTAAAGATCTAATTATTGTGGATGCTCAGCTAGATAGGGGCAGCAGCTCTTTATGGGATTCATGTCTCACTAAAATAAGGGATGGGTGTTCCTTGATCAGTTGGTGCTGGTCTAAATTTTGGATATTATTTTATTGGATTGTATTCCATCTTACAGGTTTCAATGGATTTTATCCCCTGAGAGGATTTCTCACATGTATCATGTGTTATGTGTTTGATCTTGTTATATCTTCCTTGTTCATTACATTGGTTAATTTATATGCATCATGATTATATGTGTTGAATATTTAAAAGTTGGGAATTAAATTGGATTATATTGCATCACTGATTCACTCCCTATTAGTGATTGTACCTCTTACAATGTTTAAATAATTGGTATGGTTGTAAGTCAATATAAAGAATCCTTATAGGGTAATTGAGAGGTATTCAAGCTATGGTGGTAGTCCTCAAGTAAAAATTAAGCCTAAGATTGAATAAATAGAGTCACTATGGTGGTTTTTACTTGAACCAAGAAAGTCTCTCAATAAAATTATAGGTTCTACCAATTTAAAGACAATTGACATTTAATCTTTAGCTCCGCCAAGATGAGAGAGACATAGAATTAGCCTAGGATGGAATTGGAGAGCTCAAAGAAGCATGATCAAGAGTGAAAAATGAAAATACATAGGCTTGTAACTCTTCTAATCCAAGAATGGTCAGTTTGACATGATTTTGATGAGTCATCAAGAATGTGAAGAGTTATTACACACACCTTTGATGAGGGAAAAGATCAAATCAAGCATACACATGTTGATGAAAAGCTCCATAACTACCTATTTGCATACTTCTTACTTGTAACTTTCCCTCATGATATGATACTTTTCATATGCATCTCTTACACCTCTCCTCTCTCTCTCCTTCATTTCTCCTATATATGATGCCTGAAATGGCTTGTTTGGATCCTTTGGTAGAGTATGGTGAAGCCCTACTTAATTAAACAATTGTATCATGCCTTTGAATGTTGAATTAAGTTGTTTTCTATCTTATTAAATGCTTTAAATTAGTATATTTGTGTGATTATTAATGAAATTGCCTTCACTCTCTCTCATTTTTCCTCTCCTACCTCTTTACAAATGGACTATATTCTTATAGGTCATGTGGTGAGTTTGAATACCTTTGCATAGTTTAGAAATGCACTTTAGTTATCAATTTATTTTTTAGACCCCTTGATAAGCCCTTATATTCAACATGTTCTCTATGACCTCCATGTTGAGACACTCATGCTTGAATGTCCTTATTGATTAGTGTGATTAGATTCAGGCCTAATTCATGTTCCTATGCAATATGGTCAAGTGAAGGGTTTTAATTTGGTGCATCACCTCCCTAGTTTAATTTACTTATAGTTCTCTTATCCTTTTCCTTAGTAATGATTAGGTTTAATAAAAGTTTTAAGGGTGATATGATCAATGGAGCTAGCCCTATCTAGATATTCATCTCACTGATTAGGCCACCCACATTCTAGAGGTGTCTTCATGATATCACTTAAGTTAGGAGGCTTTACAAACCTCCTCAAGGGTGCAAATTTTGATGATAATACAAAACACACATTTTTACATATGCAAATGCATCAGTCTCCATATTGGGATAGTAATACCCTATACACTATTTTCTTGGGAAGGACCACTCCACTAATGTGGGCCTCACAAATCCCTTTATATAATTATTTAAGTGATAATCTAGACTCTATCTAAGCTAAATAATAAAGAATAATTACATCATATCCTCTATGATAGAGTGTGGCATCAAGAATGGTATACCAAGAAGTGATATGAATGAAGGATTTTTGTTTGTTACAAGAAAGGTTAGAGAGGAGAATATTATCATGAATGTAGGAATATATATTAGATTACCAAGGTGAGCTAGGACCAACCATATCACATACCATTTTAGATTCAAAAAAATCATGAGTTAACCTTAAGAGATGTTTAATAAGAAATTGGTAATTTATAGCATGATCAGTAATTACTATTAGTGAACCAAAGGTTGCCATTGTATCAATAGTTATGTTGCTAGCTCTTGGAATCTATACAAATTAAATGTGTTTAAAGTTATGTTTAAGATAGTCTGCCATATTCTTGTAAGGAATAATCTTATCACCTTTGGTCTTGTATTTATTTTTTACCTAGTTGATAATTAACTGATAAACTCCATGAACATGTAAGTTAATTACATGCCATTACAATGCTAGATGAAACCTTGTAACGAGTGATTCATACTCTATTGTATTGTTGGTGCCAAAAAAACCAATGTGAAATGATTTAGTAAGGATATCCCCTTGTGTTGTTATGAATATAATACTACCTACTAATTTTTGATAAGTGCAAGAACCATCAAAGTAAAGGGTCTAATGTAGAGGTTTAGAAGAAGTGTCATCCAAAGTTGTGATCAAATCATCAAGAAAATATAAAATAAGTGGTTTAGTATCTAACACATGTGCTTTAGATAAATAATCTACAAGTTCCTACCCCTTAATGGCATTTTTATGTATATATTCAATCTCAATTTCACTTAATATCATGATTAATTTAGCCATATGACCATTCAATGGTACCTTAAAAAGTAGGTATTTAAGTGGGTCCACTTTGGCAATGATAATAGTCTTATTATTGAGCATATAATGTCATAATTTTGGGGCTTCAAACACCATTACTAATAAATATTTTCCAATTTATTTGTAATTATGTTAGTATGCATCCAATGTGTTGCTTAAATAATATATGGCTCATTATTTTTCCTAATCATGATCTTGTGCTAGGAATACCCCCAAGGCACATTCAATTGTTGATATGTATAGAAGCAATGTTTTCCAAGTGTAGGTAGAGATATAAAAAGTGTACTTTATATATATATATATATATATATATATATATATATATATATATATATATTCTTTTAATTTCTCAAAGGCATATTAAAAATTGGTAGTCCATTATAAAATTTTACCTTTATTCAAAATATAAGTGAAGGGATGGCATTTGTCTACCAATCAAGAATAAATTGTCTGATAGATTGGATATTGCCCTTCAAGCTTTAGAATTATTTTAGATTAGAAGGTGGAGCCATTTATATATTGTCCTTGACCTTGGATGGATCAACTTAGATGCCTCAGAAAGAGATAATGAAACCTATTAATTTACTTGAAGTAATGACAAAGATACACTTTTTAGGGTTAAGTCATACCTTGTATTCATGAAGCCTTTCAAAAATTATTCATAATACATCTAGATGTCCTACTCTAGTCATAGATTTTTCCCAAAATATCATCCACATAGTCTTCAAAAATATCATACATCATGTCATGGAAAATGATCATGGCACATTGGTATGTGGCACTTGCATTCTTTGGGCCAAATAGTATCACTTGATAATATAAAATTCCCCATGGAGTGGTGAATGGTGTTTTGTGTTGGTATTCAAGTGTAATTTTGATCTGATTATATCTTGATAATCCATACATAATATATAGTATCTCATACCATATTGTGGAACCACAATCATATCAATATTTGGCAAAGGAAAGTCATCCTTTAGGCATGCTTTATTGATATCTTAGTAATCAATGCATAATCATATTCCTTGTGTCTTTTTGTTTATTTAGAATATTTTAGATATCCACTCTAAATAATCAATATAATAGATACACCTTACCTCTAAGAGTTTTTATAATTCTTTCTTGATAATAATGGTTGTGTGAGGGTGCATTTTTCTCAACTTTTTCTTGATTGACTTGGCATCAGGGTGTACAACAAGGTGATGTACAACTAAAGTAGGGTTTAAACCATTCATGTCTAAATAACACCATGAAAAAATGTCAACAAACTCTCAAAATAGGGTAATAATAAGCTCACATTCCTCTTCAATGAGTGACACTCCAAGTTTGATCTATTTAGTATTGGTATGTGTTCCAATGTTGACTCTAATGGTATCCTCCATAAGTAGTGTGGAACCATCTTCTAAAATAGTTTTTAATGTGGTATATTATTATTCATCTTCATCTAATGGCTTGATATCTCAATGAGTTTACTTGAATAAGAAGAATCTAAATTGCTAAGGTCTGGTAAAGGCCATTTGGTAAAGGCTTATGTGAAATCTTGAGCTAATTGATAAAAGACTTTCTGATCCTCTGAACTAATCCCTTATTAGAATGAAAGTTTGGGATTTGAGGAGATCTATGATTTATTTTAAAGAGGGTGAACTTCCTCATCTAGTGGCACATGAAATAGGTTTTTACCATGAGACTCATCTTGTTCCCTAATTTTACACTGGTCCAAAAATGCCTCAAAGAGGATTTTTCTATGGAACCTCAATGTTTGATTTTATTATTATTTTATTTATTACTAAAGAAGTTAAAATTCTCTATAAAATAGGTATCAGGTTATAATTTAATATCAAGTCCCTATTTATGATCACCAAGTGGTAAATTATCTCTGAGGTCCAAGAATTTAAGATTGCCTCAAAAATTGTCTAATTATATATAAGAGTCTTCTTGGTCCCAGACTATCAATTGGGGATGATGAAAGAAAAGAGAGGAATAAGATGGCACATCAATGATGGTATATATGTATTAAGGTAAAATAAATTGGTATTATCTAACTCATCATAAATGCTATAATAGGACTCTATGTCATTGTCAGCATTGTCTGTGTTAGATGATAAATTAGAACTACTCTCAAGATCTAAGGGGTCACCTCTAGGTGGCTTTTATCTAATACCTTGAGTTTTTTTGTTTTTGGTAATTGATGTTATCTTGATAAGTCCTTGGTTTTTTTCCCCCAGTCCTTTGAACTTATAGGCTTGATTATCAATTATCATATTTAGAAAAGGATGTTTTTTATTTCAATATCAAGGGGCAAAATCATATTTTTATAACCATGAATCAAGATTAGTGTTGATTTATTCTTGCTCTTAGGAAGTGATTTTGATGAAAATCATGAGTCTTTTCTGACTAGAATCATCCTTTCTTCTCCTTTCCATTTTAGTAGTTTTGACTTTGGGTCTACCATATTATTTAAGAATTTTAGGTAGCTTGGCTATATGAAATGCATTGCCAATTTTGTATTCACTAAAGTTATTTTATTGAATAGTAAAATGATTGGATATTATATTAAGTGGTGTATATGAAGTGGGGATAAGGGTGCTTAGATCCAAATAATTATATTTAGGTAGTTGATCAACTATCTCCTTATCCTTTTTGGGGATAGGGTTTATGCCAAAATGATAGTTATAGCTTTCATACTCTGATTCCAAATGTTTATAGAATTGGTACAGATATAAGTCATCAAGAATAGTAACTTATGTGGAAACTTGATACATTTATGTAGATTATAAGGTACAACACACATTTCATGAATCCATGGTTTCCTAAATAGCAAGCTATATTATAGTCTAAATCAAGAACATGGCACAAAGTATCATGGGTTAGAGGCCCAATAATAATAGGCAAACAAATGGTGCCTTAAGATTCTTGATCCTAATTATCATAGAATTTTATAGTGATTTTATCTAGATGAAGATCTATTTATTTGTAGTCCAAGTGTTTAACCAACTTAAAAGTTATAATACTTAGCCCTAAACCATTATCTATGAGGACTCTTTTAACTTTATGTCAAGAAATGATTTATTCTATGTAAAGTAGGTTATTATGTAAAGGTAAAAGGGATGATATATCCATTTATAAAAGTTGAGTTGTTGGTGTAGATCCAAATGGCTCACAAGTGTTTGAAAATTTTTTAGGTGCAATGTCACTTGGGACCTTAGACTGACCTAGAAATTCATTCAATATGTTATTATGGACATTTGACATATGCAAAAGATATAAAATATAAATTTACACTAGTGTCTTTTATATTTATTCCACAATATCATAAGGATTATCATTAATAGGAACAATTAGCTTGGTCTTTTTAGGTAGAGGACCTTGAATGGGATTTTTGGAGGAAGGTATAGAACCTTAAATAGTAACCTTAAAGTGTCTAGTTGTGATTTCACAACCTTGAGCCAACAGAGGGTTATTATAATTAGAATAAGGGGATTGAAGGATTTAAATGGTAACTCTTGGTTGTTTATTATCATTTATTCTATTATGATCCAAATGAGGATTACCATAAAATGGAGGTGGAGGTCCTAAAATAGATAGTGAAGGTATTCGATTATTATTGGTAATTGGATTGGGATTGATATTAATGGTAGTAATATTTCCACTAATGACATCACCTAGAAAATCATAGTCATAAGGGAAAATTTTATAATTAACTTAATTATATTAGGTATCTTGAACTTGATTCTTGTTTTTTTGATGTTGGGTATGTCTCTAAATTTAATTATAAGGAGGTCT
The DNA here is from genome assembly GCA_037957365.1 of Torreya grandis. Taxonomy (NCBI): domain Eukaryota; kingdom Viridiplantae; phylum Streptophyta; class Pinopsida; order Cupressales; family Taxaceae; genus Torreya; species Torreya grandis. The sequence goes on along the minus strand of JARHVA010002593.1, from coordinate 698,028 downwards.
ATTCTGATTATGGTTGTTATTATAATTATGGTACAAAAATGGTTTGATAGATACCCAAATCTTGATTATATGTAGTGGCCACATTATCCAATGCTATGTTACCACTTTTAAGAAAATATTTGATGAGATGGAGAAGTTAAACACATATGTGAATGGAATGTCCTTTAAGTCGATGATAATAAAAAAAAGTTATTTTCATTATACCAATCAAGTTTAGGTTGGTTTTCTAGAAATGGTTTTGGTACTGACCAAATGATCATGTTAATAGCAACTAACTTTTGGGAAACCATCTCAATAGGCTCATAGAGATTATTGAAAAAAAACTTATGATAATGACCTCTTCTTGGAGGTGGTCTTTTTAAAGAAAGAGGTTGAGTGGGTGGGTTTGCTTGAATAGGTGGTGGTCTCATTATATGCACATGCCATGATTAAATTAACCCATCACCTATGACATTTCTATTCCTATTGAATGGTTTAGGCTTATCTAATGTACTTACTTGCACTTACATAAGAGATTATTTTTTAGCCTTATCATCAGCTTAGTTCTGAGAGTAAACCTTGATTATCCCTTTGTCAATGAGGGATTGCTCCATATATATTCTTTTGGCATTAACTTTTTCAACATATTAGCATAAATAAGCTTGAGGTTATGAATGAAATCCAACTGTAGACTGGTAGTGAACATTATAGCCAATTATTTATCAAGGAGATTATGTGGAATTAGAAAGGATAATGAATGCCACCATTGTAAATAATTGGTAAGAATTTATCCTCTACATTGTTTAGTTTGACATAGATCAACCATAATCAGCTTATGTTTGACATTAAAAGATGAGTTTTGCACAAATATTTTAGACAAGTCACCAAATTTATCAATAGAATTCTTGGATAGACTAAAAACCCATTTTAAGGCATTCCCAGTCAAACTATAGGGAAATAATCAAAGTAGTTATATAGGGCTATGCACAACTTATTGACATGCAATAAAGAATTTTTTTAGATGCTCCTTGGGATCACTTTTCCCTTTATATTTTTCAAATTTGGACATCTTAAAATGATGAAAAAAAATTATTTCAAGATAGCTCATATAAAAAGATAAGAACATATGTTATTTAATTTAAACTTCCTACTCTGGTTTCCTACCTAAATGTATGAAACTACATCTTTGACCTCTTGAAAATACTAAAAAAATAGACCAAAGTGAGAGAAAGTGGGCACATTTTAGTAGGTATTCAAAGGTACAGTAACTTGACCTAGATAATGATTTAGTAAAAATTATTGGGGAATCTGTATGTGATTGGTTATGCCAGGAATATTCATTATTTGAGTGGAGTTGTATTGTTGATAGGGGACTTGTTGTTGGTGAGGCACTTTTTGTTGAGTGTGACATTGATTTGGAGGGAACTAAAGCTTGAATGGAGGAATATTTGTTTAGGTACTAAATATGATTTATTGGGATTTGATGGGAATATGTTGTTGATTCATAGGAATTTTTTGCATAGGGGGATATATTATTGACTTGAAGAGGATCTTTATTGAATAAAAGTGATAAATGGTTATCTTTTAGAAACAAGTTGTTATTTAGACAAAATTAGTTGGGGATTAATCAACACTTATTGTAATGAAAAGTTAGTCACCACCTATTGAGGTGGAGGATTAGTTACCACTTGTTGAAGTGGAGGAATGGTCACCATCTATTGAGGTGGGGTACTAGAAACATGTTTTTATAGTTCATATGGGCTTGCAAATTGTTATTGCAAGGTACTTGTAATTTTGGAAGGAGGAGTTCATGAAAAAGATAGAATAATGTTTATTTATATTTAGATGGTACCTGATATGGGTTAAAATATGTTATTTAGAATCTATCCACCACATGCTAAGTTGAATCTACAAGGAGATCTGAATCAAGATTAGTCACTAGATTGGTTTCAATTATGGGGGTATTGAGCATATCTATAACTAATGTTTTTTTTTCAAATGGATTTGGATTATACATGGGAAAAGTAGACAAATCCAATGGCTATTCTATTAGAGTATTTCATGTCAATAATGTGGCATTTTAAGCTTTTAATATCATCAAGGAGTTAGTTAAAGTAGTTATACCTAGATTAACTTGTATTTGTGAAGCAATGAGTTGGATTTATTTGAGAGAGTCAATTAGTTGACCCTTTCCTTTGTTTGACACTACTAGGGTTTGATTTAAATTTGATCTTAGATAGAATTATTTTGTTATATTATAACTTAGGAGGTGTTTCTTTGGGTGTTGTGACCAAATATTGCAAATATTCTATGCAAAAACTAGGGGGAAACTTTGTACCCATCTCTAACAATCTAATAATATGTTCATCTTTAAAATAGTTGTCGATTGAATTGATATTATTGATATTCATCACTCGATGGTGTGTTGACAAGGTACATTGGATTAGGTCTATGCTCAGTCTCAAATGGTACATGTGAAAGGTATGGTTAGTATTGGCCTTGTTCAACATTAGGTGATATGACTAAAAGGTATGGGTTATGTTGTTCAATTTAGGCATTAGATAGTATGTTGACAAGGTATTATTGATTCTCTATGTCTTCTATGTAGTGATCATACCCATAGGGATTGTAAACTACCTCCTCATCAATTGAGGTATTTTTAATGACCCTACTACATGTGTACTTAGGCATATTTAGGTTTATAATCTTCATCTTGAAAAGGTCTTGAAGGATTTAAACAATTTTTTGACTTGGTACATGACTTCACTTGAACATCACTTGGAAATCAGTTTGAGGTAAGTTACTTATCTTACATTACGGTAAATGTCAATTTATAATATACCAATCAAAAGTATATCAATGTAAATACTACAAGTGTGATTTTCAAAGGGTAAACTCATAAGTTTTGGCACTATGGTTTTAAGTATAAACGTTTAATGTTTGGGATTTCTAAAATATTTTGCGTTTAGTCTTGTCCTGAAGGGTTTTGTTCTTGGAAACTTAACTTTGTGAATAAATAAAGTAGACTTGACTAGTTTGAGATACCTTAGGAATTTTAAAATGTGAAAAGGTTAGCACAATAAATGGTCTTGGTTAACAATGGAGAATAAAGTTTTGAAACAAGATTTAAATTTTTGGCTTCTAAAAGGAATTAGTTTTGGCATAATTTGGATAGAATTAGAACTTAGTCTTAGAATTGGAATTTAGACTTGATTTTACCTTACAAATAAGGTTGAATTAAAATTAGCACTTAGATTTGAACCAAAGTGAATGGAATAATAGCATAACATGGTCAAGAAGTTGTAAATTTGATCTTTGACTTAGTTTGAAATGGCAATTTGGATTAGGACAAGACTCTTATTTTAAATTGGCTAGCCTAATGGTGTGTTTTGGATGAGTAATATAGGTATTGGGACCAAGTTTTAATATTTCACTTTTTTTACCCATAATTTTGGTAGAGTAATGCCTCATCATGTGTGTATAAAAAAAATTAGTTTTGGACTTGGTTGGTTTGATTTGGTTTCAAGTGTAAATAATGTTTTGACACAACAATCAAGCAACAACACAAAAACATTACAAGGCAATTTAGTAACTGATGCAAGTTTGCATCTCATCCATTGAACCTTTGGAATACTCAACTTGAGAGAGGATTTTAAATTTATAATGTTCATTAAATAAATTATTACAATTTTTGGTGGTAAAATAATCCCTCCCTTCTTTCAAAAGGTCCATATGAGTAAGCCAATATTTGGGTGTCATTACTTTTGCACCCCTATGTCAATGAATGATCCACAAAAAAAGAAGCATCTAAGAATCAATCTAAGATCAATCCATTTTTGATAGGGTCTTGTACCTTTATAACCAATTCAACTGTAGGAGTCTTAATGAAGTACACTCATATTTGGGGTTTGCTTATAATTTTAATTGAGCTTTCTATATGGTCCCTATATACCTCATGGTACATGGGCATAAGTCCATAAATAAATAATTTCAATCTTATTTCCAAGATTAATCCTTTCAAGGGTATTTCAATATTGGAAAGAACTCCCCAAGATTAATTTCCTCACATGACAATGTGGAATCACAAATCCAAGCCTTCATGATGGCAATTCTCCTCAATTTATAAATCCTACTAGATAAACAAGGTTTGGTACAATGCCAACATGTTAATTTTTAGGTCAACACACCCCTAAATACTTATGAGATAGTGATGAAATATACCCCACATAGTTAAAATAAAAATAGGGTAAAAGGCAAATAGAAACTTTCATGTTTTTGAGTCACCCAAAAAGGGTAGAGCATGTGCATAAAAATAACCCCACAAGATAATCAAGAAATAAACGAACTTGAAATAAATTAAATAACATGAAAATAAATAAGTTTTGTTATAACCCAATTGAAATTTGAATTCATTTTAATGCTCAAATAAAAATATGAAATCATTTTAATGCACAAATTGACATGTGAAGTAAGAAACATTTGTTTGACTTAAAATACCACTTCTTTGGCCAAGGTCTTGTATCAAAAATGATCAGAAGTTTGACAAATGTGGCTTTGAGCCAATAAAGAGCTTGAAGGATAATTTTTAAGCCTCAATTTTGTACGAAAGGAATATTTTTCCAATACATAAATAGAGATTGATTCACTGATAAATAGAGAATTTTCATTGATACGTAGGTAGAGAGTGATTTCACTAATAAGCAAAGTGATTTCATCGATACACAGGTTTATTTCATCATTTAAACCTACATAAAGTACTTAGAAAAGTTTTTAAAATATTTCACTACCATGGTAAATAATTTCAATCTCAGTGTTGATGATTTTACCATTCTAACATAAATAGAAAACTAGACAAAAAACATATTGAAATGATTTCACTACTAAGGATAATGATTCCACTAATGTTATCTACAATTCTGAAAATACTAAAAAGACAATTTCACTACTAACTAAGATGATTTCACTACTAGGTTAACAATTTCATAATTTTGTAGAGAAATAGTCAGAATAGAAGAGGCATAAAAATGATTTCATATATTCAATGATGATATCACTAATGTTTATTATGATTTCATTAGTATGCAGGTCAATTTTTCCATTTGGACCTACATAGAACAAATGGTTAAAAAGGCACAAAATATAATTTCACCAATCATTTTTTATTATGATTTCATCATTTTGGTTGATGATTTTCATTGATGTTTATTGTAATTTCATTGATACATAGTTTAATTTCACCATTTGAAACTACATAGAGAACAAAGAGAATATGATAAGATGAATTAATCAATTAGTAGGTTGAATTCATCATTTTTTATGGTGATTTCACTATTTAGCAGGTTAAATTGTTTACACCTAGAATGAACTTGATAGAATTTTTAAAAAAAAAGAGTGAATTGAATTTTTTAAAAGGCTAATTCTGGTAATTAGAAGTATGAAAGTGGTCTAAAAGATCTTGTGGGATGTGTCTAATATTTTATGTCCCACCAAGTATGTCATTATGTAGATTAGGAATATAAAATAGGTTAGTCAATTTTTAGTGAACAAAATCAAAACAACTTTAAGACATAGCATCTCAAGCCTAATCCCTAGGTTGAGCTATACAGAAAATAGGAAATAAATGCAATTGGAAAATAAATAACCATGATTTTTACCTCTCTTGAAGATTCACTTGTGGATCAGTCTAAAGAGGTTGATCTCAGTTTGTAGATGTAGAAGTATTTATCAATGCTTGAATTCTCATGTGAGTAGCATCTCTCCTTGTCTACACTCTTTGGCATAGTATGAGAGTTTTTAATCTCCTTGTGTAATTTGATAGCATAATTTTTCATGGAAAAGATTCTTGAAATGAGAGGTGTGAGGTTCTTATTTATAGATATCCTAAATCATTGTGAACCATTCATATCATCTCAAGATGGAGGTTTGACTATCAATCCTCAACTCTATGATTACATATATGGAGTTTGTAACAAATGCCATTTAAGGTATTTTTGTGTATGGAAGGTACATTGGAAGAAAAAGTGTAGTCATTGGTCCTCTTGGAGTGTGTAAGAGGGGTGTAAGAGCTTGTTTTCACTCCTCTTTCCCATTGACTTATTGAATGACATAACTTATATGAGGTAATAATCTAATTTTCATTTTTAAAAAATATGATAATTCTAAAACCATGTATTTTATTATTAGAGTAATTATTAAGATTTATTAAGTAGTATTAATCAATAATTAGAAGAATGGTGACTTTTGGTAATGTTTCTATTTGTCAATAAAATATTCACTTAATTACCCTACGAAGACACTTACAAAGGATATTTTTAATTCAATATACACTAGATAAGATTAATGATTCAATATGATCCATTGCCCCAATTAGGGATGTGTCATTATGATTTTAGATTAAAATGGTAGTTGTGCAAGTAAATTAGGTCTAGTGGTGATTTTTAGTTAAACCTACATGTGATTACAAAAAATCACTCTTGATTGTAGTTTAGACATGGAAGTGGTTAAAATTAAATGTCTACAACTTCATCTTGAGATAATGAAGTTGGTTCTAAAGATGAAAAATGATATTCTTGTTCTTGAATTTGTAGATAATGTTGAATTTGTCCCAAGTGTCTTTGGCTATAGTGGCATTCCTAATATGAGGTTGTACCTCATCTAATACCTTGAACATGATTATCAAATTTTCCTTATGATTGGATTTATCAAATTTCCTATTAGAATTTTTAGTTAATAATCAAGTTTGTTAAGATTTTTATTTCTTTAATAGCTTATTCATGTTGTTAGTTGTAGCTCTACCATTTAGCTAAGATTGGCTTATATTTGAATTTGTTATTTGGATCTCCTTTATTATAGTGGTTTCTCAAGAATTTTTTTTATTGATGCTAGAGAATTTAATGGGTCTCTAGCCCTTATAACATATTAGATACAAAAATCAAAAGAGTGGTTTGGCTTAACATTAAAAAATGTCAAGGCAAATTGATAGAACCAAAACCAGACTATTTAAAATTTAAAGTTACCCAATAGAATCTATTCAATAAAAATATCTAATATTTTATTTACATTCTTCACAATAACATACCAACATTATCTTATTACAACTACTTAAACTTAAGTCAGTCCTGAAGGAGCCGAAAAAAATTAAACAAATTAAAATCATTCTAGAATTATAATTTCTACCAATTTCCCTTTACTAGGCATGAAGTCTCCTAACTTACGAGGATTACTAAACCTTTTGAAAATGGCTACATGAACTTCTTATGCTTTTACATCTGAAACCACTCTAACTGACTCGACCATCTGCTCGTGTTCTACTTCAATAGCCTCTTACAAATTGAAAAAGAATATCCATCTTTATGAGCTCATTGAATCCTTCAACAATAAATTTTTACCTCTCCACAATGGGGGAGCCTTGAAAACCCCCTGTACCATGCCCTTAACTAGTGATTTGATTAATTTGACATGTATTGGTTGACTTCTTAATGTCCACCATTCTTTCAAGCTTGGAATGGGCTACAATAAATCCTATACTTTAGGCATACATATACCCCTATTCCTTGCCTCTTTCATTTTATCTACACAAACCTCATCCACCTCTTGTAAAAAATTTACCATCACCATAAACCTTGATTCTAAAGCTAGAAAATTTGATAAGAGAATTAAACCCAACATGTCCTTACCAAAGAAAGGGAGTGTGGGAGAAGGATCAAGCTAGATAAAATCAATCTCAGTTAGGAGACCCTATCCATATTCTAACCACATGAAAAATCTACTAACCTTTGGACCTACTCTATATTAGACATAATCAAACAAATATTACTTGTAAAGAGAGAAGCCAAGTTATAATTGACGCTTACCCTCTTGCTTAATACCAATGTGGCCAACCCCAAAACCTACTCAATGGCTTCTACCATGGGGATCCAAAAGACATTAAAAAGCTATGTTTAAGACACCAAGCTTGTAAACACCATTTCTCTATTATTAGTAGAGCTAAAAACCAATGGCCACCCCACTGATTCTACCTAGAAATGATCCATCTCACTAAAACACCATGTAAAAATGGTCCCAAGTCAATAGCTTAACTCTAAATGAAGGCCACCTCATAATCATTGCATTCACAAATAAATATCAAACAATCAATACACATGCAAAAAATGCCATGATATCAAATTAATTCAAGTATTTTCATTTGATAATTGGGTTGCCTCCGCCATCAAATCCCAACCTAACTCAAACATGCAGACACATCATCAAAGGAATAGGATATATCCTTTCTCAAGAAAATTTAAGAATAATTTAATTTTTATTTTAAAAAATAAAAATTCTTACCAACTCCTATTATTCTCATAGATCAATTTGATCAAAATTTATACAATCCTCCCAACTGGTTCTGATGTTATCCATTCTAACATCCATGGATTGGTCAATAAATATATCAGCCAAAAAAATCCATAACATTATTGTTTTCCCTAACGCAATGAGAGCATGACTAGGCTTCAAAATTTTCTAATTTAGACTAAATAATATGTAAAATATTATATATATTCCAAGATTTTTCCCTCTAATGATTCATAGCTTGAATCACAACCTAAGAGTCACCTTCAATTTCTAGGGAGGTTATGCCATATTCTATAGCTATGTCTACTCTAGCAGTCAATTCCTGAGTCATTGCTTCATTATTAGTCCCATATAGAAGCTTCAAAGATAATGCTCTGATTAGAGAGCCACTATAGTATTTTATTGCACACCCTTCACTAGATTCCTCTGGATTAACCCTGCATGCCCCATCAAAATTCAATTTAAACCAACTAGGTTTAGGTGGTTTTTAGACTGCCTCTTTTCTATTTTTCTTTTCCTATTTTTTTACCATTGACCCCTTAACAAGAAGTTTCTCAAGCTATTTATATGGCTAATTTTATGAAATAATATATGGTTATAGCTTCATGTAAAATCTAATATGGTATTTAGTGCTAATGGTTGGAAGATCCTAGAGAAAATCCTTTGAGGGAGGAAATGTGGAGATTTTATGTACCTTGTGTAAAAGAGCCTCGGGTAAATATTTATTCATTCATTTGTAGATTTGGTTTTATTTTTTTGTTGTCTAAGTGTCCTACGGAGGAGTAAGGATGTGGTGAAGAAAATATTACCTTTAACAAGGTGTGGTAGGAGTGATATGGAAGTAATGCATGGAAGATTATTTTAGCAACCAATTGATGAAACTTTGAAGTGTGGTGTCTTTGTTCAAATTTTTCAAAGAGGCCTAGCAGCTTTGGTATAAACTTATCATTAACATAATCTAATAAAAATGTGGTCCTTTTTATGAGTTATTTGGTCAATTTATGTTGAAGGAGGCACATGATTGGTAGCCAAGGGAGAAGCATAGTGTTTCATGATGAGGTGTGGAGGTTGCTAGAAAAGAATGGTGCCTTGATAAGCATATAATTTGCCATGTGTAAAATTTTATACAAATTTTGTTCTGTTAAAATATGCCAAGGGAGAAGGCCACTAGTTGATGAACTAAATATAGCAAGTTTAAACCAAAACCAACCTAAAAAAATTGTTACAAATCCATTGTTGTTAGAATATTTAATGTCTAAGTCGTGTTTTTATAGACCCTTAGTACATTTTAGGTAATTAAATAATAATTATTTATTAATATGGGTTGAAAAATATCATGTAAATAAATAATAAAATATATTTGTTTATTTATTATTTGTTAAAAATGTTCATGAGAAAGGTTGGACTCATTGGTTACAATGGTCACCTTCCCTAATTTCATTATAAATAGGGTTTAAGCCCCTATTTTTATTCATTTGATACATTAGGTGAATTTTGTGAAGACTTACTGAGAATGAGGGAGTTGAAGAAGATTGCATTGGGCAAAAACATTTCTCATATATGAATATATCACATTATGGGTTTTTTTACCTCACCAGAAGTTTTCCCATGTTAATTATTTGTTTTCATTGACCTGTGATTTTTTGGTTAAATACATCTCTAAATTCTAATCATATTACATATTAGATTCAATTATTTTCATGAAATCAAAACATGTGGGGTGTATTTGATTGGCAAGCCTATTATTAATTTCCATTATATTTAATTTCAAAGGATATTCAAATAGTTTTCAAGCCTGGTATGGCCATGGGATGGAGAATTTTTTGTTCATCAATATTGGAGGCCAACTTTAACCTTATATGCTTTGGATCTTCATTCAATTCATCTTATGTCCCTCTGAGAGCAACCAAATATTAAATTCAATTTTTTTCCAACCTTATAAGAAGAGTGGTATAGCCTCAAAAGTAAATAATTATATTATAAATCTATTTTTCTTCATTATTGATGTTGTGGAGTATAATCTTTACCTAAAAATTCCATTTGAGTTTTCCAAAACTTCATTCAAGCAAACAAAAGTGATTTTTTTGAATATTTATCTTGTTTTGGGCATGGTTTTGTGGAACTATGGCATAGAAAAAAATCAAAAATCATATGTTTGACTTCAAATTTGTTTTTTACGACCCTTGTTATATCACAATGAAGTTTTTAGGCATTTTACAAAGTTTCCAACCTTGAGAAGACCATTTCAAGGTCCTAGAATTTTCTTCTCTCCACCTGTGGCACCCATGTACTCCCAAAAAAATTATATAATAGTATTTGGTCACCAAAATTTAATTTTTAAGGTTTTATTGACATCTACAAACATATTTAAGAAGTTTGATAAAGTTTCATGTGATTTGGTATCCTTTACAACCTTCTATGTTGATGCAAACTCTCCCATAGGCACCATGAGCAGCTACAAGTATGTATATAGTTTGTTGAAATTTATTTATTAAATAGTTTTTTAATTAAATAAATAAATTTCCTTCAAATAATAAGTGGCCCCCATCTTCTCTATTTAGGTTTTCAATGAAAAAAATCAATAGTGATTTTACTTTTGAATACACACACACACACACACACACACACACACACACACACACACACACACACACACACACACACACACATATATTAAAAATTGTTCAAATATAAATTAGTACATGTTTAATTCCATCTAATCTCTTAAAAGGGTTGTTGATTCTTATTTTTCTAAAAATTTATAAGTAGGGTGGTCTAGTGTTCAAAACCCCCTAAATAACTTTGTTTTGCTAAAATATTAAATCAATTAGATTTATTTTAAAAATTAATTAAATATAAAACTTTTTTAGTTTTCCTGTGGAGTAACTTGCATGCGAAACCTTAGTGTAACTTCAACCTTTATTTTTCAACTTTTGACATAAATAATATTTTGTCAAGCATAGTCATGTGACATGTAGTTTCCTACGTTTTGACACATTCTAGATGCATCGATGTGGTCTTTTTATTGATTTGAAACTTTTTATTATATTTTTTTTCATAATTATTAATATTTTTTATTACATTAGTATATTTTTTTGAATTTATGACAACTTATTTTATCACAATCTATCACAACTTTTTGCTTTATTTAGTATTAATTTGAAAAATTGTTGTTTATCTACACTAAAAAATTTGTTTACTATCAAATAAGGTGTAAAATCACATTAAAAAGGTCTTTTTTAAGATTTCTCTAGTGTTTTAGTGTCATTCTTAAAGGGAAATAATGAATTTTCCTAATTTTATGCTATAAAAATCTCAAATATGTAATGGAGCTAACTATAATATCTAAAAAATTCATATTAAATTTAATTTTATGGCTTAAAAATTATAGAATATTTTGATTGGGACTAAAAACTTTGATAGGGTAGAATGTCTCAGTTGAGCTTACCAATAAATTTCAATATAAATCACAAGAAACCATGTTGATTATCTTAGGGAGCGTTAAGGATGAATTCCTATTCCATATCGGCAATCATGATTCTTCCAATGATGCTTAAAAATTCCTTGAATCTATGCATGAGAGTGCTTGTCTCTCTAGGATAATTAAATTGATTCTTGAATTTCTTACTGCACCTATGAAAGGTGATGAAAAAGTTAATTTTCTTAATAAAATTAAGAATATTAAAGTTTAGTTAGATGGATATAATTGTAATCTAATTCAAGATCAATTATTATATTTCATTCTTCTATTAAATATTATTTTGAAAAATCATAATCTTATTTCGATTTTGAATTTAAAATATCAAATAGAGTAAGATATCCCTGACCTCACTACCCTGTTATCTCTTATAATTTTAGAAGAGTAAGTGATTTCTAATTTTGAATCTAAAGAGAATGCCACTTCGGCACTTTTCACTCTCAATCCTATTTCTAAAAATAATAGAAACCAAAATTCTAACCCTAATTTTACAAATGAAAAAAGTGGGAATAATAAATTTGGTAATAAAAATCATCAACCTAAATTTAACAGAAATTGTAATCTGTGTGGTAAATTTGGTCATAAAAAAGAAAATTGTTATAAAAATAAATATAGAGTTAATAATAAAACCTCTAAAAATAAAATGGAATAAATCTATTCAGAACCGTTAGAAGAATCAAAACCATAATTAACATAACAATGAAGAATAAAACTATAATGTTATTGCTTTATATGCCACCTTGTTTGATTTCAATGAGAAAGAATGAATTTTAGATAGCAGTGCATCGCACCATATGACTTGTTTATCTCATATTTTATTTGATACTATAATTATTTATGAAAATATTTACTTAAGAGAAAATTAATTTTTTGAAACAACTAAACAAGGAAAGGTAAAATTTAAAAAAATTATTATTAAAGATGTTTTCTATGTACCTAAAGAAAAAAAATAGTATCTTGTTCTCAACTAACAAATAATAATTTTATTGTAACTTTTCTTAAATATAACTGATCTATTAGAAATCAATCTAATCTTTTGATTGTTGAAGGTGTTCAAAATAAATGTCTATACATTTTTATACTTCTTTTACATGTTGTCTTTCATCACATAGTAATAATGAATCTCAATTATGGCATGAAATATTATTATATGTTAATTTTAGAAGTTTACATGATATGTATTCTCTTAATCTTTTGTTGGTCTTCTTTTTATCTATTCTCATCATGAAATTTATGAAAGTTACTTACGTGGTAAGCAACATACTAATCCATTTCACAAGAATCATGATGTGAATTCCTCACATCTTCTCAAATTAATTCATAGTGGTGTTGTAAGACCTTTTGAAGTTGTATCTCTTAATGGTTATTTATATGATATTATTTTAATTTATGATCATACTAAGATGATTTGGTCATGTTCCATTAACAATAAATTTGAAGTGTTGTATAAATTCAAAGAATTTGAAGTTTTTGAAAATACTTTTATTTTTTAAGAGAATAAGATCTGATAATGGTGATGAATATATTAGTAAAAATTTTGATTATTTTTATATTAGTTATGATATTCAAAGGGAATTAACAAGTCCCTATTTCCTATAAAAAATGGTATTATTAAAATAAAAAATCACACCATTTAATAAATGGATAAAATAATGTTGTATTCTATAAATATTCATAATTTATTATGGTTCAAAGCCATGAATATTATTATGCATATTCTGAATAGTGTCCTTTTTAAATTTTTGTATCTCTCTACTCCTTTATAAAAATGATGTAAAAATAAACCTAGTGCGGTTCATCTTAGGATCTTTGATAGTCATGTTTCCATCTTTGTTCCTAAATTAAAGAAAATTAAACTTGATCTTACCTCATATTCTTACATTTCCATACGTTAGGAAGGTAAAACTAAAGGATTAAGAGTGAATAATCCATCTAAAATACAAATCATTGAGAATAGGAATGTTCTTATTCTCAAAAATATTTTTGTGAGCCTTATATAGAACCTTTTCAATATTCTTTGTTTGATGAACCTGACTCTCTCATTACTCCTTATGAATAAATATATTCTTGAGAGGAATTTGATCCAATTTCAAATAACTTAGATTATGAGGAAGCTCCTAAATTTCATGTTCAATTTAAAAGACATAAATGGATAGAATCCCTAATTTAGTTTTTTAGTCTTGATAATCTTAATAAATTAACTAAAATTCAACATTCTTATCGTGACTTAATTATTATATATTAATTTGAACCTCAATATTTTGAGGAATCCATTCAAGATTATAGATGAAAAGTTGCTATGCAAGTTGAGTATAATGTCTTTATTAAAAATTAGACTTGGGATCTTATCCCACCTCTGCCTAAAAGACATATTGTTGGTTATATGTGACTTTATAAAATCAAATATAATTCAATTAGTAAAATTGACAAGTTTAAAGTAATATTAGTTGTTCATATATTTACTCAAAAAATTAAGATTGACTATGTTAAAACCTTTAGTCCTGTAACAAAAAAGAGTGTTGTTAAATTACAAATTATTCTTGTAGTTCAAAATAGTTGAATTATACACTAAATGGATGTCAAAAATGCATTCCTAAATAATGATTTATAAGAACAAATATATATGACTTAGCTTAAAAGTTTAATTGACCTTAACAAAGAGCATTATATGTGTAAGTTATGTTAGGGTGTGGAGCTAAAAGCTTCAACTGTTGCAGACACAAAGAAACAAGAGGTTGTTGAAGATCCAAAAGTACCAGCATCGGCGGCATGATCGACGTCGGTCATTACCATTACAAAAAGCAACCGGTGTTGGCAAGGGGTGGTCGACGTCGGTAGCACCAAGCAAGTAAGGACCGGCGTCGATCGCCTGTGTGTTCCAAAATTGTTGTTGACGAACAGTCAGTTAAGTGAAGCAAGTGTTTACATGTTAAATGACTAATTATAGTCACGAGCTGCGTGTTTAATTATTGTAATTAGAGTTCTATTTTTGTATGCATGGGATTCTATTTAAAGACCCATGAGGCATGTATTGTAAATCAAGCAAGCAAGTAAAGTATTGAAGCATTGAAGCAAAGTCAAGGAGATCTATAGGTGTAAGGTCAAGGAGATTAGCTAAAGTATTCAAGGAGGGGATAACAACTTAGGTTGTTGAGTTGGTTGTGTTGAGCAAGAGAGAGAGGGAAGAAGGTCTTGAGGTGTGGCAAGCCTTTGAGGTGGAGGAAGAAGTGGCATCTTCTTTATTGTATTTTCTTCTAGTAGTATTTAATACAAGAGTGTGTATTGTCTCTCAAATTCTTTGTTGTCTCAAGTTTCTAGTTACTTAATCATTCTGGTATAATTTTGTGTTTAATTGCTTATAAGAAAGTAATCAATTGTGCTTCTGTTGGATAAGGGGTTCCTAACAGTTGGTATTAGAGCTACAGTTTACAGGGAGCAGGTTATTGTTTGTTGATTATAGGTCATTCACAAGGTTTCTAATTGAGTGGGAGTTTAGCAATGACAGAAGAAAGTAAGCTACGAATGGAGAAGTTTAACAGCAAGAATTATCAACACTAGAAGACGCAGATAGAGGATTATCTGTATAAGAAGGATTTGTACTTACCGTTGGGTGGGGTTGCATGCAAGTCCATAGATATGAAGGATGAAGAATGGAGTGTTCTTGATTGGAAGGCTCTCGGTTCCATAAGGTTGAGTCTTGCATCATCTGTGATTTCCAACTTGTCATAGTGCAAAACAATGGAAGAGTTGATAAAATCTTTAGCGAATTTATATGAAAAGCCCTCGGCTTCTAATAAGGTATTTCTTATGAAGCAGTTATTTACTTTGCAAATGTAGGAAGGTGGATCGGTACATACTCATCTTAGTGATTTCCATGGTTTGGTAAACCAGTTAGCTTCAGTCAATATTGTTTTTGATGATGAAGTAAAGGCTCTTTTAATCTTATGCTCCTTACCTGAAAGTTGGGATAGTTTGTTTATGGTAGTAAGTAATTTTGCATCTGCTTCAAAAATCTTAAAAGTTGATGATGTTGTGAGTGTGATCTTGAATGAATAAATATGTAAGAGAAGCATAGGTGAATCATCAGGGAATGCTCTAAGTGCAGAAAGCAGGGGAAGGCAAAGAGAGAAGGTAGAGTAAGGGAAATCAAGGTCGAAGGTGGAAGGGAGATCTGAATCTAGAGGTGTTACCTGCTAGTTTTATGGAAAGAGAAGACACACAAAGAAGGAGTGTTGGTTGAGGGATAAAGAGAATCAACATGTAGGTAATGAAGAAGCAAAGGATGTAAATATTGTGGTACAAGATGCTCTCATACTTTCTTTAGATAGTCAGGTAGGATCTTGGATTTTAGATTCTGGTTCTTCTTTTCATGCATCCCCAAACAGAGATTTGTTCCATGAGTATGAACAGGGAGACTTTGGAGTGCTTTATTTAGGGGATGGTACGCCTTGTCAAATAGTTGGCAAAGGGAAAGTGCAGCTGAGATTGTAGATGGACAACACATGGGTGTTGAAGGAGGTCATGCATGTCCCAGTTCTAAAGCAGAGTTTGGTTTCTATAGGAAGGTTGGGTGATGAGGGATGCACAATAACCCTCACAGTGGATTCTTGGAAGGTTACCAAGGGAGCACTTGTTTTAGCAAGAGGTAAGAAAGTAGGTACTCTTTATCTATCTACTTGTATTACTGATTCTACTTCTGGTTTATCTACTTCAGCTGTAGATTCAAAGATGTGGCTTAATAGGCTTGGTCACATGAATAAGAAGCGAATGGACGTTCTTGATTCAAAAGGTATGTGTTCAGATTTTGAAAGCATAGATAGAGTTCATTGTAGGAAAGGGAAATTTGATGCTTTTGATAGGAACAAAGAAGCCTTGGTGTTTATGAAGGAGATGAAGGACAGAGATTAGTCACAGGGGCTAAATAATTCTGAGTAAGGCAGTATGGATAGAGGTTTGATCCAAGATGAGCTTGTAGATGAATATTTCATCACTTACAGGAACACACAGACACCGATGTCGATCACTTGGGATCGACATCGATCAGGCAGATACCGACATCGATCATGTGTAGACCAGTAGGGTCGGTAGAGTCGGGTAGAGAAGTTTGACGGCAATCAGGTAGTGACTAATGTCAGCAGGGGGACACCAGTGTCGGCCAGGGAAATGATGTCGGTAGTCAGGGTTAGTGCAGGGAACTGACATCGATCAGGAGCAGACTGGGAGATGGCTGAGATTGGTCACTGGAATAGATGTTGGGTGGATAGAAAGCTATCAAGGAGTCTCAAACACCCATATGGAGGTCAAAAAAGGTAAGTGAACCTCATATTCGTTGTTCACCTTCTTTATATTGCTTGTTGATGGTCAAGAACTAGGAAGATGGAAGAAGCAATGCAGGTAGAATCCAGAAACAGTGGGAGCTTGGCATGGATGAGGAGTGTGAGTCCTTGGAGAAGAACCAAATAGGTATTTTTTGGTGGATTTGTCAGCTGGAAGAAAGCACTAGATGAGGGATGGATTCCCAATTTAGAGAAGAGAGTGGATGGACACGTGAGACAGAAGGCTATGGTATATGGTCTTGATTAGGCTGCAAGACAATGGAGGTTTGACCATTGTATTTATCTTTACCAGGTTGAATAATATTAGCTACATTATCATGTTACTGTATTGTGTTGTTTGTTGTAGGGTTTCATATACAAGGAGTTTTTTGAGCTAAAGGTAAAGTTGGTTCAGAAGTATGTCATGAAGAATTTGGGAGCAGCAAAATTATTTTGGCATAAGTGACAGGTATAGCATCACAGGTTTGTGGTGGTTGGTCTTCAAGAGTGACTTTGAAGAGGGATACAGAGCCAAAGAAATAAAGTAGATGGTGTACAGGTATAGGTACAGTTGCAGTTGTTTATCTCCAAGTGGGAGATTGTTAGGGTGTGGAGCTAAAAGCTTCAACTATTGCAGACACAAAGAAATAGGAGTTTGCTAAAGATCCAGAAGTACCGGCGTTGGTGGCATGACCGATGTCAATCATTACTATTGTAGAAGGCAACCGGCATCGGCAGGGAGTTGGCTGACGTCGGTAGCACCAGGCAAGCAGGGACCGATGTCGGTCACCTGTGTGTTCTAGAACTACTATTGACAAACAGTCAGTTAAGTGAAGTGAGTGTTTACATGTTAAATGATTAATTATAGTCACGAGCTGCGTGTCTAATTATTGTAATTAGAGTTCTATTTTTGTATGCATGGGATTCTATTTAAAGACCCATGAGGCATGTATTGTAAATCAAGCAAGCAAGTAAAGTATTGAAGCATTGAAGCAAGGTCAAGGAGATCTACAAGTGTAAGGTTAAGGAGATCAGCTGAAGTATTCAAGGAGGGGATAACAACTCAAGTTTTTGAGTTGGTTGTGTTGAGCAAGAGAGAGAGGGAAGAAGGTCTTGAGGTGTGGCAAGCCTTTGAGGTGGAGGAAGAAGTGGCATCTTCCTTATTGTATTTTCTTTTAGTAGTATTTAATACAAGAGTGTGTATTGTCTCTCAAATTCTTTGTTGTCTCAAGTTTCTAGTTACTTAATCATTCTGGTATAATTCCATGTTTAATTGCTTATAAGAAAGTAATCAATTGTGCTTCCATTGGATAAGGGGTTTCTAACAAGTTAAAGAAATATTTATTTGGTTTAAAACAAATTTCTCAAGTTTAATATTCTAAAATCACTAGTTATTTTAAAGAATTATATTTCTATAATTATTATTTTGATAATGATCTCTTTGTTAAAGTTTAAAATGATCATATTATTTTAATTGTATTATATATTGATGATCTTCTTATTACTAGAAATATAATTATTTTAATTTATAAATATAAAGATAAACTAAGTCAAATATTTAAAATGATTGATTTAAATATTCTTCATTAATTTTTATGAATAACTATAGTTTAGAATAAAAAATTAATTATCATATCACAATCTCAATATACATTCTTGTTAATTTTAATATGATTGATTGTAAACCTACATCTACTCCTATTAAAGTTGGTGTTAAGTTGTATCTAAAATCTACATGTGAAAAAAGTTAATCCTACTTTTTATAAATAACTTTTTGGTAGTTTGATTTATTTAAATCATTATTAGATTAGATATTATATATGTTGTAAGTGTTTCTTATTGATTCATGAAAGATCCATATTTAGATCATTGAAAATTAAAAAAATGTATACTTCATTATATCAAAGGAATAATAAATTTTAATTTATTTTAATCTTCCGTTGATAGTACTAAATTATATGGTTATTGTGATGTTGAGCATGTTGGTTATACTATAGATCATAAATCTACTTATGTATACATGTTTAAGTTTGATATAGGTGTAATCACTTAAATCATCAAAAATAAATCTAATGTTTATATCTCTTCTATAAAAATAAAGTATAAAAGTGTTGTGGAAGCTAATAAATAAACCATGTGGCTATGAAGGTTGTTAGGAGAACTTATTTAGATATTTTTCACAATACCATCCTTGTATGTGATAATCAAAGTTGTATAAATCTAGGATAAAAATTAGTGTGACACCAAAGAACTAAACATATTGAATTTCATGTGAATTTTATCCAAGATAAAGTCCTCAATGGTAACATTGTTCTATAGTTCTATCCTACGAATGAACAAGTGATAGATATATTCACAAAACTACTTGGTGCTACAAAGTTTTATCAATTTTATGCAATGTTGGGCCTCTTATATTTTCCATTGAAGATGGGTATGCATGACAATATCACTTTCTAATGGCCATGTGTTTCTTCTTCTTCTTATCTATTCTTCTTCTCATTGTAAAGCATTATATTAAGTCATTGTATGTGATTTTTTTAAAACTTTAGAAATTTTTAATTTAATATGCCCAATACATAAAAACACACTTTTTAATGAAGATATTTATGTTATAAAATGTTATAAATATGCTTGGTTTATTATTCATGAGAAACTATGAGATTTAGTCTCATGATCATGCTAATCTAGACTTAATTTAAAAAATAATTTATCGATTATAATTCTTTTTTTTTTGAAAGGTGATGTTTGATATGATGAAGTTTTTAATATCCTCTAATTTTATACATAATCTAATTTTATACATAATATAATTCTTTTAATAAGGTGACTATGTGTAAACACCTCAAAGTGGTATTTGAGTGCTAAGAGTGCTAATTGAGACTATTTATTCTTAGCTTAGCCCTAGACCTATCATAAGACCTATTATCACACTTTTATAACCTTTGTGCAAACCATAGGTGTTCTTAGTCATCTTAAACATAGTTTCAGACCCTCATTTATTAGTTCTAGCCCTTCATGCCTAGCAATCAATTAGTTAAACATTAGTTCCACATTAAAGACACTACATCCATGTGGCGCTAATATCCCCAAAATGGCACCTATGTCCTTTACCTTATTTTTCTTGAATGAATATATTTTCAAACGTAAAACTCTCCTAAGATTATCCTAAGCATATTTTGTAACATCCCCACTAGGATCTACCTAGAAATATGTGAATTTTTTAATAAATAATCAACATACTCTTTTATTATACTTCACCATGAGAATCCAATCAGATATTATATAAAATAATCTAAGTGTGATAACTTTAAATTAATCATGATACATCATGCATCATTGATTACTATCATCATAAGAAACACATCATAATACAAATATAGAAAGTAATTATAATTAGCCAATCATGGTTGATACATACCTATAGCCACTATTATCAATGTACAATAACTAAGTAATTACAACAAATCATAATAATGTTTTAATAATAAATAAAATATAATATAATTTACATATATAAGATGCATGGCTCCTTGAAGCATAGTTCCCCAGACTCTAGTATATATGGTAATCTCAAGTGTCATCTCAAAGATAGCATTATTATGGGGAGGGAGAGTATCATATGAGCACATTTCTACATCAACCATAGACTAATGATCATCCACACTAATCTCATCAAATAATTTCCCTCCCTTCATATATGAGTAGATAGTGTTGGTGCGGGAATTTAGAGAGACAAGCTAGTACCCGTGTGTTGTATGATTTCTAGAATTAAACATGTTGTGTATCATAAAAATCCATTCTACTCAAGATATCACATAAACATGTAAATCATAATCATGAAATGATAATGTATCACTAAACATTACTTTAGATAAATTTTTCAATAATAAATAATTATTTAATGATCAATCAATTTTATACACACCACCTGATTGGATTACCTTCATTTAGCATTGTGATGTTAGTAAGCTAGTGAAATCCATCTCACTACTTACTTAGTTTCACCAATGTGAGATGTGGTTAACATAGTATAACCAATAAATTCATATAGACTACATCCTACTATAAATCACATAACATGTTAAGCATAGGAATAATCAAAAAGCATTCATTTATTCTATCAAACATATGAATGAATCTCACAAAAATATCTATCCCATAATAGAAATAATAAGCAAACAAGTTTAAATTATACCAATAAAGTATAATATATATGTTAGGTTGCTCACTCTATTTTTCATAATCAAACATACTACAATACTTTCTACTATCTGTCATAAAACATGTTATTCTTAAAAATATCTAACATATATAGATTTAGTCCATCAAACATATGAATGAATCTAGACATATTAATTATAGCTTATACCACCTAGGATAATATACATTTAGATAGTAGTTTCTAAATAAAATACCTTTTATTACATTCCATAATATCATAGTTCATTATACATGATCACACTACTCAATCATGAACAACCAGTCTTATAATTTCAAGAATCAAATGTTCTATAATCCTAAATAATAAGCAAGTAAGTACAAATTATACTAACTAGATATATCCTATGTTTAGACTATATAATATAATCTTTGTAAGTATATTTAAATACATAATATATTCTATGACAATTAATATATCATAGTCCATAAATTTTCAAGGATACAGTACTCCATTTTAACATCCTATCATAATACTCACAAAATCATAATCCTTTGTTTAAATAATTTGTTATATAAGAGGTTGTATGCAAATAAATAGTTTTCAATTCCTCAAGAACCTATAATTGGTCTTTATCAATCAATAGAACTATAATTTATAAACTCACATCATGATGTACTGGTTTATTTTATATATGTTTGTTCACTTGTACATTTTAATTTACTCATAATATGTATTACACACACATTCTCCTTACCATATGCATAAATAACAACAATTAGTCATGTTATTAATAAAGAGTTAGATAAGTCCTAACCAAGTTATATCATACTATTTCATTTTAACAAATTAATTCTTTTTTTAGGAGATTGTTTTCATATGATTATAGTTTTGATCCCTCGAACACCTTATGACTCATTCTAACCATCCATTTAGATATAGGTATATTTCTTATATATGAATGCTTATACATCATAATATGTACTATATGGGAGTACTAAAATGATATGAAAATACTATATCAATGGTTAACTATATTTTTAATCCAAGAACTCATATGATTTTAACAATAGTTATACTTTCCTATTCATAAAATATATTAACGGTCTTTATAAGATAAGTGATTCAATAATCTAATAATCCTTCATAGTTTTTATCTCTATATAAATATATTTTCAGATATACTACACCCTATGATAACCCATATTATCATAGTCTAGTGTTCTTAAACATAACTACTAAATACCACAAGTAGTCATAATAAAGTAGCTATGAATCTATGAAAGCATAAGCTTTTGTTCAAATAACCAATTATAATAAAGAAAGTTTTAGTTCACACAGAACATAGAATATTCCATTCTAGAATTCTATATACTCTTAAGAGGTTTTATGAACATAAATAAGATTCTATTATATAGAAATCCATAATATATTTTTAACCACCTATGGAACTATAATTAGAAGTACACACCCATATGAATGAGTATAAGCTAATTAAGCATAGATATACCTACACACTCTTTTAAGCATACACTTAATTATTTAATTAATATGAAGCTTATTATAATATTATATCCACTTAACAATTTTTATTTCACATGCTATATATGATAAGTAAACTCATGCCTATCATAAAGCTTAACACAAGATGATGAAATACTATGTTGAGATCTTTATAATTCACATGCCTTATTAAAACTATTTTAAGATTTTGATATACCAAAACCACATATAAATGCCTACAGTCATTAATATTTTCAAATAACTTTTTTTGAGGTTTTTAATAGTCATTATACTGAATAGATTGACTATCATTTATAAGTCTCATTAATTTTAGAAATATTAATAAATAACTCTCCTTAGTCAATTTTGAGGTTTTATATATTTTCCCAATCAAATCGTCATTTAGTTATGACTACCATACATTCATAATTTCTTAGTTCTGGTTAAGCATATTATCCTCCACTTCACTACAAGATCAATTTCATTGATCCCCATTGCATAAACCCTGTTTGTCACATCCCAAATCACATTTATATGCTTTATATATAACTAGGAGTTTTTATATCCTCCTAAAGCATGCTACCATACATCCACACTACATATTATGTTTCACATGATTTCTATAGTAAAATATAATGTGTCTATAAAAAACCTATTATAAGATGAGGGAGGATTTTTTGAGCTATTTAGCTTCATACACAAAAAAAATATGTTTTAATTAGAATGGTAGAAATTGTTAAGATGAGATTATAAAGTATTATGAAAACTACCACATATATTTATTCTACCTACAAAAAATAAAGGTTAATATAAATTGATTGAAGGGTAGTGACGCACATCTCTAATAATTATATATAATGATAGTGAAATGACTCATTTATACAGATCACCCCACTTCTCAAATGTCTAGATCCCTGGGTTTTGATAGATTTAAATATAAATTTTTGTATACACAGTTGCCACTAATTTAAAACAAGTCTCTATTTATTAAATAAGTCATTATTATTTATATACTACTATCAAAATTATTTTATATCAGCACAAAAGGCATCAACTTACACAAAGATGATGGTAATTTACTATTATAACACTTACATTAGAAATTTTCTTGCAGTATGGTGCTAATCACTATAGCAGATATCTAGACTCAGAATTTAATAGTGTTATATATATTCACTTAAGTGGTGACTATCAACAAATAAAACACATACATCATGTATCTACTAAAATTTTTGTTTTAAATGAATTGATCGTGATTTGGCAATTCCTATATGGTGTTATATATTTAAAGCACAATTATACCCAAATCACTCAAGTTTCTTTGTAAAATTAATAACCAAGTTTTTTGGATGCTTAATATCTAAATTTAACTGATAAAATCACCCCATTTAAATATATATACATATTAGCTATATATTCTACAATTTGGATCACCTCATTCAAATTGTTTGGTATTGGTTGTATAGTAATACATTAGATTTATATATATAAGCATTTAATGAGTTTTCACTTAAAAATCACCCCATATATCCATAGTTCATTTCATATGAAATTTGTCATATATATGAATATAATTTAGTATATATGGACCATTGGTTAATGAGCAAATCATTGATGATACAAGACTCTAAGCTTTATATACATATTGTTGATGGTATATATTCCATTATTGAATGTGTAGTTTACTCTAATATAGTCGATCAGTAATAAAAGTATATAGTCCATTGTATTTAATTTATATGAACACAAATTCCTACCATATACATATTTCTCAAAATATGAAATGTAATTTTAATTACTCTACCTACCTAGGCTTTTTCTTTTTCTCTTCAAGTTTGCCTTCCTTTGTGTTGCCTTCTCTTTCTTCTATTGTCTTTTGTGCTTTGCTACCTTTTTCCTCTGGTCTACACCTCCTTGTTGCCTAGATTTCTTCCTCTTATTTCTTTCTAAAAGCTCTTCTCATAAAAACATGGCATAGCTTCTCCTTTTAGATTTTTTTCTTTGTTTTTGTTTTTCTTTATTTTTATTTATTAATATCTTACTTTTATTTTTCTTCAATTTTAGACTTTTATTTCTTTTTTTATTTATTTATTATTATTATTATTTATTTTCTTTTCTATTTTTCTATTTTTTCCTCTTAAAATATAATTTATCATTAATTATAATAATTAGTATATTTGCTAATTAAATTAGCTCTTCAAATATCATGACAATTTAATTATAAATCAATCAATAAATCCAAATTTAAATTTAATTATGAAAATCATATTTTTAAAATCATTTAATGGTCACAAACGTAAATCATAGAAAATGAGTTCCATAAAACCATTAAACTATGATAGCAAACTATGTATAAATGACTATCTAATGCAAATGGCATAAAAACACATTATGGTAACCACTTTATTATGATCTAACATGTGTTAGCTAATGTGGTGTGTGTAGGGTTCTAGTCAATTTTTTTTATCATCCTCCATCAACTCCATCTACATCATCATCTCCAATTATGCTCTCCCTTCATCACACTCTAAGGGATGAGTTCTTCTACGTCAAACTCATAACAAATAGCTAAAATAACATAACATCATGATATATGTTCTTCATAAAATATAGCTAAAATAACAAATCAACATAATCATAATGTAAACATATAAATTATAACTAACTCATAATAATGTAATCATGTAACCTAAGCAATATCCAACTATCCTATAATAGCATATATCTCAAAGCTTAGTCAAAATAATTAAATCAAATTTATCAACTATAAATAGCCATGGATAATCAAGTAAGTTTGTTTAATGAGGAATTCAGATGTAACATCCTTCCCCCCTAAAGGTAGTCATCATCTTGAATGACTCTTATTCAAACATAAGTTTTGAATTAAAAATATTGTTCAACAAAAAAATAACATAGTATAGAGTATCAAATCAAGCAAATTATAGAACTCATCATAGTCCTCTCAAGTAGCACTATTCTCAAATTATTAGTCCCACAAGATCCTACTTTGTGGCATCTCCATATTATTCAAACAAATTTTACGACTGTCACTTGCTCTAAATGGTTATGTCATGACCACTCCAGGGTCTAGAATCAGAAAGATAAGTCTATATACTATAGGACTGACTACTACTAATACCTCAAAGGGCCCCACATATCTTGATGAAATTTTCATTGATTTATTTAATTTAGGTAAAAATACATGAAATCATCATAAAATCCAAAAATAAATGTCTAGAGAGAGTTTCAAAAAGCCTTCCGGTTCCTCTATACATCTCTCTATCATAAAGACTATTTTTCTCATTTTAGATAAAAGTAGCTAGGGAACCTAGAAAAAATAATGTGAATAAGTTAATACCATCACTACTATGTGTAGATTTCGATAAGTATAACTTGTCAATATTATCACTATTACACATAGCTCTTGTCAAGTATGATGATGAATAAGATGGAAATACTATATTTCCAATGTATACAAAATTAAGGAATAAACATTTCATATGATATGTGTATGGACATATGACTAAATTTGACAAGTCTATATACCAAATCCTAGATTTCATAAGCTCTTTTTTTTAATCCAGCCTCAGTAAATATCAAGTCAATGTGAGACTAAATAGGATTAACTCTCATCTCTTAATACTCACGTTCTTAATTCACCACTCATCCCTTAGGTTTCCATGACCTGATATCTCCAAAATATGCAATAGGTTCAATGAATCATACATCCATACTAACAAATCATATAAAGTAATGATATATGCTATATAATTCTATATGTATTAATATATGTTACAATAAAAAGCATATAATCATTCAATCATTGTATTAAATTGCCACTAGCCAAATATAACTAGTATTATATTTCATAGCTTAACCTATTATGTTATATTCATAGTTAAGAGAGAGAAAATTTAAAATTATCATAACATACAAATTTCAAGGATAATACCATCCTTAAAACCTTATAAATAAAACAAGTGTGATAAAGTATCCCAGCTTGCTCGATTAGTTCCATAACAAGTTAAAATTTTAACTCAACCCTTTAGACTAACAAGATGTTCTACGCATCATATTTCATACTCACTCTCAAAAAAAGATACATAAATGTCTCATCAAAACATGTTTTAATAAAGATGATAATAATATCAACCTAATAAAGCATAAATAATACATAACAATTATAATCAACTTATAAATCTTAATCAACAACCATTATAAATTTGAGGTTTGTCACTCCACATGGCCAAAGTTCACAAGTTAGATACAATAGCACTAAAAATTACAACTCTAAAAATATACAATAAAAAGTAGTGAATTAAAATCTTAGTAACAAAACTCTTAAATACCCTCACATGGTATAGATAAAACATCTTAAACTAAGTTTCCAAAATCACTACACACTTAACAAAATTGGTAAGGGTAGTATCACAATCTATTTACACAATCAAAAGGAAAAAATATTAACCACATCGATGCATCAACCCATTTCATTTATACAACTTCTCTATAAACAAGAAGTAAAACACATTATCCCATGAACTATAGGGAGTATGGTCAAAAATGAATTTCCATTTAAGGGGACACTAAATCAACATCATGAAAATATGAATCCTCTTAGAAGCTTTTGATGATGTCAAATGAGAGTGAGAGAGTAACAACTCACCTCTATGCTAACTATGAGATATGATATTTCTTCTCATTCCATATAAATAGGTTGGTAACTTATGAGCAAACTCCTAACACATTGGAGTCCTCAACAAGAATGACTATACTCTACTACAAGGAAAATTCCCACCATATTAGGTGGTGCCAATCTAAAAATGGTCTTATAGGATTTCCCACTTCTAGGATTAGTGTATATAAGACACAAAACTAATGCACATGTACTTAGGTGAGAAGCATCCCATGTTTTGTAAAGACTCACAAAATAAAACACAAATGATAAACTAACAAGTAAGGATGTAATCACTCTTGAGGTGTTTGATCTAAGTGATCAAAATATTGTAGTAATCTCTTATTTATGACCCATGAACTATGATATGTACTCACCTAGTAAACATCGATTAAAACCATCACCATGAAAACACTCAATAAACCAACCCTTTAACAACTCTAAAAGGGTATGAATGTTCCTAAGGTACACACTCAATGTACCACACACATTTTACTATTCTATTTTTTTATAAACAAAAAGATATGAAAATTCTAGTGGACTCATTAGGTCTTAGAGTTTGAGCCACAACTCTAATACCACATGTAACATCCCCACTGAGATCTACCTAAAAATAGGTGATTCTTTTTTAATAATCAACATACCTTTTTATTAAGATTCACCATGTGAATCCAATCAAAAATCATATAAAATACTCTAAGTGTGATAACTATAAATAAATCATGCTACATCATACATCACTTATCAATGTCATCATAAGAAACACATCATAATACAAATATAAAAAGCAATTACAATTAACTAACCATGGCTGATACATGTTTATAGCCATTGTTATCAATGTACAATAACTAAGTAATTATAGCTCATCATGATAATGTTTCAATAATAAATATAATACAATATAATGTACATATATAAGATATATGGCTCTCTGAAGCATAGTTCTCTAAACTCTAGTATCTGTGATAATCTCAAGTGTCATCTTAAAATCAGTACTATTGTGAGGAGGGAGAGCATCATCTAAGTGATTTTCCACACCAATTACATACCAATGATCCCTTTCACTAATCCCATCATTTATGTCTCTTACTTCATATATGAGTAGAGAGTGATGGCACAAAAATCTAAAGACACAAGCTAGTACCTGTGTGTTGTATGATTTCTAGAACTAAACATGTAGTATATCATAGAAACCTACTCTACTCAAGATGTTACACAAACATGAAAATCGTACTCATGAAATGACAATGTCTTTATAAACATTACTTTGGCCAAATTTTTCAATAATAAATAATTATCTAAGGATTAGTTAATTTCATACACACTATTTGATCAAATTACCTTCATCTGGCATTGTGATGTGAGTAAGCTAGTGAAATCCATCTCACTACTTACTCAGTATCACCAATGCGATATTTGGTTAACATTATATAAATAATAGATTTATATAGACTACATCCTACTAGTAATCTCATAACATGTTAAGCATAAAAATAATCAAAAAGCATTAATGTATTCTATCAAACATATGAATAAATCTCACAAAAATATATATCCCATAATAGAAATAATAAGCAAATAAGTTTAGATTATACCAACCAAGTATAATATATATGTTAGGTTGCACACTCTATTTTTTGTAAGTAGACATAATACATCACTTTCTAGTAACTATCATAAAACATGTTATTCTTAGAAATATCCAACACACATACATTTAGTTTGTCAAATATATGAATAAATCTAGACATGTTAATTACAATTTGTACCACCCAGATATAACATATGATTAGATAGTAGTTTATAAATAAAATAGCCTCTATAGCATCCCATAATATCATAGTTCATTTCACATGAGCACATTATCCAATCATGAACAGTCTTATAGTTTCAAGAGTCAAATGTTCCATAAGCCTAAATAATAGGCAAGTATAGATTATACCAACTGGGTATATCATATGTTTAGACTGCATAATCTAATATCTATAAGTATATTTAAACATATAATATATTCTATTATAATTAATAAATCATAGTCCATTAATTCTCAATGATACATTACTCCATTTTAATAGCTAGACATAATACTCACAAAATCATAGTCTTTCATTTAAATATTTTTTTATATTTTAGGAGGTTTTATGCAAGTAAATAGTTTCTAATTCCTCAAGAACCTATAATTTGGTCTTTACCAATCAACAGAACTATAGCTTATACACTCACATCATGATGTACTAGTATATGATATATATGTCTGGTCACTTGTATATTTTAATTTTTTTCATAATATGTACTACACACACATTCTCCTTATCATATATATATATATATATATATATATATATATATATATAATTAGTCATGCTATTATCAAAGAGTTAGATAACTTGTAACCAAGTTATACCATAATATTTCAATTTAACAACTTAATTCTTTTTTAGGAGACTATTTTTATATGATTATAGTTTTGGTCCCTTAGACACCTTATGACTCATTCTAGCCATCCATTTAGCTATAGATATATTATCTATATACAAATATTTATACATCATAATATGTACCATATGGGAGTATTCAAATGATATGAAAATACTATATCAATGTTCAAATATATTTATAATCTAAGAACTCATATGATATTAACAATCATTATACTTCTCTATTCACAAAATATATTGATGATATTTATAAGATAAGGGATTTAATAATATAATACTCCATAGTTTTTATCCCTACCTAAATAGATTTTCAAATATCCTACACCCTATGATAACCCATATTATCATAGTCTAGTGTTTTTTAATATAACTACTAAATATCACAATCAGTCATAATAAAGTATCTATGAATCAATGAAATCATAAGATTATATTCAAACAATCAGTTATAATAATTAAAATCTTAGTTCACATAGAATATATAATATTCCATTCTATCATTTTATATACTCTCAGAGGGTTGAATGCACACATAAATAAGATTTTATTATACGTAAATATATAATATAGTTTAAACCACCTATGGAACTATAAATATAAGAACACACCCCTATGAATGAGTATAAGCTAATTAGGCATAGATATACCTACACACTCTTTTAAGCATACACTTAATTATTTTATTAATACAAAGCTTATTATAGTATTATATCCACTCAATAGTTTTTATTTCACATGATATATATGATAAGTAAACTCATGCTATCATAAAGCTTAACATAAGATAATGAAAGTCTACGTTGAGCTCTTTATACTTCACATGTCTTATTAAAACTGTTCTAGGATTTTGATATACCAAAACCACATATAAACACCTACAATCATTAATATTTCCAAATAAGATTTTCATGAGGTTTTCAACAATCATTATACCAAATAGATTGAATATCATTTATAATTCTCATTACCTTTATAAATATTAATAAACAACTCTTCTTAGTCAATTTTGAAGTTAGATATATTTTCCCAATCAAATCATCATTTAGTTATGACTACCATATATTTGTAATTTCTTACATCTAGTTAAGCATATTAACCTACATCTCACTACAAGATAAATTCTATTGATCCCCATTACATAAACCCTATTCATCTTTATATATGTATTCATTTACAAGTTTATTCATTTGATACACATCCTGAAGCACATTTATAGGCTTTATATATAACTAGGAGTTTCTATATCCTCCTAAAGCATGCTACCGTACATCCATGCTACATATTGCATTTCACATGCTTGTTATAGTAAACTATAATGTGTCTATAAAACCTATTAGAATATGAGGGAGGATTTGTTGAGCCATTTTTATTCATAGATGAAACAAAACATATGTTTTAATTATAATGATAGATCAAGGTAAGGTGTTATATATAAATGTTCAGCTAAAATTATAAAATATTATAAAAAATACCACACATATTTATTTTGCCTAAAAAAATGAAGGTTAATATAAAATAATTGAAGGGTAGTGACTCACATCTCTGATAATTATATAGATGATAGTGAAACAACTCATTTATACAAATCACCCTACTTCCCAAATGTCCAAATCATTGGGTTTTGACAAGTTTGAATATAAATTTATATAAACATAGTTACCACTGATTTAAAACAAGTATCTATTCATTAAATAAGTTGTTCTTTAAAAACTAATATTATAAGTATTTTTGATTGGCACAAAAGGCATCAACTTACACAAAGATGATGGTAATTTACTATTCTAACACTTAAATTGGAAATTTTCCTATAGTATGGCACTAATCACTATAGTAGATTTATATACTCAGAACTCAATCAGGATTTATAGATAGTTTATATATATATATATGTATATATATATATATATATATATTCACTTAAGCAGTGACTATCAAAAAATAGAACACATACATCATTTATATACTAAACTTTTTGTTTTAAATGAATTTATCATGATCTGGTAATTCCTATATGGCATTATATTAAAAGCACAATTATGCCTAGATCGCCCAAGTTTATTTGTAAAATTAATAACCAAGTTTGTTGGATGCTTTATCATTAAATTTAATGAATCAAATCACCCCATTTTAATATATATACATATTAGCTATATATTCTACAATTTAGATCACCTCATTCAAATTGTTTGGTATTTGTTGTATATATATATTTATATATATATATTTATAAATATATATATATATATATATGCATTAAAAAAGGAGTTTCCACTTGAAAAATCACCCCATATATCCATATTTCATTGCTTATGAAAGTTGGCATATATATGAATACAATTTGGTATATATGGACTGTTGGTTAATGAGCAAATCATTATTGATACAAGACTCTAAGCTTTTTATACAGATTGTTGATGGTATATATTCCTTTGTTGAATGTGTAGATTACCCTAATATAGTCAATGCAGTCATAAAAGTATACAATCCATTGTATTTAATTTATATGAACTTACAAATTTCTATCATATACATATTTCTCAGAATATGAAATGCAATTTTAATTACTCTACCTACCTAGTCTTTTTCTTTTTTCTTCAAGTTTGTCTTCTTCTATGTTACCTTCCCTTTCTTTTATTCTCTTCTGCACTCTGCTACCTTTTTCTCTAGTCTACGCCTCCTTCTTTTTGTATGTATTTTTTCCTCTTATTTCTTTCCAAAAGCTCTTCTCATAAAAACATGGTGTAGCTTCTCCTTTTATAATTTTTTTCTTTGTTTTTCTTTTTCATTGTTTTTCTTTTCTTTTTTTAATTAATATCTTACTTTTATTTTTATCCACTTTTAAAACTTTCCTTATTTTTTATTTATTTATTATTGTTTTTTTATATTTATTTTATTTTTTCTATTTTTTACTCTTAAAATATAATTTATCATATTTTACTAATTTATCACTAATTATAATAATTAGTATTTACTAATTAAATTAACTCTTCAAATATTATGATAATTTAATGATAAATCAATCAATAAATATGAATTTAAATCTAATTATGAAAATCATATTTATTAAAGAATTTAATGGTCACACACGTAAATCATAGAAAATGAGTTCTATAAAACCATTAAACTATGTTAATAAATCATGTATAAATGAATATCTAATGCAAATGACATTAAAACACATTATACTAACCACTTTATTATACATATAACATATGCTAGTTAATGTGGTGTGTGTAGGGTTCTAACCAAAAAAAAATTCATCTCCAAACAACTCCATCTATATCACCCTCTCTGATGATGTTTTCCCTCTATCACGCTCTGAGAGATGAGTTCTCCTGTGTCAAACTCACAATAAGTGGATAGTTAGACCATAACATCATGATATACAATCATCATAAAATATAGTTAAAATAAAAAATCAACATGATCATAATTTAAATATATACACTAAAACTAACTCATAACAAAGTAATCATGTAACCTAAGAAATATTCAATTATTGCATAATAACATATATCTCAAAGATTAGTTAAAAAAATTAAATTAAATTTGTCAACTATAAATATCCACAGATAATCAAGTAAATTTGCTTAGCAATAAATCAAGATGTAACATATTTTATTATCTACACAAGCTATATAACACTATAAATACATGAATTTTAAATCTCTATCCACTATATAAAAATTATAAGCAAAATACTTATTCAAACATGAAACAAGTTGAGCAAAATCAAGGTTATTAATCTATAATCTACCCTACTTATACATACTACCATCTATATCCACCCTAATATCATATTTTCCAAATTTAAAATATTAATAACACTCAATTAATTCAATACCACTATTATTATATCATCACTAACACTTATATCAGCACATAGGTGGGGAGAACTACATCAGGATTGATCTATGTTGACAATTTTTGCCACCATTAGTCAAAGTTACTTATGTGTAAGTTTTCAAGAAGACTCCATTCATGGATTTAAGATTTAAAAATTTATAAAAAAACATTATAAAACCTTCATTAGTCTAAAAACATGCTTGATAATATCTCACAGGTCCAAATTTTGACGGAGGTTTCTTTTATTCCTCTAACTAGCTAGTTACATGAAAGAGAAGAAGATTTGGTTAGAATGGTATTAATAAAATATTAGTTCCCTTATTCCCTCAATATTACATATATTTGTTTTATATTATATGGACTTAACTTTATGAATAATTGTTAAGAAGAAAAGGTGTTCTAAAACCCTAATGGCTCAGTTTTAGGCAATACATTTGAATTTTTAAATTATTTATTGAAAATTAAAAATATTTTGAGATATTATGGAGCATAAATTACCTTAATAAACATTAATAAATTAAAAAAATTATGTAAATAATGGATGAAGGTAAAAATAGAGGGTGTATGGTTTCAAACAAGCAAGAGAGATAGTCAAAAACGATATTTTTTTAGAGGTTTAAAATATTATCTGAGCATATCCAATGGCTGTAATTATAATATAGGCTCTTATAGGTATTAATAATTATTCATTTATTCCTCATAAAATTCAAAAAAAAATCAAAACTCTAACGTACAAGTATTCAAAAATAAAATTATGCAAGCTAAAAAACACCAAAAGTGAATATTTTGAGTTTTATTCAATGAAATATCTTGAAATTTGGTATGGAAGTATGTTTTTATGTCCTTAAATATTTAAAATAAGTTTTAGGTCTATAATATACCTAAAAATATATATAATTTTAAAACATAGGTCTATTCATGAAGAAAATTAGGGTTTTCTCATTAATTTGCTCACAAATAGAGTTATAAATAAGTGTTTTATGTCCTTACAATGACAAAAATGATTTTATAGTGTGTATAATTCATTTAAATATATAAATCCATTATTTTTAAATTATAAACAATTCAAAATAAAATTATCTCATTGAAAAACATCTCCAAATAACCCTGCAAGCAGAAAGCAGACATAAATTTTTGTTTGAGAGTTTGGTGAAATTTTCTTGAGATTTTCAAAATTTTATAGGTCTAACCCATTTATAAATATATAATTAAAATAATATAAGTGTATGGCAATTATTATAACTCATTTTATATCCCCTAATCCAAATTAGGGTTTCTTAAAGCCTAGAGAGTACAAAAGAGTAATTTTTAAAGTTGTATATAGATTTTGGAGCTAAAAAATTATTTAAAGGTCTATGAAACCATTTTAATTATATTATTTACACTTCTTATATATTAAAATAATTAAAATTTATCAAGTTCCAAGTTCTCACGGTGCTTTCAAAAAGCTTGTTAAAATCATAAAAGATAGATATATCTAGAAGAACTAATATGGAGAGTTGTGATTGTCATCATCAAATACATAATTATCAATCATATTTCATGAAGGGTTAAATAAATTTAACATACAATAATTTATTTCCTAATATTCCACCCTTTGGGATAATTTTATAAATTCAAAAGAAAAAACATGCATGCAATATACAAGTGAAGATAACTCAAATCAAACTCTAAGATGCAATAAAGGTAATGGAGGTCAAACTCTAAGCTGCATGAAAGATAGCTCAATCCAAACTCCAATATGCATTCAAGATATCTCAAGTAAAATTCTAAGATTAAATAAATTTAACTTAAGTCAAACTTCAAGATGCATGCAAGATCAAAAAGAGTTAACTAAAGATCAAAAGGAGTTTAATACAAGCTATTCAAAAGAAGTTAACTGAAGATAATCAAAAGAATGCATGAGGAACTAGGACTTGTTCAAGAACATTCAAACAATATTCTCTCTCTTACTATGCCATACTCTAATAATTAATGTTTAAATTATAAATATTCTATGTTGGAATTTGGAAAGTTTTTTGGACGTTTGAGGTTGAGTTGGAGTTTTGTTAAAGCAAGACTGAACTATGAGTTAGCATGTTGACTCATCTTGTTTAGGGTTGTTTTGCATTCTCTCTCTCTTCTTAATTTATATATGTATTTTCATTTTGATAATGTCATTATATATGATATTATGTTTTTATATTACATAAACTCTACCAAAAAAAATATTACATCACCTTTGAAGCAATAAAGAGTTGAATTTTCCTTCATTTTCAAGTTGTTAACAAAGTGTGTGCTTAATAATCATTGATGTAACTTAGTGAATGATCAATTTTATTATGTTTATATCTAAAAATTTTAGCTTTATGTAGTAAGTGAGAATTTTTATAGGTCATATAGAGTGTCTAATTTTTATTTCTACCTAATTTGGAAGTGAATTCAACTATTGTTCGTTCCTTTCAAACTAGTGTGAGTGTTTGTCAATACCTCTGTGTGAAATATTTATGCAAGATTCATTGTATGAGAATGGAGTGAATGTGTGAAATTTATTTATATTCTAAAGTGTGTCAAATATATATATAATTAACTTTCACATTGGTGTATTACCCCAAATTTTTAGTTTTCATATTTATTTTCAGCTTGAACATTGCTCTTTTTCCCCTTTTCTTAGTCAATAAATCATAGAATTATAGAGTTTAGAGTATGATGGGTGATTGTAATAAAGTAAACCATCCCTACATATAGGTATTTTCTCCAACATAATTTCACCTAAATTTTGTAAAGTTTTCATTATTCAATAGGAGTGATAATAGACACACATTTCTATAAAGGTGCATTTTTTAGTGATAACAGTTTTTGGCATGCCCGGTGGGACACAAATTAAAGTTGAAAAAAGACATTTACAGTAGAAAAAATATCAATTTCATACTTAAGTTCACTAAAATGTCTTCAAGTAGAGACCACTTAAATTTCAAATCCCATTATCAACATGGTCATCCCAAAGAATTGGGTATTTATTCTTCTTAATGATGAAAACACTCTCAATTTGGCTCAATATGATGTTATTGTAGCCTCAACCCTCAAAATCCTACCATATTTTATAGGTGAAGACCAAAATAAACTCATAGAGTATATAAAATATGTTTCCAACTTGTGTTCATTCCACCATACTAACCGAAGAGAATGTTGTCATCCATTTACTTATTATATCCTTCTAGGGAAAAGCATTGCAATGGTATAGGAACCTTCCCTTGAACTCCATTGCCAATTGGGATGATTTAGGTGTAGTATTATATAGACATTTCGAAGATAAATCAGATAATCTATCTCTAATTGAGAAACTCACTACCATTAAGAGAGAAACACATGAATTTATGACTAATTATAATCTTATATTTTAGAAGACATAGAACAGAATATCTCCCATGATAAGACCATCTCCTGAATATATTTTCTTATATTTTTTGAGAGCCTTGAATTATAATATTTCCTTTATGATCTAGTCCATGGATGGTAAAATAATCCTAGATGCCTATGAGGTTGCCATTAGAGCTAAAAATAATTTGATTCAAGCCTATAAACTTGAACCTAGGCTTGCAATATTATTTTTTCAAGAATTAAAAATTATTGTAACTCCTCAAGCACCATAATTAGGCTCAATTCAAGCCCTTAAAGATCAAGTTCAAGCTCCTTATAGTAAATTTAGTGAGCTTGGTGAACTAAAATATATGTCGTAATCTTTTGGTAATGAATTAGTTCTATTGAAGAGGCAACAATATCAAGTCAATAGGCCATATCAAGCACCTAATAAACCCACATATCAACCGTATAGAGATCAAATACCTCTATACCAAGGCTATAGAGATAATAAGCCTCCATATCAAGATCAAGGAGTTATTACACCAGCCAAACCATTTATTTTAATTAATCTTAATTTTCCTTCTTCAACTAAGGCCCTTATTCTAGTACAAAATAATTTGATGTAAGATTCAAGTTGGCATCATTCTAACACCAATGATGTGAAAAATAAAGCTTTAGTAGCACAGAATATGATAATTTCTCAAATGACACAAGACAAAGCCTTTATTCAATAATTCCAACATAATGAATCTATAATGCAAAAAAGGAAAGTGAATCATGGGAAAGTACAATTAGATGCAATCTTGATAAATTTTTAAGTTGATGATCATGTGGTAGTAAATCAAATTGGTGAGCCCAAAAAATTAAAGAACCTTATTACAATCATTACAAGAGCCAAGATAAAAGCTATAGATGAGCCGAAAGAGGTAATCCATACTTCAAATGTTCTTAATATGGTTTTTAAAAGTACTAATAATCATATTTTTGCCCCTTTAGCTTATAAAATTTAGCATGTTGAAGCAAGCAAGCTTCACCAAGTGCCTCAATTATAAGAGCAACCCATCATGCCCTATATTCCTATGTCACCAAATAGAACCTATTACCCTCACACCACATCCCTTTTTGATGGAATACATGTTGTATGGAGGGTAAAAGATCAATATCTAGGTGAAGAGGATAATTTGTTAAGTGAGGATGATCAAGAGTTGTATTGATCAAATGAGATTCAATTTAGCATAAATGAAGATCATGTTATAGTCCTTGAGCATCAAAATCAAAACGAAATTTAAAGTGAGATTTAATAATTATATCATGAAAATTTTCAAGATGAATTATGGTAGCATTACTTCGAGTTGATTCAAGACTTTGATAATTTTTGTATGATAACATCTCCTTATGAAGACATTGATAAAGTGATTGTGAAGGTTGGAAAACATGTTCAAGAGGATATTGATCAAAGTATATCTCAAGTAGACCCTAATGAAGTTAAAGAGTAGTATTTGGATCTCCTTGAATAGCTTGAACATTTTCAATAGTTGAAAATCAATATGACATATCTATAAATGTCATAGAAAGTCAAGAACATTGTTCTACTGAGCTATTAGAGTCTAAATTTATAGTTGTTTCTATGGATTAGAGTGTGGTTATATTGAAAAGATTTATTAATGTTGAAGACCAAAATGAGGTTAGTATTGAACCACATGATTTTTTTATATTGGATATATTTTATCTTAATTTCATTCACTTAGAGACAATCTAAATATGTTGACAAGCAAGAAAATCATTGATCCAACTATAATGGCACTTATATAACAATTTGTTCCTCATCTTTGTCAACCACATGGAGAGGATTTGAGAGGTTTTTTATTTAATACAGCTGAAATGTCATATTTTACAAATTATTTTTATATTTTCACTTTTTTATAAGTGTTTTTATGCACATTTTATATTATTTTTATTAGTTTTTACTTTCCTCCAAGTGTTATCTTGCACATCTTTTAGCTGATAGTCATTTTAGTTTCAATTCAACAAGTGATTATATATAGGTGTTGTAGTTGATTAAATTAAATTTACATTTTATATTTTATGATATTTTAATAACTCAATATCTAAATGGATAGAGCTACTATTATTGAGTTTTTAATAGGCAAACATCTAAGTAAAGTCACCAAGAATATTGATAATTTTTCCCACCATTTGGTAAAAGTTGCTTATGTGAGAGTTTTTAAGAAGACTAAATTCATGTATTTAAGATTTAAAAATATCTAAAAAATATAATACAACATTAATTAGTCCAAAACCATGCTCTAAAATAGCTCAGGTCCAAATTTTGATAGAGGTTTCTTTAATTCCTCTAACTGGTTAGTTGCAGGCTAGTGAAGGAAATTTTCAAATGTTCGTTTCATGAAGGAGAAGAAGATTTTATTTGGATGTTTTTATAATAATATTTTGGGTTTTATTACATAAATTTTATATTAATTGGTTTAAGGTTACATGGGTTTAACTTTATGAACAATCATTAAGAAGAAAAGGTGCTCTAAAACCCTAATGACTCGATTTTAAGTAATATATTTGAATTTTTAAATTATTTGTTGAAAATGAAAAGTTATGTGAGATATTATGGTTCATAAATTAACTTATTACAACTTAATCAAAATTTAAATTTAATTAATAGATAAATTTAAATATACAGGGCGTGGGGTTTTAAGAAAGTAAGAGAGACAGTTAGAAAAGATATTTTCTGAGAGATTTAAGAGATTGTTTGAGTATATCCAATGGTTTTAATGTTAATAATGGTTATTAAAATTAATAATTAAAAATAATTATGTCTTTAATATTCATAAAACTCAATAAATTCTCAATTCTCATATCTACAAGCATTCATAAATGAAATTGTACAAGCTAGGAAACATCAAAAAGTGCATATTTTGAGTTTTATTAAATGAAATATGTTAAAATTTAACATGGAAGTAAATTTTTATGTCATTTAATATTTACAAGAGATTTAAATTTTTTACTATAATTTATGATATAAAAAAGGCAAAACATGGATTTATTCATGTAGTAAATCAAAGTTTTCTCATTAATTTGCTCACAAATAGAGTTAGAAATGAGTGTTTCAGGTCCTCTCAATGACAAAAAAAACTTGAGATGCATATGATTCATTTAAATTTATGAATCC
The DNA here is from genome assembly GCA_037957365.1 of Torreya grandis. Classification (NCBI taxonomy): domain Eukaryota; kingdom Viridiplantae; phylum Streptophyta; class Pinopsida; order Cupressales; family Taxaceae; genus Torreya; species Torreya grandis. Next base: position 657,775 of record JARHVA010002593.1, on the reverse strand, counting down.
ATGATCATATAATTAAAACTAATTCAAAATAGACTCAACTCATTAAAAAATATCTCCAGGTAACCCTGTAGACAACAAGCAGACACTTTTTTATAAAATTTTTTTTAGGAGTTTGATGAAGATTTTTGGAGATTTTTAAAATTTTATAGGTTTAAATAATTTATACCTATAAAATGAGAATATGAGTTTATTTTTATTCCTATAACTCATTTTAGACCCCCTAATCCCAATAAGAGTTTTTTGAGGCCTAGAGAGTATGAAAGAGCAATTTTTAAAAGTGTATATGGAGTTTGGAGCTAATGTTTAAAGGTATGTGCCACCATTTTGATTATGTTAGAATACTATTTAAAATCTTTATATATTCAAGTTTTTAAAATTTATGAATTTATAGGTTCTCACAATGTATTCAAAAAACTTGTCAAAACCATAAAAGATAAATATATCTAGAAGAATCAGTATGGAGAGCTATGATTGTCATCATCAAATGCATAATTAGAAATCAGATTTCATGAAGGGTTAAATAAATTCAACATTAAATAATTTACTTCCTAATACACCCCCCTTTGGGCTAATTTTGTAAATTCAACCAAAGAAACATGCATGTAAGATACAAATGAAGATAGCTCAAGTCAAACTCCAAGATGCAATAAAGGTAACTGAGGTCAAACTCCAAAATGCATGAAAAATTATTCAAGTCAAACTCTAAGATTAATTTAATATCACTCAAGTAAAACTCCAAGATATAAAGGTAACTGAAGTTAAAACTTTAAGATGCATTCAATATTAAAAGGAGTTAACTGGAGATCAAAAGGAGTTCAATACAAGCTGTTCAAAAGGAATTAACTGAAGACAATCAAAAGCATGTAGAAGAACTAGGACTTGTTCAAACACATTCAAACAATATTATCTCTCCTACTATTTCATACTCCAATAATTAATGTTTAAACTCCAAATATGTTGCATTGAAATTTGGAAGTTGTTTGGAAGTTTGAGGTTAAGTTGGAGTAATGTTAAAGTAGGAGTGAACTATGAGTTAGCATGTTGACTCATCCATTTTAGGGTTATTTTGTCTTCTCTCTCTTATTCCTTTATATGTATATTTTTATTTTTTAAATAGCATGATATAATATATTATGCTTTTGGCTTATAGAAACTTTTCCAAAATTTGTACTACATCACCTTTGAAGCAATAAAGAGTTGAATTTTCCTCTATTTTCAAGTTATTCATGAAGTGTGTGCTTAATATTCATTGATGTAACTTAATAAATGACTGATTTTCCTATGTTTGTATCTAGATTTTTCACCTTTATGTAAAAAATAAAAATTCTTTCAGGTCATATAGAATGTCTAATTTTGATTTCTACCTAATTTAGAAGTGAATTCAACCATGTTTTATTCCTTTCAAGCTAGTGTAAGTGTTTGTCAAGACCTCTATGTGAAATATTAATGCAAGAATCATTGTTGAGAATGAAATAAATGTGTACAAGTTATTAATCTTATAAAGTGTGTCAAGCATCTGCATAATTGACTTTTAAATTTGTGCATCACCCTAAATTTTTAATTTTTATATTTATTTTTAGCTTGAGCATTGCTCTTTTTCCCCTTTTCCTAGTCAAAAAATCACATAATTAGAGAGTTTAGAGTGTACCAAATGGAACCATACCTTAATCTATATATTCTATCCAACATAAGGCTACTCACACCTTGGATAGTTTCTAATTTATCAACAAGAGTGAGAACAAGCACACATTCTTGTAAGGGTGCTCTTCTGAGTGATAACAATCCCTCCTTAGAGTATTGGTATGTAGGTAGCATGCCCACATAGGGGTGTGAATCACATGTTTAGCACATCAAAACCACTAACCCTTTTTTCTCATGGTGTTTATTCAAACCCTTACAAGCATGATAACATAGGGTTTTTAGAGGGAAAGAGAGCTAATTGAAAAAGTATTGATTGTACAAACCTAAAATTTGGATTAGAGCTAGAATAGGACAAGATATACAAAACCCAAAAATTATTTTGACAAAATACACTAATTCCAATATTAGGACACTAAAGCCATATGTTGAACCTATCTAAATATGGCATTGTTGTCTTGGAGGGGTTCTAACATAGGGATCTAGTTGATGACACTCAGACCTACTTCTATCTCAATTTCTAACATTCAAATCATCCATATTAGATGTTTTCTTGATAATTCTTTATTTGCATATATTTATTGCTATTTTTTAAAAATCAAATCTAGTTAAAATCTAAAATAAACCAATGGTTATTTTATGCATATTATTTCACTAATTTAAACTATTCCTCCCTTTAATCAAACATAGGATTTACATAAGTAAATTATAAAAGACTAAAACATTTTGTAAACATGAATTAGTTTAAATATTTCTTAAAACCCTAGTTTTTCCTAGGTTTTACCTTTTCCCAAAATTTTTGCACTAAATTAGTGTTATAAACTTCTATTTTTTGGCATAACCTAGTATTGAGGCCTACATAGCCCTAATTTTCAAAAATATGACCCTTGAGATGTTTTAGAAACTTTTCATTAAAAACCTTGTTGTGTTCCTTGATTTTATAAAATTTGAAGATCATCCACTCTGATAAGGTAGCATATTTTATGTATAATTAAGATTTGGTATGCCTGATGATGTTAATGGTTTTCCCTTATTAGTGAGACATACAGGTTTTATGGAGAAAGCACTAGCATTTACCAAATCTAACAATACCTATTTCATCATAGGATCCCATCTAATGATGCAAGATGAACCCATGATCTTGGGAAGCCCCATGAAGACTTAACATAACAAGATTTAGTCTTAAGTTTATCATATTTATTAATATAATGAGCTTAACATTAAATATTTAATCTAGGTCTTTATGTGATCTATGGGACTAAATTAAACTCTAATCACTTTGTAGGATCTAAATATCCTTGCTTCATCATGGGATCCCATCCAACAAAGTGAGTTGAAGGTCGAAAAGTCAAAGCCCTAATAAGGCATTGTGTGGTAATCACTTATGCCAAGCTTCATTGGAAAAGGGACCCATATATTAAATAGATCCAATAGCATGTGATTACTAAGATCACCATCCAATGGTCCTTGCTTCTCAGGATTTGATGGAGTGTGTTGAATTCAAGATATTGAGAAGCTCCACAAGGATGCCATGTGGCATCCTCACATCTGAGCATAGGAACTTCATGGATTTAAAATTAACACTCTTGCTCATGTCATTTGATGATCATGAGGATGTCTATGACATTAGTGAGACCATAAAATTTAGCATAATCTAAATTTTTGGCCTACACAAAGGGGGAATGTTTTAAATATTTTAATAATAGCTCCTTTAATATTTTAATTAAGACTTATTATAAATTGATTTAGCCAAAGGTTCTTTATGTTTATTAATATGAAATACACTCGAGCTAGGCATATAACCAAAGTCTTTATTAATATTGGTGCTAACTTAAACTCCATGCATCTTGTAGGATATTGTGGCTCTCACTTAATCATACAAATTTGATCTAATAGAGTGAGATCCTTGAGTAGAACCCACGAAACCCAACAACCCAACACGTGGAAAGAAACTCAAGGATTGGAGATCGATGGTGTGAGAATATCCAAGTAGCATAACAACAAAGCTTAGTACTTGTAATGACTAATGAGGTGAAAGACTCAAGATAATGATCAATGATTCATGCTAAAACCTTAGATATTTATCTAATGAATCAAAACCAAAGGCAAAGCTTAAAGGCTAATGGTTAGTTGCCCTTGAGGCATTTATGAAAATGTCATAAAAAGATGACAAATATATACCACATAAGATCCACATGATCAAAAAGTGATAAAACTTAGATTGTGTCCATCTAGAAATGTGAAGGTATAATATCACAAGTCTTAATCAAATCAAATACATGAATGAGCCCAAGTCTGAATCACCTCCACCATTAAAGCTCTAGGAAAGTGTAAAAGCTAGCAAAAAGCAAGAAAATTATGATCAATCAAATCATAGTTAAGCCAAATTAATTCCAAGTGTGAGGGAAGATATGATAAAGACTTTTTAGAAATTGGTGCCAAATATGCTAAAAGTTTAAGAAGCAATGGTAGTAGGCAAGCAATAATGGAAGGAAGAAATAGAGCTTTACTTATCTACAAACCACCTAGGTAGGTTTTTCAAAGACACAGAGTTATATGTCATAGCATTTAATAATGGGTGAAAAAATTGGTCTAAATTATTCTTCTCCATAGAGGAGATGCAAAGCCTCACTTAGAATGAAAGGAGATTTAAAGTAGTTAACACCAAGCACAATGACCTAGTCATTATGCAAGTAGTTGGCCTTTATCATGTAGCTATTAAACCCAAGGTACTCCATTGTATCGATGTACTCACTTCACTTTTCATATACTATAGAATAGATGATGACTAGATAGTGCATGATGGAACATCTATAAGTATTACATATGTTGTCCCTATAGCCTTTGAAGGTTACTACAAACTCCCTCAGTCTCATATAGATTTGACCTCAATAAATAATTGGACTACCCAAAATGACCTTGATACTATCCTCAGACCATGGCTCAACCAGGGAAATCATGTGTTTAGAGACTACCAAGGAAGAATCCCAATTGCCTAGTTTAGGGAAGGAATTAGGGTTGTCTTGACCTTATTGAATAGGATTTTAGGAGCTGCCATAACCACATATGTTAATCCCACCTGGGTCTCCTATGTGTATTTCTTGATAGATCAAAAACTCACCCCTCCTATAGGAGACATGATAAGTATTCTCTTAAGTTGCTAGTTTTTCACCATTAAGAGAAAGACCAGCAGACATTTCTTCATGATGTCATATTTGCTCGATGCTTTACATGCTTCCACCTAATTTCCTAATATCAAAAATTGGTCTCCTAGGAATAGAATCAGTATATCCCATCATTACTCAAACATACATATCTTCAAATATAAGAACCATATGTAATTCATATGTTATTGCATTTATCTCACTTTGGTGGAAGCTATCACTAGATCCCCTGTGCCTAAAATGGACCCCCTGATCAAAAGGTATGTGGAGATGATGGGGGATATATAGTATTATCCTGACTACAATATAATTAGAATTTAAGGACCCATGTCCTCACCATTTCAATTTCTTTTATATGTACCAATCAAGCTAGCTAAATAATAAATCATCTCCCAACTCATCAATAGAATTGATGGAGTGTGCAAGGAAAAGAAGAAGGGTCTCCTCCACCCATTTCCCTTGATAATAGGAATGACCACATTGCAACACTAGAAACAAGTAGATGTCATGTCTAGGTAGAGAGGAGCCTTTGTTTTCCAAATGGATGAATTTATGATGTGGGATCCTAAAGGGGAAGTGAAGGACCATTTAAAGGAAAAGAAGTTGCCTAAACTAGTGTATGAACACCAGCCTGGGGTTTATGATCATGTATATACCAAGGTAATAAAATTTGAGGAAGTACTAACTATACTCAAGGAGTACAATGCCAAACTAGAACATAGATTGGAAAATGAATGAAATCCAACATAGGACATTTAGCAAATGCACCCTCTCCAATATCATCTACTTCTTTTAACCTCCAAAGTACCTTAAGGACCCCCTCAAATATAATTACCACCACCCTAGGACCTTGGTAAGAAATAATTATAATAAAGGTTAGGTGAGGTAGCCTCATCTTTAATCCCTCCATAAATACCACCATCTCTAGTGGAATATGTGGAGATGGTAGCTCTTGAGCTAAATGAGATAGTTTAGGGTGTCTTAAAAGTGATTTCAAAGACCTATGTTTCAGAGGCAAAGTAAACTGATGAAGACCCTGACACCCAGGTAGGGCAAGTTATATGATCCCATGATCAAGTAGAGGGGATAGAAAAGGATAGAATAAAAGGACCTGATTTGGCCCTAGTCCAACTAAAAATTTGAGAAAGAGGAAAACCAAGTTAGCCATTATCCTTGTTGACTCTAAAAGTACAAAACTTCCATTTGTGCATCCAGCCAAGGACATAAATTTATTCAATGATGAGTTCCCTATCCATGGGTCAGTCATTCTAGATTGGTTCATGTATGGGAAACTATAAAATATTCCCTCCATATCCCATTTATGGGTACTAACATAGAACAGTAGTATTGATGTGCATGAGGACCTTCAACCAAGGACAATTGAAATGATGAAAGAGCAAGAACAAAGAAGACTAGTGGAAATAGTTAGACTTGGTGGTAAGAAAATGGATGATCTAGGGGAATATAGTAGTATAAAGGTTTAAATTACATAAACCACCATGTTCACAAAGCCCACCACTATAGTTCATTTCAATCTAGTGACCATAGGGCTAGAAAAGATCACCATGAGAAAGGTTATGGTGGGTACGGAAGAGTTCACCTTTCAAAAGGTGGAGTTAGTTGTCAGTTTAACTCTAGTAGGAGGACAAGAATTAGGAGAGCATCCCATCCATCAAGAAGATGTAGAGAGCCTAGTTATATCTCAACCAACATAGGCCATAATAGGAATAAGAGGGATGAAATAAAGGATTGTAAACTTCAAAAGGGAGAAGCAGATCTTAGAGACCCAAGATATCCTCCTTGTGCCTGATGAGATGATAAATATGTTAAATGAGTCATTTTTTAACATGTTCAAGGCCCTAAAGGCTATGAAACTTAGGAAACATGCCTTGACATAATAAGCTAAAGAATTTAAACCCTTGTTCATCTAACGGCAAACTTCAAAAGATCAAATTGTTGAACTTATTAATATGCAAATAAGAAGATAGATCCCAACCTTCAAAATTATTAGCCTAGGACACTTGAGTATAGCCTTAGGAATTGCTTTGGACAAAGTACAAGACTTGAGAACATGACATAATAATGTCAAGAAACTTGTGAAGGAAGATGAGAGTTTGATGAATAGAATTGAGCAACTCTTGGGGACCATACTAACAGAGCCTTCACAGCCAATTGCCATTGGGCTAATAGATGATGAGGAATTCAAACAAAGAGACACTACAACCATTCAAGAAATCAAAGGAAGGATCTAAGGCCAATATAGTATTAGAATCATAAGATCTTGGACATCATATTCAATTCAGGGGAATGGATTGTAGAGGCTAGAAGCATCAAGGAAGCCATGGTTAGAAATGATAAAGAGTTTAATGAACTATGGGTGTTTAATGAAGTATGTAGTAGATTTAGAGTTGATCAATTAATAATACACTAAGGCCAAAGACATCCTATAAAAAAGGCAACTATATGGACCACCACCAACTTAAGGGAAGATTTTATTGATTATTATTTTGTAATACACTTATAAAATAGAATATTTTATTGTATAAGTATATGCTAGTTTGTTATCATATACGTCTCTAGGTCAGTCCAATGTGGAAGGTTATGTGTATTCTAGAATTTTAATATGAGGATAGTTATCCTTATTTTACACATATGTATCTTTAAAAATTGACCGGTACACCACCTATGCTCTGTATAAATAGGCAGTGTTACCATTTTGTAAGGGGAGAGATTTTGAGCAAAAATTATATACTTGGAGTAATTAATATAGTTAAGGAATTCTACATGGGCTTTCCATCTTTTTGTGTTAATAGTCACTATATTTTCTCTTAATTACTTTTCTAGATATTTAATTTGAATGGTCTCTCTAAATGTTGAATTGCATTTTTGTTACAAGGTTGCTAATATGTGTTAGCTAGATTAGTTGAAAAGATCATAAGTTGATTCATTTTAATTTGTTTTAAATTAAGGATGTACATTATTTATTTAGGTGTAGTAGCAAAACATTAAAGCATACTTGGTTCCTACTTGTACTTTCAATTTATCCTAAAAAAATTGCCTGGTTTGTGATGAAAATTGAGCACTAGCTAGTTTACATTACATACTAGTTTAGATGCAAGTTCAAGAAATCGAGACCTTATCATGATGTTAGAGAAAAAGATAAACAATCATGTTTGTTTATTTTCTACTTTACTCCCCCTTTTTACTCTTCTTTTCAAATAATTCACTATAGCTTAGATCTCATTGTCAATATCCACTTAGATTAGTGTAGTTTAGAACTTTGGTTAGGATTCATCAAAATTCATAGAGGTTTGGACCAAGGTGGCTCCCAACCACCAAATCATACAAATATTTTGGAACATTTTATTCTACTTTGCTTCTATTTCACCATAGGCACTATAATTTCCAAATACCTGCAACTCATGCTCTAAATTCTTGGAATTTTAAAATGAGAAGTGTTCTCTAAACACTGAGAGCACCTATGGTACATTTAGAGGCATCAACAGGAGTAGCTCTATTGGTGCTAGAAAGAGGGCCACCCTTTGTCAATTTTGGTGTTAATTTATCAAAGGTTGATGTTATCTTGACACTTATGAGTAGATCTTTGCTCCAAAGTGTAAATATCATTGGTCTTGGAGGTTTTTGACCTATCTTTGTGCTTTCTTGAGGAAAATATCATAGTTATTTGATAGATGTTTACTTAATTATGGTAAATATGGATTTAAATTTGAAAATATATAGAATTTGAGGTTAGGATGGCTTATTTTTTTCAAATATAAGGTGATCTCCTATGGATCTTGGTTCATTTTGGGCTCAAATTTGTAAAGATCGACTATAGTTGCATAATAAGATACATTATCAAGCTATCTTAGTATAAATTTGATGTCCTTTATCATTATTTACATGAATCTTTGTAGAATTAGATTAGTGTACATGTTTATTCCTTGTTCCTTGTAAAGATTAATTTGATACACCATTTCAAATAGGATTTTGAATCTTCAAGCTGGAACTACCTAGAATTCACACCAAATATCACTCAAAGACAAGGGAACATTTACACAAGTTAGAAAAACATCAGAGAACTAGATGTGATAAAGGTAGATGAAGAATTTTTAAGTATTTACCCACTTATCCTATTAAAATTAACCTTACATTCAAACTGCATCTAGGTATGGCTTGGTTAGGAAACTCCCCTATTAATGTACAAGGTATATTCCATGATTTGCCACAAAATCATGAGAAGTATTTACCCATATTTATTCCAACTAGTGTTATAACTACAGAGGAACACATTAAGGCTTATAAAGTTGCTTTGAGATTATTAAAGTCATACATGAAAATGTAGAATGTAGGTTATTTCCCTTTACTTTAAAAGATGTAGCATATGAATAGTTCCTTAATTTTCTTGATAATTGCATTAACTCTTGTAATTATTTCAACACCCTTTGCATTGACCAATTTGGAAAGAGTATTAGTCCTTGTGCCATTTATCACCAATTCACAACCATCAAGAGGGATGCAAGTGAGCCTATAAGATATTTCAAAGCTAGATTCCATAAGATGTATAATAAGACCATGGAACCCTACAAACCTAATGATTTCATAGCCCTATAAATATACAAAGATGTAGTAGATCCTATTACTTATGTGTTCCTAAAGAGATCTATCCTAGTTATAGCCTCATTAGCCCAAGCCTTTTCTAAAGAAATAATTATTAGTGATCAAATGCAACCACAAGGTCAAATGGCTTACTCCATTCCTAAAGTTAACCTATAGATACATGCTCTGAACCTTTTTCCCAATAATAACCAAAACACCCCTACTCTTAATTAACTCCTAGCTTTAAGTATACTACCCACTATTCATGTTACTCCTAATCAAAGTCTAGGATTCCTAAACCAGCAAACTACTAATGGATCTTCTACTAATGGTTAGAAAGCCTTAATACCAAATTTTGGTGTAAGAAACAATCAAGTCCATAATCTTGAGACTCCCAAGAGTGAAAATGAGTCCATATTAAAGATGGTCCAAAATTTTATCACTAATTTTCTTCAGTTACAAAAATAAGTTGGTAATATTGGTGAGAGTTCTAGAAAGAACTTTACTTTCCAAAAGTTCAACAGATTGAGAAATAGATTTTATAATGATAGCTTTTACAATATAAAAAGGGATAATGAACCCTCTTCTAGTAACAAAACCATGGACATCAATCTCTCTAGCATTGCTTTGCCTGACTACTGTAGAGTGCATGCTACTACTAAGCATGGTGAGATTGATTGCATTGAATTTTTCAAAGCCTTTGAAGATTTTCAAGAGGAGTTGGACACATTTGAAGTAGTCCCTAACAAGGATAACTAAACAAGTGTTTATGGATCCAAGTCATCAGATCAAGTCCATATGGTTGAGACATTTCAGTTCCCTTTTTAGGAAGATAATGAACTGAAAAGTACTCCTGAAGAGATCCAAGCATTTCAGAAATTCTTGAAGACATACCCTCTGAGGAATAGGGAACAAAAGAAACCACTAACCACTTCAACCCCTGCTAATAATTATGGGACTCCCCCTAACACCACTTCAAGGAATGACCCTGAGCTACCCAAAGGAAGTTCTTCCAAATCTAGTGTTGATTCCCCAAGTAGGACTGGCTATAACATTGTTGAAGACATGAAGAAAATTAAGGCTAACATCACTTTTGATGAGTTAAATCAAATTATATAACAAAGGGACTTACTATTAGAGTCATTGTCTAAGAAACTTGGGAAGCCACCTAGGGCTAATAGTGAAAATGTAACCATGCAAATAACCAAGGCAGAGTCTTAACCCTTCCTACTTATAGGCAAGATATTTGGTAAGAATATCCAAAATTATCTTCTAGACTCTGGGACATCAACTATATAATGTCTACAAGAATATGTGAACAACTTAGACTAACCCAAATCAAATCTGATAGGTTAGTTATGCACTTTTACAAATCAAGAATTCAAGTCATTAGAGAATTGTTAAATAAACACATGTAGTTAGCCAGTGAACCTAGAGTATAACAATTCATTGGCATTTAAGTAGTAGATATTCCTAATGCATATGGACTACTCTTGAGTAGAGAATGGACCAAGGCCTTAAATGGATATATATCTACTAATTTTTCACATCTATGGCTACCTTGGAAGGGTGTTCTAAATCAGATAAGAGTAGAAAAGGAGCCAAGAATGAAACACATGATTATTGAATATAAAATTATCAATGAAAGAGTTAACTTCTTTAATTTTGACTAGGAGTCTTCACCTTAGTGGTTACAAAAATGGTTGATTTCAAAAACTCTCATGTTATACCTGGTTTATAGAAACTATACATTAATGGTATTAAATGCAAGTCTAGATCTAGAGTCAGTATTGTCTTGAAAGACCCTACTAATGAATAATATCAATCATCTTATAGACTATAATTCACATGCACCAATAAAATGGCTGAGTATGAGGCTCTCATCTTAGGGTTAAAATTTTTTATTAAAAATAAGGTCAAAGAGCTACTCTTTTATGGAGATTCTAAACTTGTAGTCAACCAAATAAGGAGCAAGTACCAATGTAAAATCTCATACCTCAAGAGGTATAAATTTAGAGTCTGGGATATAATAGAATATTTTGAGGCATTTAATATCCTCTCTATTCCTAAAAAATAAAACAAATCTATTAATGGGTTGGCTTCTACTATAGCCAACCTCATGCCTGAATAGGATTCCCCTAACTTTAGTATTGAGTTAGTACCCTACCCCTTAGTCCTAGATAATGTAAATCACTTCCCAAGTCTTCAATGATGATCAGTAGATCTTGGAATTCATGACTAACTCAAGAGATTTTGAAACTCATATTATTGATGAGATTTATGTAAATACCTTTAAAAGATAATTTGATGGCAAAATCATCCAACTAAATGATAACAAGATACCCAAGGGGATGATTTCACTGGAAAGGTTATTTGACTAGGACAAGATCACTAAAACCCCTAAGGTCCCCAAAGTAAATTTGAAGGATGAAAATGAAATAAATCTTGGACCCTAAGATTAAACCCAGCAAGTTAATGTGGGGAAATATTTCATATAAATAGAGAACAAAAGGTCTAGAGAGTTGCTCACCAAATTGAAGGACATAATAGCCTAGTCTTATGATGATTTAAAATTATTTGATCCTAGGGTTATCACCCACACTATACCCCTAAAATAAAAATTTAAACCCTTTAGATAGAAATAAAGGCCTTTTAACCTCATCCTAGAAACCATGATCTTCAAAGAAGTCAAGAAGCTATTAGATGCAAGGATTGTGTTTCCCATTTGGCATTCCACTTGGGTTTCCAATTTAGTTCTAGTCATAAAAAAGAATGGTGAAATTATATTATGAATTGACTTTAGAAATATAAACAAAACATCTAAAAAGGATAATTATCCATTTCCTTCTCTAGACCAAGTGATACAAGTTGTTTCAGGGTCATCCATGATGTCTTCCTAGATGGCTTTTTAGGGTATAACCAAGTATTAGTTGATAAAAAGGATAGAATAAAGTTAAAATTTACTACTAAGTGGGGAAATTTTGCATACAAAAGGATTCCGTTTGGAATAATTAATATAGGGGATACCTTTCAAAGGGCCATGGACCATGTTATCTAAGGTCTAGTAGGCAAATGCATCATAATCTACATGGATCACCTAACAGTTTTCTCTAAAAATAGGGAAGATCATTTCACATACCTACAGCAAGTGTTTGAGAGGTGAAAAAGGTATGGTATTTATCTTAACCCAAATAAAATAATCTTTTATGTTACTGAAGGGAAGTTTTTAGGTCATAAAAAGAGTTGAAGTCATTTTTTGGCAAGATAAAATTTGTGAAGAAATTCATCTCAAGTTTTATTGATATTGTTAAACCACTAAATTACATTTTCAATAAATATATCAAAGTCACTTGGAGTGAGGAGTCCAAAAAAGCATTCAACAATATCAAAGAAGTAATCAGTCAGGCCTCAGTGTTAATAAGTCCAAACTTTTCAAAAGACTTCTATTTGTATTCATTTTATCTAATCATATGATGGCTACAGTCCTAACTCAAAATATTTATGGGATTGATCACCTAATATCCTTTATGAGTACCAATTGCAAAAATTCATAACTAAACTATTCCCAGATTGATGAATAGGCATATGCACTAGTGAAAGTAGTAAAAAAATTTAGGCATTATATCCTCAAAAACAAAGTGCATGATATCTTACCAAACCTTACCATAAAAATCATGTTGAGTTAAAATAAATTAAGTGAATGTATGGGTAAATGGATGTCAATTTTATGAGAGTATGATATAGAGATGAAAATTGCTAAACTACTAAGGTGTCAAGGTTTAGTTCAAATGATTGCCAACACTAATCTCAAGCTACATATCATGCAAGTTGAGTAGTAGGAATTCCAACCCAATTAATTGTATGACTCCTTTATTCATTTATGAATTAATGGTACATATCCTATAGGTATCACAAGGGAACATAAAAGTGCACTAGGACTCAAAGCTTCTCACTATTTGATCAAAGATAGAGTATTGTATAGAAAAAACTTTGAAGGAGTTTATTTGAAGTGTGTATCCAAAGAGGAGGCTTCTCAAATCATGAGTACTTTCCATGATAAACTAGGTATTGGGAATAAATCAGGAAGAAGAACTACCCAAAAAAATTTAGGGCTAGTTACTATTAGCCTACCATTTTTAAAGATGTTCACAAGCACGTAAGAGAATGTCACTCTTATCAAATCTTTATCACTCAAGAACCAAAGGTATCCATGCCTTTGAAACCAATAATTATTGACAAATCCTTTGCATAATGGGGGTTATATTTCATAGGAGTGATTAACCCCAATTCTTTTGAAGGCCTAAAATATGTCCTAACTACTACAAATTATTACACAAGGTAGACTGAAGCTATAGCAACCAAATACTGTAGGATAGAAGAGAACATATATACCAAATTTGGAACCCTATTTTCCTTGGTTTATGACAATGGATCAACATTTATATCCATATAAATGATCGAATGGGCTTATGACAATGGTATTTCTCTAAAGTTTGCTTCAAACCATTATCCCCAATGAAATAGATTCTTTGAATCTACCAACAAGAACTTGATCAAGGCAATCCAAAAATCTATTCAAGACAAGCCTAAGACTTGGCACAAAACCCTCAAATATGCTTTATGGGTAGATAGCATCATAATCAAGCAATCCTTAAAGGCATCACCTTTCCTACTATTATATGGCCAAGAACATATCTTTCCTATTACCCTAAAGCTTCCCACATTCAGATTTATGCAAGAGTACATGGAAGAAAGTCAATAGCTTGAAAGTTATAGATTGTTAGATATCATTTAGATGGAAGATTCAAGGGAATAATCCTTTGATAACTTCAATAGACATCAAATCATAGTAAAGAGATGGTTTAATAAAAGGTTAAAAGTGAAGGTGTTCATAGAAAGAGACCTAGTCCTCCTTTGGGACAAGGCATCTGAACCCAAGGGTAAACATGAAAAATTAACACCTCTATGGATTATCCCATATCATATTGTTGAAACATTGGGAAACAACACCTTCAAGCTCAAATACTTGCAAGGAGCAAAATTCACATTTCCCACCAATGTGCAATATCTCAAGCATTACTTTGATGCAACTCCATCAGGTGTATTCATGGAATAAAATATATAATATTGATTAAGGTTAGGGTAGGTAGGCTATTTACTTTCTTTATTATTCTCTTTTCTATTCTATTTATATATATTTATTTGCCTTCTATTGTTCTTTTTTGTTTCCTATTATTTTCTCACTTTTTGTTGTGTTATTATTTTCTATTTTTGCTTTGTTCTTTGGTGCTAATAAGTTCTTCTAGATAGTCTGATGTTCAAAGCATCTTGTATACCTTAAATTTTCAAGATTTAGAAATAGGATATGAACCTCATACATATTATGACCATAAACATAAAATATGAGCTTAGTGCTATAACATGGAGAAACTGGTAAATACCAATGAAAATATCTCTTATTTTATCCAAACCTAAACATTAACTTGACCTAAATATGGTTTTAATTAGAGTTTAAATTCTAAAATGAAAGCTTAATTTATTAGGATAAAATCATGTTTACACTTAACAAGACATCCTTGCCTGGGACAATGGTTGCAGCCATGGGTGATTTTCTAAAATCAAGCACTAGACTAAAATCCTTAAACCTAGCTATCTTGATTCCCAACCTTACTAAAATCATTAAAATATATGTCAAAAAAATACAAAAATAAGAACTTAGTGAAAAATATAAAGCTTTTCAAGCATAGGTGATTTGGGTAATATCCACTGGGGCTATGGATGCCTAGATAGTAGTGAAATAAGGCCTATAGTGGATCCAAAGGCATCTCTATCAAGGATATGGATGTTTGTCTAGTAGCAGAGCAATGCCCAAGCCTCCCCTAAACTAAGACCATGATTCCTCATGAATACCCAAACATGCTATAATCTAGTGTATATGATTAAGGACATGAAACCTAGATGGTGTTCCTTGAATCTCATGACAAATAGTAAGTGGAATCAAATCACATACACAACATGATTATATCTTGGTAATTGATCCTAATCTTGCATGTGAAAATCTTGTTTCAACCATGAACATATCTTGATAATGGCATGGGCCCAGTAGGATAAGTGACCTAGTTATTTTTCTAAACCAGAGTCTCTAGGTTCTAACATATGGTTATGTTTCCCCTATGAGTCACCATTTTCTAGGGCTAATATACCCCTAATTTTCAAAATTGGGACCCTTAAGATGTTTTGGAAACTTTTCATTAAAAACCTTGTTGTGTTCCTTAATTTTCTATAATTTGAAGATCATCCACACTGATAAGGTAGCATATTCTATTTATAATTAAGCTTTGGTATGCTTGATTTTGTTGATGGTTTTCCCTTATTGCTGAGATATCCAAGTTCCATGGAAAAAGCACTGGCATTTACTAGATCTAATGATCTTTTCTTCATCATGAGATCCCATCTAATAGTGTGAGATGAACCTAAGATATTGGGAAGCCCTACAAAGACTTAACATAATGAGATGAACCCAAGATATTGGGAAGCCCTACAAAGACTTAACATAATGAGATTTAGTCTTAAGTTTATCATATTTATTAATATAATGAACTTAGGATTAACCATTTAATATAGATCTTTATGTGATCCATAAGACTAAATTAAACTCCATGCACCTTACAGGATCTAATGATCCTCACTTCATCGTGGGATCCCATCCAACAGAGTGAGTTAATGGTTGAGAAGTTGAATCCCTGACAAGGCACTACATAGTAATCACTTATGCCAAGATTCATTGGTAGAGGGCCCCATATATTAAATGGAGTCAATAGCATGTGATTTCTTATATCACCATCCAATGGTCCTCACTTCTCATGATTTGATGAAGCATCTTGAATCCAAGATCTTGAGAAGCTCTATGAGGATGCCATGTGGCATCCTTACATTTGACCATAAGAACTTCATGGATTTAAAATTGACACTCTTACTCATCTCATTTGATGACTGTGAAGATGTCTGTGACATTAGTGAGACCATAAAATTTAGTATAATCAAACTTTTTTGCCTAGACAAAGGAGGCATGTTTTATATATTTTAACAAGGGTTCCTCTAATATTTCATTCAATACTTAGCATAAATTGATTTGGCCAAAGGTTCTTCATATTTATTACTATGAGATGTACTCAAGCTAGGCATATAACCAAAGTCTTTAATTAATCTTTATACTAACTTAAACTATATGTATCTTGTAGGATCATGTGGCTCTTATTTAATCATATAAACTTGATCTAATGGTGTGAGATCCTTGAGTAGAAACTAGGAGACTCGAGAGCCTAACACATGGAAAGAAACTCAAAGATTGGAGGTCAATGGTGTAAGAATATGCCAAGTGTAATAACAACAAATCTTGGTACTTGTAATGACCAATGAGGTAAAGGACCTAGGATAATGATCAATGGTTCATGTTAAACCTTGGATCTTGATCCAATAAAGTGAAACCAAAGGCAAATTTTAAAGGCTAATGGTTATTTGTCCTTGAGGGATCTATGAAAATGCCGTGAAAAGATGCCAAATAGATGCTATATGGGATCTATGTGAGCGAAATTTGACAAAACTTAGATTATGTCCATCTAGAAATGCAAAGGTATAAAATCACAAGTCTTAATCAAATCGAAAGACATGAATGAGCCCAAGTCTAAATTGCCTCTACCATTAAAGCTCTAAGAAAGCTTAAAAATTACCATAAAGTAGGAAAATTGTGATCAATCGAATCATAGTTAAGCCAAAGTAATTCCAAGTGTGAGGGAAAAAAAGCCAGAGACTTATGAGAAGTTGGTGCAAAAAATTCTAAAAATTTTGGAATTAATGGTAGCATGTAGGCAACAATGGAGGGAAGAAATAGATCTTTACTTATCTATGGACCACCTAGGCATGGTTTTCAAAGATAGAGTTATATGTCATATCATTTAATAATGGGTGTAAAAATTGGTCCAAAATCTTCTTCACCATAGAGGAGATGTAGCCCCTCACTCAGAATGAAAGGATAATTGAAGAAATTTACACCAAGTATAATGACCTAGTCATTGTGCAAGTAGTTGGCCTTCATCATGAAGCTGATAAACCTAAGGTACTCCATTGTATCAATGTACTCACTCCACTTTTCATAGAATTTTTGGATTGTGTGTGATTGAACATCTAGAAGGATTACATATATTACCCCTATAGCCTTTGAAGGTTACTAAAAACTCCCTCGGTCTCATATAGATTTTCCCTCAATAAATAATTAGACAACCCAAAATGACCTTGATACTATCCTCAGACCATGGCTCAACTAGGGAAATCATGTGTTTAGAGACTACCAAGGAAGAATCCCAATTGCCCAGTTTAGGGTAGGAATTAGGGTTGTCATGACCTTATTAAATAGGATTTATGGAGCTATCATAACCATATATGTCAATCCCACTTGGGTCTCCTATGTGTATATCTTGATAGATCAATAACTCACCCCTCTTATAGGAGACATGATAAGTACTCACTTAAGTCACCAATTTACCACCATTAAGAGAAAGACCAGTAGATAGTTCTTCATGATGTCTTATTTAGTCATTTCCTTACTTCCACCTAATTTCCTAACATCAGAAACTAGTCTCCTAGAAGTAGAATCTCCATATCCCATCATTACTCAAAGTTACATATCTTCAAATGTAAGAACCATATGCAATTCATATGTGATTACATTTATCCCACTTTGGTGAAATCTATCACTGGATCCCCTATGCCTAGAATGCACCCCCTAATAAAAAGGTATGTGGAGATGATGGGGGATATATGGTATTATCCTAACTACACTATAATTATAATAGAGGGAACCATTTCCTCACCATTTAGATTGCTTGTATATGTACCAATCAAGCTTTCTGAACAAGAAATCACCTCCCAACTCATTAATGGAATTGATGGAGTGTGCAAGGAAAAGAAGAAGGGTCTCCTCCATTGATTTCCCCTGATAATAAGAAGGACCACATTGCAAGACTATAAACAAGTAGATTTCATGTCTAGGTAGAGAGGAGCCTTTGTTTTCCAAATAGATGAATTCAGGATGTGGGATCCTAAGGGGGAAGTGAAGGACCATTTGAAGGAAAATAAGTTACCTAAACTGGTATATGAACACCAGCCTTGGGTTTATGATCATGTATATACCAGGGCAAGTATCTTTTAGGAAGTACTAACTAGACTCAAGGAGTGTAATACCAAATTGGAACACATACTGGCAAATGAATGAAAGCCAAGAGAGGACATTTGTCAAATGCACCCTCTCTAATATCATTTGCTTCTTTTAACCTCTAGAGCACCTCATGGACCCCCTCAAATGGAATTACCACCACTTTAGGACCTTGATAATAAATAATTGGAAGAAAGGCTAGGTGAGGTATCCTCATCTTGAGTCCCTCCATAAAGACCAACATCTCTAGTGGAATATGTGGACATGGTGGCTCTTGAGCCAAATGAGATAGTTGAGGGTGTCTTCAAATTGATTGTAGAGACATATGGTTCAGAGGTAGAGCAAACTAATGAAGACCCTATCACCCAAGTAGGGCAAGTTATAGGAGCCCATGATAGAGTAGAGGGGATAGAAAAGGATAAAGTAAAATAAATTGAGTTATCCCTAGTCCTAACTACAAGTCAAAGAAAGAGGAAAATTGAGTTGGCCATAGTCTTTGTCAGCTCCAAAAGGCCAAAACTTTCATTTGTGCATCTATCAAAGGACATGAATTTATTTAGTGATGAGTTCCCTATCTATGGGCCAATCATTCTAGATTAGTTCATCTATGGGGAACTAAAAAATATTCACTCCATATCCCATTCATGGGCACTAACATAGAACATCAGTATTGATGTGCATGAGGACCTTCAACCATGAATAATTGAAATGATGAAAGAGAAGGAAGAAAGAAGACTAGTGGAAATAGTTGGAGTTGGTGGTAAGAAAATTGATGCTCTGGGGGAATCCAGTAGTGCAAAGGTTGAAATTCCAAAAACCACCATGTTCACAAAGCCCACCACTACAGTTCATTTCAATCTAGAGACCACAAGTCTAGAAAAGATCACCACAAGAAAGGTTATGGTGGGTACAGAAGAGTTCACCTTTCAAAAGGTGGAGTCATTTATTAGTCTAACTCTGGTAGGAGGACAAGAATTTGGAAAGCATCTTGTTCATCAAGAAGATGTAGATAACCTAGTTGGAACTCAATTAATATAATCCATAGTAGGAATAATAGGGATTAAACAAAGGATTGTCAACTTGGAAAGGGAGAAGTAAATCCTAGAGACCCAAGATATCCTCGATGTTCTTGATGAGATGATAAAGATGTTGAATGAATCATTTTTTGACATGTTTGAGGCCCTAAAGGCTATGAAACTTAGACAAAGTGCATTGACACAACAAGCTAAAGTAGCTAAAGCCTTGGTCATCCAATGACAAACTTTAGCAGATCAAATTATTGAACTTATTAATATGTAGATAAGAAGATAGATCCAAGGCTTCAAAACTATTAGCCTGGGACACTTGAGTATATTATTAGGAATTATTGTGGATAAAGTACAAGATTTGAGCACATGACACAATAATGTCAACAAAATTTTGAAGGAAGATGAGAGTCTGATGAATAGAATTGATCAACTCTTAGGGACCATGCTAACAGAGCCTTCACATCCCACTACCATTGGGCTAATAGATGATGAGGAATTAAAACAAAGATCCACTGTAACCATTCAGTAAATCAAAGGAAGGAACCAAGACCAATCTAGTAGCAATAATCATAAGATCCTAGACATCATATTCAATTCAGGGGTATAGATTGTAGAGGCTAGAAGCATCAAGGAAGTCATGGTTAGAAATGATAAAGAGTTCAATGAACTAGAAGACTGAGAGGATGGGTGTTTAATGAATCCTGTAGTAGATTTAGAGTTTTTCAATGAACAACACATTAAGGCTAAAGGTATCTATACAAACCACCACCAGCTTAATGGAAGATTTTATTGATTATAATTTTGTAATACACTTGTAAAATAGAATATTCTATTGTATAAGTATATGTTAGTTTGTTAGCATATACATCTCTATGTCAGTCTAATGTAGAAGGTGATGTGTATTCTAGAATTTTCATATAAGGACAACTATCCTTATTTTACACATATGTATCTTGAAAAATTGACTAGTGCACTACCTATGCTCGATATAAATAGGCAGTGTTACCATTTTGTAAGGGGGAGAGATTTTGAGCCAAAATTATATACTTGGAGAAATTAATAAAGATAAATAATTATACAAGGATTATCCATCTTGTTGTGTTAATAGTCACTAGCATTTCTCTTAGTTGTTTTTCTAGATCTTAAATTTGAATGGTCTCTTTAAATTCTGAATTGCATTTTTTTTACAAGGTTGCTAATCTATGTTACGCTAGATTAGTTGAAAAGATCATATGTTGCTTCATTTTAATTTTATTAGCATCAAATATGTGCATTATCTATTTAAGTGTAGTATCAAAACATTAAAGCATATTTGGTTCCTACTTGTACTTTCAATTTATCCTCAAAAATTTGCCTAGTTTATGATGAAAATTGAGCACTAGCTATTTTACATTGCATACTAGTTTAGATGCATGTTCAAGAAATTGAGACCTTGTTATGATGTTTGAGATATATTTCAGCAATCACATTTATTTCTTTTCTACCTTACTCCCCATTTTTACTCTATTTTTCAAATAATTCACTATAGCTTAGATCTCATTGTCAATATCCACTTAGATTAGTGTAGTTTAGAACTTTGGTTAAGATTCATCAAAATTCATAGAGGTTTGGACCAAAGTGGCTCTCAACCACCAAATCATACAAATATTGTGGAATAGTTTACTCTGATTTACTGCTATTTAATCATAGGCACTATAATTTCCAAATACCTACAACTCATGCTCTGAATTGTTGGAATTATAAAATGAGAATTATTCTCTAAACACTAAGAGCACTTGTGGTACATTTAGAGGCATCAACACCTAGCTCATTAATCAATCTTACATTAGGGTTTCATTTATTTAATATAATTTAAATTGTTTCAAAACAACCCTAGATCCACATATTATGTCCCTACACATACAAATACTAGAAATTAATTTTTCACTTACAATCTTAGTTTTTATTACACACTTTGTTCAAAATTTCTTAAATTTCATATATACTTGTGTTATATTAAATTCTACCTCTTATGTGTTTGTTATTCATTATTTACATTATCTTCTTTGTCAAGTTTAAAATGTCATCTAGGAATTCTTCTAACCCTCACCCAATTAATGAATTTTTGAATTTCTTTTATAATTATAATAATGAATGGACAAATTTTCAAGATTGTACATTAGGGCATAATAATGACTTCATTTATAATGATGATGATGACTATTTTTATAATGATGGCTATGAATAATACTATGAACATGATAATGAAAAGGTAAATGAAGATACATTAGATATATCACATTCTCTTTCCTCTCAATCTTCTCTTACACCTCAAAATCAAACTAAAAATATAATGTCAAAATAACCTCTTGTGCGTTGTGCTTTGTTCCAATGTGATCTTAGCTTCTCAACTACTTTTTCTACCTCATTATTCAAATTAAATAAATATAAGTGTAATACACAAAATCCACTTTTGCATGATCAACTAAAGTAGATAAGAACACTGCATCTTCTTTACCCTTCTTAGTTAAGTTTGAAAAATCATATACCAATGATATTACACCTTTTAGCATTGCACAAAGTAAGGTAGATGAAATTATTTTATCACCTTCCTTCATATTCCAATATCAATGCAATGATTCTTTAAAACAAATTGATAATGCAAATGTTTCTAACTCTTCTCCTACATGTCATAATATGCAAAAATAAAAACATTATTGCTACTTCCAAGACCCTTAGTTCCAAAATCAAAAATAATGATCCTACATGCATTCCACTCATAGCTAGTGAAGGCATGTATTGCATTGCACCTACACATGATGACACATTGCATAGTGGTAAGAAGTTAAAATATTCTCTTACTCTATCTCTTAGTGAGCATGTGGATGATACTTCTACTCTTACTTATACAAGTGAATTAAGCTATGATTTTTATGAATCTTGGGATAACGATGATTATTATGATTATGATGAAGAAACATAGAGTCTACACATTCTAGTTCTCCTCCTACTTCACCTATTTCTCTTGTTCAAATAAATGCTAAGATACATGTTCAAAAAAAATAACACATATATTCTCATGTTCATAGGTTGTCACCAGTTTCATACCCTAGTCCATGCCCAATGATTGGTATTCTCATGTGGCCCAAAGCTACCTAATGTACTTGAGTGGCTATGGAACTGACATATACAATTAGATATACTCAGTTAGATATTCCCATCACTTTGTTTAGTTTAATTTTAAATTCATATATTACACATGGATGGGAAATGATAGAGTCATAGCCGACTTGAGTTCTTAAATCACCCACATGAGAGGTTTGGACACAATATCAATCCAATCCAAGTTATTTACATCTCATGATCCACCAAGCAAGGGTGGACAATGATGGATTCAAAACTTGATTGATTTTTGTAGCCACTCACACATGAGGATTGAGCAAGCTATATCTTAGTCCAAGCTATTCAATGATTAATCACTATATACACACACACGCATAGGTTGTCACTAGGTTCATGGATTTTTTTACAAACCCAATCAGGTGTATTCATTCCTTTCCTCTTTCCCATCTCTTTACTCAATTTTACTTAATTACTTCTTTATTCATTATAGTTTTTTTATTTTGGCATCTCCTAAGTAAGGACTAATTTGTGCACATTTCATTTTCAGGTCATGATTTGGATCATGTTTCACACACACAGACCTAACTTCACATACTCAAACTAAACATCATGGACTTCACTTCCCAAGTAAGTCTAGGTAGGATTTTTTTTCATTTATACTATTCATTTCACTTTGCTACATTTCTAGCATAAAATGGGGGCAAATGTAATCACCTAAAAGTGGTATTTCAGTGCTAAGAGTGCTACTTGAGATTACATGTTCCTAACTTAGCCTTAGAGCCTATTATCACACTATTATAGCCTTTATGTGGACCACAAGCATCCCTAGTCAGCTTAAACATAGTATCATACCCTTATTTCTTGATCTTGGCCCTTCATGCCCATCAGTTTGCCAGTTGAACATTAGCACCACATTAAGGACACTAGATCCATATGGTGCTAGTGTCCCCAAAATGGCACCTATGTCTTTTACCCTATATTTCCAAAAAAATACATATTTTCAAAGGTAAAAACCTCTTAATGTCATCCTAAGTATATTTTATTGTCTGCACAAGCTACAAAACACTATAAATACATGAATATTAGACCTATATCCACTAGATGGAAATTAGATGAAAAATACATATTCAAACATGAAACAAGTTGAGAAAAATTAATGTTATTAATCCCTATTCTACCTTACTTATACATACTACCATCTATATCTTCTCTAAGCTCAAATCTTCTAGATTTATAGTTTTAAACACACTCAATTCATTAAAGACTACTATCATTTTATCATCACTTACACTTACACCAACACTTAGGTGGAGATAATTACATTAGGTTTGATCCCTCCTTAGAGTATTGGTATGTAGGAAACATGCACACACAGGGATTTGGATCACACATCCATCTCGTCAGAACCACT
Organism: Torreya grandis; assembly: GCA_037957365.1. Taxonomy (NCBI): domain Eukaryota; kingdom Viridiplantae; phylum Streptophyta; class Pinopsida; order Cupressales; family Taxaceae; genus Torreya; species Torreya grandis. The sequence continues at coordinate 633,622 of JARHVA010002593.1, read as the reverse complement.
AACCCCTTTTCTCATGGTGTTCATTCAAAACCTTAAAAGCATGAAAACATAAGGTTTTTAGAGTAAAATAGAGCTAAAAGAAAAGTATTGATTCCACAAATTTTGAAATTTGGTCTATAACTATAAAAGGACCTGATCTATGAAACCCAAAAATCATCTAGACATAGGACACTAGTGCTAATACCAAGATACTAGAGCGACATGACACTACTCCAAGAGGGGTTCTGACATAGGGATCTAGTTGATGACACTTAGACCTGCTTCTATCTCATTTTCTAGCACTCGGATCATTTGTATTAGGTGTTTTCTAGATAAGTCTTTATTTACACATGTGTATTACTATTTTTAGAAATTCAAAGCTATTCAAAAACTATAACAAAGTAGTGGTTATTTTATGCATATTATTTCACTAATTTAGACTAACTCAACCCTTTAATCAAGCATAAGATTTACATAAATAAACCCTATAAGGTTAAAATACTATAGCATTTATCCTCACTTAGCATTAAGAGGGAGTTTTAAAATATTTCATGTCTAAGTAGTGATATTATAAACCCTTATTACATTTTAAGTAATTAAATAATAATGATTTATTATTTATTAACATAAGCTGAAAAACTTCATGTAAATAAATAATAAAACATATTTGTTTATTTAATATTTATTTAAAATGTTCATAGGAAAATTTGGACTCATTGGATACAATGGTCACCTTCCCTCATTTCATTATAAATAAGGTTTTTACCCCTATTATTATGCACTCAATACATTCAATGAATTTTATGAAGACTCATTGAGAATAAAGGAGTTGAAGAAGATTGTATTTGGAAAATAAATTTATTGTATATGGATATATCACATTTTAAGTTTTTTACCTCACCAAAGGTTTTCCCATGTTAAAGCTTAGTGTTCATTGATATGTGTTTTTTGGTTAAATACATCTCTAGATTTTACTTGTATTACATATTAGATTCAATTCTTTTCAACTGTCTTAAGTAGAATTGTGCCATCCATTGGTGCTACATAGGTGTTTTTTAATTAGTCAATTAATATATATAAGCAAATTTTTAATTATATTTATACATTTATGTAACATTAGATTTTTTAAAGTTTTATTCAAATTAAAATTTATTATATTTGCCTTGGTGACATTTAAACTTGCCTAAAAACCCTCGGATAATTCTGTAACCATAAAATTAAAGGTGAAAACACTTGAAAATTTTCCACGTTATCTATTTCGAAGTCCTCATCTACATTAAAAATGATTTTTTACAAAAGAATGTGTAAATTTTGAGATTTAATTGTTTCCATATTTTTTAGGTAATTTTACAAAATCTAGTTAATTTAATTTCTCATAAATGGTAAGAATATTTTGCTAAAAACTGGTAGTGTTATTCAGTTTTAGGGTAGAATATGTGTGCTAAAATAATTTTTGTTATTTAATTATTTTGGTGGAAAAATAAGTTAAATGGCTAGTTTATAAAACTTATTACTACCAAAGTCTCAAATTTTAAAAGGCAAAAAATTTAGTTTATGGATTCACAAGATACTTACTATTTGTGAGTATCAAAATCTTGATCAAATTGTACTTGTTGAATAAATATTAGATAGTGAAACTGATGACTATGATAAACATCATTGAAAAACCTTAATGTTATTAAAACTTTCAGTAGTTAATAGCTTGATACCAAAAGTTATAAATATGTCTATTGCATTAGAGTTATGGAAATATTTAACATCAAAATATCAAACTTCTAAAGCTAAAATGGTGTTATATTTAAAGAATTTGTTGTTTTCTAAAATTTAAGGTGGAACCATTTCTGAATTCTTATTATAGTTGAAATATATTTGTTATCAGTTAAAAGTGGTATAAAACTTTATGGATGAGAAAGACATAATTTATCTTATCCTGTATAATCTTCCACCATTATATGATTCCTTTGTGGAGTCATTGCATATGATCACAGATACACAAACACTAGATTTTGAAAAATTATCAACACTTCTCATGTAGAATGAAAGAAGACGTGAACACTTAATTGCTTCAACATCAATGTCTATAGAAGTCCATTCATGACATGGTCAAACAGCAAGTGTAAATAGTTGAGTGCTAGTAGTTATTCAAAATAATCCTCTAACAATAATGTAAGTACTTATAATAAATCTAAATGTAAGTGTTTTTATTCTAAGGAACCTATTCATATGAATAAAGATTATCGTAAGTGAAAATATAATTTTGTAAATAATATAAATAATCATAATCTACATATGTGTCTAAAGAAGATGAACAAAGTTCATTAGGTGAGTTTGCATTTGCAGCAACACAAAATCAATAAACAAAGTCAAGAATGTGGTATTTTGATTCAGGTGTATCAAGACACTACACATCATAAATACTAGTGTGTAAACTTTGTAAAAAATAATAATTTTAATGAATCAATTTTCTTAGGTGATGGTTGGGTTCAATATGTGAAAATATATGGAGATATTCATATTTCATTGAATTTTTTTACTTGCACTTTCTAGAATATTTATTTTATTCTTGACATGAATAAAATCTTCTTTCCATAAGTGAAATAACTATGAATCCTAACATTTTTCTATTGTTTAAATGAAATAAATGCATGTTTAGTAATCTTTATGAACATAAAGTCATTGTTGTAGGTATTGGTAACAAGGGATTATATATGTTGATTGATCCCAAAACAACAAAATAGCATGCACTACTAGTAATTAAAATATCTTCTGAACTATGACATAAGAGGTATGGTCACATCGGTTATGAACATTTTCATACATTATGTCAAACTAAAATGGTGAATGGAATGTTATCTATTTAAAAGATTCAGGATATATGTTGAGGACGTTAAATATATTTTAAAAAAATCACACTCATTTCACATTAATAAGGAACATAAATCTAAGAATGCATTGGATTTTTAATGTGGGTTTGAATGGTCCAATGTGGACACCTTCAATATCTTGAGCTTTATATTACTTTTTGATTATAGATGACTTTTCTAGGAAAATGTGGGCTTGTTTTCTGCATAGAAACTCATAATATTTATATAACTTTGTTATTTTGGAAAGTATGGTAGATAAATAGGGAAGGAAACATGTGAAAGCTCCTAGGTTAGTTAATGGAAATGAGTTTGTCTCTAAGAAATTCATGGAACTCTGCAAGAAATAAGATATATATAGTAAATGTCTCAAAATTATTAAATAATGGAAAGTAGTAGGCATTGGGTATTCCACAGTTCAACGTAAATATATCCCTTAGAGGAAATGCTATGTTGTTTAATATAGATGTATATTCTAAAAATTTTGTTGAAACTGATCACTTTAACAAATGGGTAAAGCATGACACATTCAAGAGAAAATAATTTAAGGAACAATAAAATCTAGTGAACTCAGTATTCAATACCATTTCTTACTCTACATGGTGATTGCAGTGGCTCATTACCTATATACTCTGATAATATGGATTAACAACAATAGGGGCATTTGTTGCAATGGTAAAAAATTACACTTTGGTTAAGTTCATGTATAAACTTAATCCTTTTATTATAATAATGATTAAAAAATGTGGTTTAGTCATTAAGGGAGTGTATTATAATAGTTTGTTAATAATCAAACTTGTTAAGATTATTATTTTGTTAATAGTTTGTTTATGTTATTAGTTTTAGCTCTACCATTTAACTAAGATTAGCTTATGGTTGAATTTACTACTTTGGCTCTGCTTTATTGTAGTATTTTCCCAAACTATTTATATGGGTTGTATTATGAAATAATATATGGTTTTTAGCTTCATGTAAAATCTAATACTTTCATTATTAATCAATATTTACTATCAGAAAAGGTTCTTGGGGTTTCACCAAAACATGATAATTATAGGGATAACTGTGTGATTTAACTAAGAAAGTATAGGAAGCCAAAGGTGAGTGTAGAATATCAACTTATAAATTAATATCATAGATGTTTAACTATAAATAATAGACTAACATACATATCATATGTAATTATGTAGTAAACAGAGTTATCACAAAATAAATACAATTGAAAATCATTTTCACACACCAAATCTTATAAATCATAGGCTTAAGCACATAAAATACCATAAAATAGCTTAGTGGCATTCTATTATATTATTCTAACAACTAAAACCTTCATTACATATATTTGATCATAACACAAGGCTCCAATACAATCTTTATAATGTTATAAGTCACTAAAACATCCTGCCAACTGCTTAACATTCTTACAACTAACAACCCACTCCATGACAATATAAAGACTATATATAATCTGAATGTTATATTGTTATAAACTTTAAATCTATTCTTAATGCATAGATGTGTTGCCTCATATTATGTTTCTTCTTAACTCCATGTGTTCAAGAGAAGACTAAATTAGTCTTAACCATGAAACAAGCTGAACTAACTACATAATAAACAGGACAATGTGGTTCTCATCCATGTGTTGCATACATTTTCCCAATGGTTTGATACTTTCACATTCACCTACTAATACTTCATCATACTTATACTATTATCTCATCCTTAGATGAAATCATAGAGGTAGTTGAATTATCACATAAAATTTAGGTTAGACTCACAAGATTTATAGATCACTCAAGAGGTTGTTAACCAGTTTTCACCCATTACACACTACTCAGTCACCCTCATGGGTTTTCAACTAAATAGTATGATAACCTACAACTACTATAGGTTTTAAATAGGTTTGCATGACTAGGTGGCTTCCCTTTAAATATTTTCAACCAAACTAGCCTTGTTTTTCGATATGAGCCATCCTAGAATAAAATTGAGGATCAAATTTTCAAAATTCCTAAACCTACACTGAAACTAGATAGAAGTTGGACGCATCTACTGCATGGAAAATATTAAATTCATTAGTAATGGTGTTTATTCTCCCTATGATAAAATCATTGAGGTAGTCTTCTATTGTTTAAGCTTGTGTTGTAGTTGAATAGGTAGAATGAACTGAGGTACATCTACCAAGGTTTTTAGTGAAGTATCTAGGTTATATAAACCAATCTTATAAGACTACCAAGAAATCAATAATTTTGTGCATTTCATAGTAATGCACACAAAGGATATTTAAAGTATAGGATTTACCAAATGGAACTATCGTATGAAGTGGGTAAGTCAAGGTGAGAATAATCCATCTTGGTGTTGATGTCCACATGGAGGTGTGCAATTTTATCAACATTGCATTATTCTTGAACTTTGACAAAAGTGTTTCACAACATTTGATTCTACTAGGTTTTTAGTTGTTGCATCATAGAATCTTGAGCTTGAATAGAGGCCTACAATACTATATCTAAACCTTCAAAGTTGATAATTATCCATGCAACATCACCCTAAAAGTGGTATCAGTATTGAAGTTAGGTTGTGTACCATTCCAAACTATGTCCAGCAACTACTTTCAGTCCAACATTTTCTAAGCAAACTATGTGGTTTACGCTTGTGTAATGTAAATATCTAGTTGGTATGGTTCAAGGATTTTACAAATGACCCATGTTTTATTTTTGAGGTCTTGACCTTGCACTATTAGATTACATAGGTGTTTGATGGTTTTCCAGTCCTTGGTGAGCTACGAAACTAGCAAGGGGAGTTTCTAATGAGCAAAGAGGTTAGTGTCAATAGCTTGATTTTATAGTGATGGGAATACATCCTCAATGATATTATTAACATTGCTCATATGGAACTATATTTTGGCATTTTCATACCCTAATTATGTGACCCTCTTCTCTAAAGAGATATTTATCTATGTAATATCTTCTTAGAATATAGATGTTCCTTCAACCTATTTAGATAAAGTGAGTTGTGAAACATCTAAAAGATGCTTTAGTTATGGGTGGATCTAATTCTAATGATGTCACTAAGGTACTCACATGGATTCATTGTAATAGAGTAAGAGGAAAGGAAAAGGTAGTCTATCAATTAGTTGTCGTAGAAACATCCTAAAGTGTGATGCCCTAAAATCCCATCGATACAGCCTTTATGTAGGTGCCCTTATCCTCCCCCACATTCTTTGTGTCATGCACACTTTTCTTGATAGCCTCCACTTGTTATTTTTTATTTCTCTTGGTGTAATTTTTATCATGTGTAGCCTTATCCTTTTATGTAGCTTCTATTTTTTCTTATGTAGCCTTCGTCTCTTTCACAATGATAACATGATATTCTTCCTCTTCATTCCATTTCTTAGCAACTTATTTGTCCTTTAGCTCTTATTCCTTCTTTAAAATAGTTGTGTTATCTTCTTTTTATTTCTATAATTTATCCTAATCTTTGCTCATTTATATCTCCTACTTTGCGATGCCCTCCTCCTTAGCCTCTACATCATGTTTAGCCTTCATTGTAGCTTCATGATCTACTTATTTCATCATGCTAGTAGTTTCTTCTTGTTATGTTTGTGTTATTTGTTTCTCCACTTATTATTTTTCCACTTGGACTTATTGTAAGAATTGGAATTATTATCTCTTCTACTTTTAGCTTGGCCTTTACCTTGGCATGGAATTTTAATTCCTACCTAGCTCATCTTTGAGCTACCCTCACCACCTCTTTGCATGTTGATTTTTATTCCTCCTACATCTAGGTGTCCAAATCCACCTCCTTAGTGTTGGTGATTTTTTCATCAAACTATGATGGTGAATAAGAAACCATAGTCACCTGAATGGTTATCTTCTTGACATGATCTTTCTTTTGACTAGAGGGAAGTAGTACTTTTCTTGACCATTATGACATTTCTTAAGGCTATTATTTTTTGTGTGTGTTTGGAGGGGCCAATAAAACTAACACATCTTCTTCTAATTCTTATGTTTCTTGCTTTTATTCCTCTTAAATTCTCTTAGAGTGTCATAATGTCTATTTCGTACATGTAAGTGATTCTAGAGGAATTTATAATATAGGATCAAAGGGATACAATTGTAAATAACTAACAAATCCTCCTTCTATTGAAATCTCCAGTTGGATTTTCTAAAGTTTGGTCTCTCTCCTACTATGTCCATAATAATCAAAGGGGGACAAGTAGTTAATTCTACCCATGGATGTTGTAGTACCTTGTTCTATATATGCATAGTACACATTGATTTTCAAAATAAGAATTTATTTTCTTCTCCCTTCTCATATAAATCATTGACCATGTCAACCATCATTATTCAGTACACCTCTTACTCATATGTCTATATGTTAGGCAAGTGTCATTGAGATGTGATCTTGAGAACATGAGGATCATCCAACTAGGTCTTTTATCTCCTTGTTTTATGCCTATGTGGAGATAGAGATATATGATCTATTAGTACCTTATGCTTCTCACAGTCTTGTGGCATCAAATTTTTTATTATTGTGGAAGTTATGATTGGAAAACTTAGTGGTACTATCTATAATGGATCCACTCTTTGTGTGGTCAATATGTTTTGATTGGCAACCTCTTTCTACACTATATCCATGTTAATAAAGAAAGGTAAAGGTGCACCATATGCCTTGGGGAGTTCATAAATTCTAATGATTATTTATTGAGGTAGTTTGGTCACCACCACATGTTTTCCTAAGTATTTCATCACATTAGTAGGGATGCAAGGGTTACTGACAACAAATTATACCAATTTATCCCAACATGCATTACTTAATTGTCGATGTGCAAACTATGTGTTTTCCTCCCACTTCTAAATGAGGTTATTAAATGCTACAGTAGGTAATTAATTAACATCTAGATGCACTACACCTTCTATAGACTTCCACTATGTAAATACCAATAATAAAACCAAAAATTGGTATTGAAAGGTATGCTTTATAGATGCCATTACTTTTTAAATGTTATTGATGAGTTCTGACACCATGAAATCTAGCTAATTAAATTCTTCATTTTTATTGATCATGTGATGGGTGGTATTAATGATGCCTTTCATTTCCTCTTTGGTGGCCTTATTCATTTTCCATAACCTTTTGGTGATGCATTTTATGAAAATGTGAATCAGCGCATCTTGACTATAATCTAGTGGGATCCCTTGATTACCTCTAGTATAAGAATCTTAGATTTTTGGTAAATTAGGTGGATATTTTGACTTGTATGGACCCAAAGGTCTTCCTCTTTCTGCCATTCCAGTTTCTCACACCATGGCTACTTTATTTATATATATGGTGGTGTTGGAGGAAAGATAAATCTTTCCTTCATTGAATATTCCTAGTAAAAGCTCCATTATGTCACCCAATTGACCAAATATGGGTAATCAGATTAGGCATTTGACATATGTGTTATAAATATATGTACTTATACTAATGCTAAATAATATACACCTTGAAATCCTTAGGTGAACATGCATTCTTCTACAAGCTTGATGGAATCATACACATCTAGGTATGTAAACCTTATTTGGCACATGTTTGTTCCAATCCCTGTGTCTTCTTATTGTGCTATGGTGAGTCCTTTTCTCAACTAAGAATGTTTTTATGCAACCATCACCTATGATATTTTTCTATATGTCTATAAATATGTTATACAATATGGTTTCTACAAGATGCTTGAGAACTCAAAAACTACAAGGGCTTAATAATCAGCTTAGTCGATAAGATATCTTGTATTTATGGATATTTTGTCCTTTAATCAATTCATACCCCTTGGATTTGAATGTACTTTTTTATCCCCCAATAACATTATTAATGTCATTAAATTATCAAGATCATGTTTTTTTGAGTTGGTGTCCCCTTTTTTGAGTTGGTAACCCCTTTTATGATAGGTTGAATAAGTGATGGGATGTGTTGTCTCACTATTCACCTACTATACTTGATTATTCCAGCTTTGATGTTGACCTAGAAATGATTTTGGGATATAATTTTATCTCCTCCATTACTTTATCATTAATGACCATAAATAACTATTATTCCTTCTTTCCCACTACTTATATCTTTCTCAAACTTAATTTCTAAAGTACTATATGTAGAATTAACTATTATTGATCACCCATGTGCATAATGATTATGATTCATAGACTAGGTACTACATGTAGAATTCTAAATAAGTCCACCAAGATCTTTATCAAGTAACAAAATGTAAAAACCCTAGTAAAGGTGAGAAAGCCATGAATACACACCAAGATAAAAATTGTAAGAAGTGAGTTTGGACAAAATAATCCTCATTCATAATCGCTAGCCAAAAAGGGAAAAGAGATAGGTACATATAGGGTGAGACTAGGGAACACTCAAATGATTACCCTAACTCAACAATAAAACACACTAAAGTGACTAACCTATAATAGACCCAGGTTACTCTAACCTAACTAGTTGAAAGAGGTGTAGGTAAACCATAAATATGGGAAAAACCTACAACAGCACCCCCCTAAATCTTAGCATAGGTGGGTAAAATAAATTGGGTCTCTATAATGAGGCCTCATGAGGTACCCAAGCACGATGCAACTCTCATAAAATGGAGAAAATGATAAAACCCATAAATTAAAACTCCTCCCTAAAAGAGAGTAAAATGAGAAATAGTGCATGATCTAAGTACATCAGGCACATCCAATAATACATCCATAAGTGAGATAAATATAAAACATAGATACAAGAGCTAAGAGGTCTCCAAATAATATGTTGATGATGCCTACAATGGATATCATAAAATGATGAATGTCACTTTCATGATCTTCTGTCTAAAGACTAAAGAAGCTCCATCTACATTGAAGAATGTTTCTTCCCTTTCTCAAAGGAAGAACATGAATGGTGTACTAGAATTATACCCATTCCACAATGAAAGATGAAGGTGGAATTAGTATAAATATCTCTTATTATGATCCAAAATAGAAGTGTGGCATAGTTCTATCAAGATTGTGTACAAGACTAGAATATAATGCCACTAGAGTGAACCTATTAGAGGAATGGCATAAAACATTCACTGGAAGAATGTCCATGAGAAGAGAGAGCTTGAATCAACAACCATTGAATCTAAATAATATATTGTAAATGAAGCATGTGGATCTATAATATGAATATCAATAGGAACATAAGAGTGGTCAAAGCTTTGAATGTGTGTACTCTCACTAGAAATAGTAAAGTCTTCTATACTACTAAACTATGATGGCTCTAAGGAAGAAATAATACACATAGGGTCAAAAATAGAGTATGTAATAGGAAAACTAAGGTTTTCAAAAATCTCATCTTGTAGTACTGGATCAATATAAATAAGAGCATTGTCCACCATGAATGTGTCATCACAAGAAATAGGAATGAGAGGAGAGATCATAATAATCTCAGAAGATATTATAGGAAGTACATGAGGAGGAATGACATAAATCATAGTAGGATCCTAGAAAAGACTTTGAAGATTGATCCAAATAGTGGAGGGATTCTCTATGTGCTCCACATAGTGGTGTAGGTCCCATGAAACATGTATCAATAAGTGACCATAGACACAATCATAAGAGTATGCCCAGGCATCATATTAACTTGAGTCAATAGGAGCAGGAATTTATCCATATAATAATGGAATAAGTTATAATTTCATGAGTAATAATTCCATTTACAACCAACATAAATCATAATTGGTCTTAGAAAGAAGGACCTCTAGTTTAGAATCAACCTTCTTCCTATAGAGTCTCTCAAATGGATTCATTATGACTAAGAAAAGACACCAAAAAAGTGTAAGACTACATAATATACTCTATAATTATGCTAAAATATTTCACAATCATAAATGGTATGTTACACATAGTCAATAGTATCTCCAAGTGAACCATTAGTGCAAGAATTAATGAAAATAGTGCATGCTCAAAATAGGGATGTTGGGTACAGCCAAAAATGCATCTGCATGTGAAAAATTCATGCACAAGATAAAATACAAAAAATGAAAGTGTAAATAATAATAAACATATCATGACATAATAACCCCTAAAATAGATATAAATTACCCCCCTATAATGTTGTAAGTACAAGCAAGCTCAAATAGACGTCAGACTCAGTTGAAAATGCATCTTGGGCAGTATGTGCGTAAGTAAGAGAAATAAGAGGGATATAAAAATCTATCAATAATGTGTCTAAATGAGTATAAATTTGAAAAAAATATGCTATATTAATCCTAAAATAACACCACCAATGTGTATAACTTGATATAATAAGAACTTTCATAAAAAATGGCACCTCAAAAGGAGCTACGGATAGAAAGTTATGAGTGAAAGAAGATTTAGTAGGAAATATACTAGCTTAAATTTAATAGTATCATGGATGTAATGTCTATAAAATAAAATCCAATAACTTAAATTTGATAGTCTCATGAACATCACGTTGTAATTACATGCATAGGAAGGCCAAATATAAACTCATGTTTTTATAGAAATCCCTACAACTTCACCAAAAACTAATGAACACCCATTTGAGAAATCCAAAAACCCACAAAATATAAGCACTTATTTTTTTATTCTAAGGCCTATTGACACAAATTTTGAGGTAAAATATGAAAAATTCCTCCAATGTCAAGAAACAATGACAAGAACACAAAAAACCATACCTAAAAATCTCAGATCTACACAATTTTGCCCACTACAGCCAAAATTTAAGAACCCATTTGAGGAAATAAAAAACCCACAAAATTTATATAATTATATTTTTAAAATAATGCCTACTAATATTATTTTTGATTCAAAATGTGAATGACACCTCCAAGGTCAAAAATAGCCATGAAAGTACAAAAAACTAGCAAGGAGGCTATGGAAGAACTCGCCAAGGATTATAAAGGCCTATATATTGCTACTAAGAATCTCTAATACCATGTAAAATTTTGTAGAATTCCACCAATATATTTAACTAGCAGTAAAATGCACAAACCCTAGTAAAGGTGAGGAAGCCATAAATGCACACTAAGATAAAAATTGCAAGAAGTGAGTTTGGAGAAAAAAATCCTCATTTAGAATCATTATCTAAAAAGGAAAAAAATATAAGTACATATAGGGTGAAATTAGGGCACACTCAAGTGATTACCCAAACTCAACATTAGAACACATTAAAGTGACTAACTTGAAATGTACCTAGCTAACTCTGACCTAACTAGCTAAAAGAAGTGTAGGCTAACCATAAAGATGAGAAAACCCTACACCAACACTACATACTCCATGGGCATGACCACTTCTAAACCATAGACCAACTAGAAAGGGGTGAGCCTTGTTGCACATTTATAGTGTGTGTGATATACCCATAGCACTACAAGAAGTTGATCCTCCCAATCATATTGTTTAAAATCATAGACCTTATTGAGCATCTTTCCAAGTAACTTATTCATAGCCTTATCTTGACCATTTACATAGGGATGATAAGCTATACTTTTGTGGTGTGATATTAATAATTCATCTATGAGAATTTTTATCATTTTATTCAAGAAGTGTGTACCTCTATGAATTACCAATTTGATGGGACAACTAAATCTAGTGATGATGTTCTCATATAGGAACTTTGTTATGTCTTTCTTACCATAAATAGGTGTTGTAATAGCTTATACCCATTTATTAAATTAGTTCATCACAATGATTATGTACCTTGCATGGCTATATTTATTGGGTGGATTGATAAGCCCAACAAATTTGATTCCCCATTGTTTAAAAGGTTGTACAAGCATTGGGTGTAGAGGTATTTTATCTATCTAGTTTAACTTACTCATCCACTGACACACATCACACTATTTTGCAACTCTATGAGCATCTTGAAACACATATGGCCACCAAATCCCACTATGTAAAATCTTCCTCATAGTGGTATCTCCAACAAAGTGACCATCTATGATTCCCTAATGTGCCTCTTCTATTAATTGTGGCCTTTCATGTTCCATCGTAACTCTGCACAACACTTCATCCTTACCCATATGATAAATAAATCCATTTATAATCCTAAATGGAAAAGCTCTAGTAATGAGTTTCTTCTTATCATTCTCCCCAAAGTGTTCTAGAAAAGGACCTTGTTCCATAAAATTTGTGATATTTTGTAAATGCTCTAGACCCATAGACACACAAAAAAGTTGTGCATCTAGGGACTCATCTGGCATCTCCTCTAGTTCATCACCATTATTTATCCTATTCAAATGATCTAGATCCACATTCTCATGACCCAACTTAACATTGATTCAGAATTGAAACTCCTAGAATAGCATCAATCACCTAGAAATACATTTAGCTAGCAAGGGTTTATAACTAGGTATCACAACACCTGGTGATCAATGAATAGCTCAAAAGGTGTGGCCAGAAGATAGTGCCAAAACTTTTGAAGTGTGAACAATATAGTTAAATCTTTATGATTAGTTATTGTATAGTTTTTCTCTACAAAAAATAATTTCTTGCTTACAAATTGGATAGGGTGTTCTAGTCCACCCTCTCTAAGTTGTGCTAATACAAGACTAGCTCTAATTTCTGATGTATCTACATGAACATGAAATAGTTTACTCTAGTCTAGGAAGATTACAACTGGTGTATTCACTAGTATTTTATTTAATTTAGTGAATGTTTCTTGGCATTCCTTTGTCCATATAAACTACATTCATTTACCTAACAACTTCTCCAATGGGGCCAATATAGTTGCATACCCATTAATGAAATTCCTATAGTATCATGTATGTCCCAGAAGAGATTGTATCTCTATTGAACTTATTGGTGGAGGTATTCCCACAATTATTTTGATCTTATCTTGATCTACTAAAATACCTTTACTACAAACTACATGCCCTAGCATAACCCCAAATGACATGAAAAACAAACATTTATTCAAATTTAGAACAATTCACAGTGTGTTAAATCTTTCCAACATAAGTCTAAGCTTATACAAATTATTTCAAAATAGAGAAAACATTGCCTAGTCATCTAAATAGATTTCCAAAAAATCATGGATAAAATATTTAAATATAATGACTACAGCTCTAGATAAAATTATAGGTGGGTTGTTTAAACCAAATGGCATTACCTTATATGTGAAGGAACCCCATTCGATTGTAAAATTAGCCTTGGCTCTATATTTATGTACATCAGGATATTATGATATCCATTGAAATCATCTATGAATGAATATGTTTCATGGCCTATGGCCACTTCTAAAATTTCATCTATAAATGGGATAGGTAATGGGTCATTGACACAATGCTCATTTAAGATGCAATATTCTCCATAAATTTGAATCTCACATGTCTTCTTATGTTGAACACCCATAGGACTAACCCAATCAACTTTCTCTATAAGAAATATGATACCAACTTCCAACATACAATCTAACTTAGATTTCACCTTGAGCTTCATATTTGGATTCAATCAATGAGGTCATTGTCAGGATGCGAAACACCGAAAGCATACAATTGATTACCAAATACTAAGCAACTATAATATGCAGAAATAACCAGATTCACCAAGTAACTAGAATTCAAAATAACATAGATATGAGAGACAATACACAACTTGTATTAACACTTTATACAGAAAAGAATACAATAAAGAAGATGCCACTTCTTCTCCACCACCTCTTCAGAGGCTCGCCACACCTCAAGTGAACAGTAATTCTTCTCCCCAAAGCTCTCCCTCTCAGGTCCCAACACCCAACTCAAATACAGAGTTGGTGTTCACCTCCCATGCTCCACGCACAACACAAGTGCTCCACGCACTCCACAAGCACTCCACGTGCTTCACAAGTACTCAAGGTACTTCAAGTAGATCTCCCATGAACCTACAATAACCTGCACTTCAACAGACCATACTTATGGAAGGAACTCCCTTGCCTTCTTGTCTTGCTCTATCTGAGTACACACCTGTACTCCAAGTAGATCCTACCTGATACTACTCCCTGTTGTGTTGCTGTCTATATGATCTTGCACACCTGCAAATCAAACAACGGTTCTACTCACCTATGAACCTTGACCTTGCACACACATACACCTGTAGATCAATGATCTTACTTACCATGTAGATCTCCTATATAGGCCATGCAACTGTGACCAAGATCCTACACACCTGAAGAATCCCGCTGACTCTCCAAAACTAGCACCTACACCTGGTACTGTGGAACTAGGAGGAACACCCTTGCTCACCTCACACACAGAAGGAACAAACTTTGCTCAACTCAAACTAGAACACTTTTCCAATACAACCATGAGTCTATTATATAGATCTCATCAAACAATAATTAGACATCTAATTACAATAATTAGATCCGCAGCTCTCAGTCTATAATTAGCCCTGACCATGAAAACACTTGGTTCGTCAACCAACTGCCCGTAATTAACTCGCAGTCGAACCACACAGGCAACTGACGTCGGTTGCTTCTCTCTGCTATCCTGCCGACGTCGGCTGATCAGACCGACCCCAACTTCTCTGCAACTCAGCAACCTTCAGCAACCTCCTCTCCTGTTTGCATCAGTGAAGCTTTTAGCTCCACAACCTAATAATCTCCCACTTAGAGATAAACAGTTGCACTGTACCTATACCTATACCTTGTCTAATCTATTTCCTGGTTTGTATCCCTCTTCAAGCTCCCACCTGAAGACAACCCACCACACATCCTGTGGTGTACCACCTGTCATCCGAGTACCCTGCCACATCCAAACCTACAAACGCATGTAGTGAAGTCCTGACCCTGCATGTATACCTGTTGCTGGTCCCTCTCAAATCCCTGAGAGCCCACTTCCCCGAATTGGCTCCTAACTCTCTGACAGCTCCCACTGCATGGGAATACTCAGGTCTATACCAGACCTCATGTGATTTCGGACACTGTACCTGTCCAGCCCTTAGTGTGCTCTGGCTCTGCATCTCGAACCTCGCCAACACCTGATTCACATCAACTCCCACTCGAGACAAAATCAACCTATGATCTCCATGCCTCCCATGTCAAAGAATTCCACTACTCCAAACTCCTCCTGACATGCCACTAAACTAATCTTACCCTTAGCTCAGCAAAACCCTGTATGTACTAACCCTGCTAGCAAATATACCATCCACATACAGCAACAGAATGATGTCGCGACTCATCATCCACCTAGTAAGGCAAACCACAGTAGTTACCCTGACATTGACTGAAGCCATGCTTCATCCTCCACCTGTCAAAACCTATACCACTATCCTATAGCTCCTCAAGACCATATGCCTGGTCTTCCATCTCACGTATCCGTTCTCTCTATTCTTCTACTAAGGAATCCATTCGTCTCTGTGCTTTCATCCAGCTGGCAAACCTACCAAAACTCTCGTTTGGTTCTGCATCATATCCCTGCCTATCTCCCACCTGTTTCCTGGATCCTTCCTGCTCTACAATCAGCAACAAGTATGAAGAAGAGGAACACGAATTTGAGGGCCTACTTACGCCTTCAGTCCTCCATATGGGTGTTTGAGACTCCTTGACAACATGCTATCCACCCAAAATTCGTTACAGTGACCGACCTCGGCCACCCCACAGTCTACATCCGACCGATGTCGGTTCCCATGTGCCTGTACCTGACTACCAACCTACAACCGCTGGTGTCCCTTCTATCAACGTCGGTCCTACTGACTGACATCGGTCTTACTACTGCCGACATCGGTCCCCTGACCGACGTCGGTCTTACTCTGCCTGACACTGTCGGCTTCGGTCTGCACATGACCGACATCGGTACCTGTCTGTTCGACGCTGGTTCCTCCTGACCGACATCGGTATCTGTGTTTGCCTGTGAGTGATGACTTTTTACCCGCAAGCTCCTTTGAATCAAAACACATGTCCAAACTGCTCTACTCAGAAGTATCCAGCCCCATCCACTGGTTTCTGTCCACCATCTCCTCCAAGTACACCAAGGCTTTCCAGTTCTTAAGCCTATCAAATATATCTATCTTCTGCTTAAGAACATGCATCTCCTTCCTGCTCATGTGACCAAGCCTACGAAGCCACGTCTCCACAACAGAAGAAGAATCAGTAATATAAACAAGTAGATAAAGAATACCTGTTTTGTTACCACTAGCTAATTCAAGTGCATTTGCTGTGAGAGTTCTTGTGCATCTCTCATCACCCAATCTTTCTGAAGAAATTAGCCATATCTCCAAACTTGGGACCTGCATGACCTTCATCAACACTTGTGTGTTGGCCGCCTGCAATTTCAGCTTCACTTCTGCTTTGCCAATTCTCTGGCAAGGCTCACCAGCTCCTCTACCTAGGGCTGCAGGGAAAGAGGCAACTGAATCTTTTATCCAAGATTCAACTTTATCCAAGAAACCTCCCAGAGCATCTTGTGCAACAACACCTGCTACATCTGCTTCTTCAGTTTCTTCATGCTGATCTGCTACCAACCAACAATATTCTTTTACCTGCTCTTTCTTTCCATAGGATCGTGAGTGACCATCTGTGCTTTTCAACTCCTCCATTCTTAGCTTACTTTGATCTGCCGTTGCTCTACTCCCACTCAATCAGAAACCCCTGAGAGTGCCCTGTAACCAAAACACAAAACCTGCTTCCTGCAACCTTAGCTTTGATACCACTTGTCAGGATGTGAAACACCGGAAGCATACAATTGATTACCAAATACCAAGCAACTATAATATGCAGAAATAACCAGATTCACCAAGTAACTAGAATTCAAAATAACACAGATATGAGAGACAATACACAACTTGTATTAACACTTTATACAGAAAAGAATACAATAAAGAAGATGCCACTTCTTCTCCACCACCTCTTCAGAGGCTCGCCACACCTCAAGTGAACAGTAATTCTTCTCCCCAAAGCTCTCCCTCTCAGGTCCCAACACCCAACTCAAATACAGAGTTGGTGTTCACCTCCCATGCTCCACGCACAACACAAGTGCTCCACGCACTCCACAAGCACTCCACGTGCTTCACAAGTACTCAAGGTACTTCAAGTAGATCTCCCATGAACCTGCAATAACCTGCACTTCAACAGACCATACTTATGGAAGGAACTCCCTTGCCTTCCTGTCTTGCTCTATCCGAGTACACACCTGTACTCCAAGTAGATCCTACCTGATACTGCTCCCTATTGTGTTGCTGTCTATATGATCTTGCACACCTACAAATCAAACAACAGTTCTGCTCACCTGTGAACTTGACCTTGCACACACATACACCTACAGATCAATGATCTTACTTACCATGTAGATCTCCTATATAGGCCATGCAACTGTGACCAAGATCCTACACACCTAAAGAATCCCACTGACTCTCCAAAACTAGCACCTACACCTGGTACTGTGGAACTAGGAGGAACACCCTTGCTCACCTCACACACAGAAGGAACAAACTTTGCTCAACTCAAACTAGAACACTTTTCCAATACAACCATGAGTCTATTATATAGATCTCATCAAACAATAATTAGACATCTAATTACAATAATTATATCCACAGCTCTCAGTCTATAATTAGCCCTGACCATGAAAACACTTGGTTCATCAACCAACTGCCTGTAATTAACTCACAGTCGAACCACATAGGCAACCGACGTCGATTGCTTCTCTCTGCTATCCTGCCGACGTCAGCTGATCAGACCGACCCCAACTTCTCTGCAACTCAGCAACCTTCAGCAACCTCCTCTCCTGTTTGCATCAGTGAAGCTTTTAGCTCCACAACCTAACAGTCATTTATTGATTAGGCATGCACACTCCTTCAAATCAATGTGTATTTCCCCTGAGGAGGGATATACACCCTTAACCTTTATAAATTAGGTAGGGAATACATCTTGGTAATCCCTTAAGAGCTACAAAAATTTTGATGTGTCTTCCTAAGACCAATAATCTCCAATATGTTCTAGCTTGGGAATGGTCTCTATTCTAATATTCCGCACATGTTCCTTCAAAGGTTATCGATAAATGTTGCATTCTCCTTTGATAATGGAGTCACACATTATCTGTTAATCTTATCATTCTAGGATGTTAATATGTTGTAACCTTTCTTCTTATGTTTACTCTGCAACTAGGTCTAAAAGTGGCTCAAGCTCTTGTTACGTTCAAATAAATCAATTTAAGCCATGTCATCTTCATTATCTGAATGGGATGTCTCATCATCTTAATATTGTATCCAATGACAAGGTTTAACTAGGGTTATTCCTTCCCCTTTTTTCTTTACAAAATAGTAAGGCCTCATTCAAGTTGTAAGCTACACTTTATTATGAATATGACTCAGTTATATCATATGTCTTAAACCCATTCATGGCATAGAAAAATATTTAAATTTTGTAATGCCTTATGCATCAATAGATTATCATCTCCAAAAATGAATGTTTGAATGAAGTCATTTTGTACTTGCACCTAATGCTTTATCTCAAATATGTGCTCCTGATGTATGTACCAAGTAGTTGGAAATATGTCTAATGTATATTTTAAAAAATGCACCCAATACTTCGAAGCCATAGATTAGACAATCCATACTTCAACACACTGGTAGATATAAAGTTTTGGATAATCCCCTTATTTGAACATAGCCGTCATTTTCTAATGGCCTCTAGCAATTGAAATCATGCTATAAGTATTTCATACGCTTCATCCCAGCATATTTTCTCATCATGGTGAGTTAACCACCAATTTGCATCACTCCCCTTTAGTGAATAATTGAGAGTGTTCACCCTCTAATCAACATATGGTATATGTTGTTGAAATTGTAGAATAAGCTAGTTGACATCTTTAGTGGTAAAATAGTGAGATATTTGGTGTTCCATCATAAAAACCATCCATACGAGATGTATTTCATGATCTCTCTTGACCTAGATGAGAATGTGTGTATCATAATCCCCTCTCACTAAATAAGCTATATCCCATTATAGGATGCCTTATGGAGTTAGATCTATGCAAGATTTAGCTGTATGACTAGTCTTGTAGATTAAATCTATTTTAGACCAAGTCGATGACCTTATCGATGTTGATCGCATATCCTCCATTTCTAGTTGTGGGATCCCTATGTGATTTAATAAAAGTTTGTAAAGTAACTTTTCCTTGTGTAGAGAGTTTATGTGTGGGATGGAACTATCATTAATAAAGCCACATTCAGTATCTTGTAAAACTTGTTATTTGTCTTTTTATTCGCTTTCATCTAGTTGGATTCTCCATAAACATATGGTGAATCAAGATTTTTAGGGATGCAATATGGTCTTTATCCACATTTAATTAGGGTAGTTACTATGATTTTATTTCCTTGATGGGATTCCAATTGATTCAACATTGTGTTGATAGTCATTTAGCCATCATATGCCCACTTATTGACTATCAATGCAAGGTAATGAGTCTCATCCATCTTTATGTCAATGACTTAAAAATCACCCTAAAGGCTCAATTTTTTAACTTTGATTTGCACATCTTCTAGGTGACTAATAGGTTTAACTCATCCATAGTCCACAAGACTAAGAGTTACAAGGATTCAACTCAGTATAAGTCATCTAATAGCTACCCAAGTATATATTGGAATCATATTAATAGTGATACCAAAATCAAATACTAAATTGGGTATCTCATACCCTACTAACTAAATATCTCCCTTAGATTTAATGTCCAAAGGTTTATTAGCCTTTACATACCGTATCATTCTATCGATCTGATGTTGGCCTTTTTGCACACACTCTAACAAATTATGGAGTAGGTTTGTGATATTTTGTGAAATATCCTCATTTCACAGCATGTTAAGCAAATTCATTAAATCCATCAAGGTAATAATAACACCATATTATTAGATAATGCACACTATTTATCCATACATTTGTGCATCCATAGTTATAGCATCATCTTTAGTAGTCTCTTATTTTTTGATTGCTTTCAAAATCTATGCAACTTCTCACATTAACCCTTTCTTTGTGATCAGTTTAGGATACTTGTCTTGGCGACCTTTTCTTATCACTTGATCATGTAGCATATTTATAAGTAGTAATCCTTGTTCTACATATTTTTACCATGTGATTGCTAACATCAAAGCATATTCTTGAGGTTGTGTATTATCCATGTTTATATTCCTTACAGCCTTCTTCATGCATTATTTCTCCAAAACTGGACAATTTTTTATATCATGTTAATTCAAAATCCTACATTAAGCACAATAGGATTGTTGCTAAGGATTTGATAGATAATTCTTTTGTACATTATTAAATTTTCCATGTAGATGACATTGGATTATAGTTCATTGATAATTATTTCCCTTACCTTCTTGCAGACTACATTGGTAACCTCCCCTATAGCCTCCTTTATATCATCCTTTATTTTCTTGGCATCCTCAAGGATTTGACTATTGTGGCCCAAAGCTCCTAGAGGCCTATTGATAATTCCACCCTTACCATTAATGTAGGCCATCATACCCACTATATTGATACTTAGTAATTGATGGTGCCCAAGTTGCTTATTGTTCTTGGGGAATGTAAGTTATCCAGTTCTGGGGTAGATATGTCCATGTCTACATTAGCGGTGTCTAACTTGCAATACCTAAAGGTTGATGTTGATGTGTTTGATAAACCCATGGTACACCTAACTATTGCATACCTACCATGTTAAAATTTGGTTTGGAAATTTTTTAAGTTGTAGTAGTTGTTTTCTACATAACAATTGTAATCATGTTCTTTATTATGTCTTCCTTTAGTTCCTGTAGAGATCTACAACTCTTCCCATCATGACTAGGTGACTTGAATAAATTAAAATATAGGTTGTAAAAATTCTTGACATAATATTGTATAAAATGATAGTGAGACATCATATGTCCTATCACTCTGTAAATTTTATAGAGTTTTCTTTTGATTATTGGGCACTCATTTATGTGATGTCTTTCCTTGCCACACTTTATACACCAAAGGCCTAACTTAGGCTTGTCTCCCCCTCTTGATATTTATCCATTCTTCTTAGTAATGTATGTAAAGTGTTAAGATATCTTTGAGGTTAAGGTTAATGTATCACCATAATCTACAATCTATTTAACCCTAATCACAATTGCCCTTATGTCTGCATTATTGTTAAATTGGATTTGTGTGATAGTGAACCATATTATTTTATGTATCCCTTCCACAAACCATGTTTCTTTATCCTTATCTTCTAGAACAAATTCTACCTTGTTCATCACATCAAAAATTATGTGATCATATTCACAGATAGTTTCTTTTACTCATTATATTTCTTTCAAATCCTGTAATGTCTAACTAAAACACTTTGTGAATTTAAATTTTGTGATAAGCATATATTTTAGATACTATAAATTAGATTGATTAACATTTATGTAGTATTTGAAATCTAATGCATGACCACACAAAGCTCCAATCAATTTTCACTTCTTTACTACATCATCAGTAATTCCTTTAGCCTACCACTTTATGTCATAGGTGAGCAAGTATTGTTCTGGGTACATATACCCATCATATAGTACCAGATTGATAAATGCTCCTATTTAAACTAGCATATTGTTATTTATTATAGGTGTTGCATTTGATTATTAAACAATCAATTTCTAAAGATTTGTTGTGATAGAGGGAAATACCAGTATTATTGTTTGGACATAGGGAAATATTTGAAATTTTTACTCTTGTTATACTTTTAGACATTCTACTGATGACTCCAACTGAGATGTATCTTCATCCTCTTCCTCTAGTTAGAAAATTTTGATCTACATTATGAACTCCTTTGATTGCACAAGAATCATGGGTTTGTGTTTGTCAATATTAATGATTATATATTCTTATTCTATTATTTAGTAAAAATATGTATAATTTCATGATGTGATGCCTTTTGTGCCTCACTTCCTTTTTGGTGAATTTATTTTGTCAATAATCCTTATTAGTCCTCATCTTCCAAATTTATATTGTTTTTCCTATGATTTTGAAACAAATAGGTTTGGGGAATGTGTGATCCCATGGTAAATGGTTTGTACCTCTAACAACATATTTCTCAAAACTTGAACCTATGTTATGTCTACAACTAGATGGAAATCCTATTTCTCTTCCATGGAATACCCTTTTATATGTTTGTGAACTCTTGATTACTTGGTCTACTTATACACTAGTTTATTCCTCTTCCTCTCTCACTTGATCCTCCTCTCCTCTTTCTCTCTCCATACTAAGCCTGAGCTCCTTACTCTTCTCAACTCCTCATTCATCTTCCCTTCTTTATCTATCATTCTTATCTTTTATGCTACTATAACTCCTTTGAATTGCAGCTTTTAGGTGTATGAATTAAAAATGCAAATAACAAAGAATAGAACTATTCTAAACTAAAATTATACTAAAGCTAGAGCAAAAAACATTAGAAATAAACAATCAAAAACTTTAACAGTTTAGATACCAGAATCTTCCATTGTGATTCAAATACGATTTGCTCTTATCAAAATGTGGTGCTCACTCCTCCAATGCAAAGGTAAAATGGGCAGCATTTAAATGCAAGCTTGACTTTGCTTTACTTTGATTCTACTTGTGATCTCTCAATATTGTGATTGATTGCAATATTTTTGACTTTAAAAGAGGATGGATGAAAATGGAGATTTGCAAGCCTATTTATAGAAGCTTGGATTATGATCTGATGGTGGAGGATCAATTAGACTTTTTCAAGGTTCCAAATGATCAATAGTTGAGGATGAGTCCTCAATCATGAGGATAGGAAATATTTAAACTAGGTGGAGCAAAAAAAGGGGTTGGTTAGCTAACTCAATAAGACTTTGTCAAATGGATTGACAACTTAGTGGAGGAGTCATAGAAAGTGGAGAGTTTTATGGATTTGGTTGGGATGAGGGAGAAAAAAGTGGGAATGTTTGAATTAGTAAATTAAGGATTTTAAATAATTAAAATAAATAATAAAAGGTACACAATTGACTTTTTCAAAAGTATTTGAATTAATCAATTAATTGAATTAAATATAGGAGGAAATATTAATTATTAAATAAATAAGAATGATAAATAAACTTAGGAAGGATGATTAAATAAATTAAGAAGAATGATTAAATAAATTAAAGCACATTTCAACACTAAATGAAATTTAGGTGTCTACATTTGCCCCTCTTTGAAATGGTTTTGTGATGCAATACTATTTCAAAGAATAGAAGTAAGGTGTTGATGATAGAAAAGCAAAAATTTGCCCCAAATGAATGAAAATGAGTATGACGATGCCCCCTCGAGGGTTTGTGAAAGAAATAGACAAATCGGCAAAATTGATGAAAAGAAGAGATAATTAATCAGTCAAATGAAAAATCAATCAATTTTAATTTTGCTGTCAAATTTTTAATGTGTAGGTAACATAAAAGAGTTGCCCTGAGTTAGTAAAACTAGAGCTTTGATTTGAAAATCAACAATTTAAACCACTCAGAGATTACACACTTATTGTTGTTTTTTAATGGCATAGGGGCTAAAAAATTAGATGTGGGAATGATATATCCCAGCAATAATAAACTGTGGATCCCTAAATAGAAAAAAATTATTTATTTTTTCAAATGATTATGGATTTTCATGTTGATAAATGATTGCAAGGTTTTGACAGGTTGATGAAAATAAATTGATTTAAAGTTTTACTTATTAACAATGGATGGAATGTAATAGAAGAAATGTTGTTTAGGGTTTTTTATATAAATAGGGGTTTTGGGGGGTTTAAAAATATTTTTTGCAAATAATCTTCAAAATTAGTGTTAAAGATGTAATTAGAGAGTACTTGACTCAAGGCTAGCAAGAAGAAATGGATCATATTCCTCACCACGAGCATCACGTGGAGTGAGTGAGACATTTTTAGAGACCTAAGAGGAGTGGTCCTCTGGTAAGTGACTTTTTTTTTTTTTTTTGGAGCATTTATCATGGTTTGGAAATAAGAAAAATGAAATCATGATTCCCAGAATTATGATATCATTGATGTTTTGAGCATAGTGATTTCATTATTCTGAGTAGCGATTTTGTTTAAGGGTCAAAATAATACCACGGTAGTGAAATCATTGAACATCATAGTGATATCACTAAACATGGAAGTGATTTCACTAAAATGTGAAGTGATTTCATTGATAGAAATTTTTCTAATAGCAATTTTGTTAATTTGAGAAGTGTTTTTGCTAAAATGTGAAGTGATTTTGTTGATAGCAATTTTGTTTAAGTGATTTTAAAAATTTTAAGGTTTTTCAATAATAATATATGATGAAATTATATTGATAAAAAAGATGCAAAGATGAATTGTTTAATAGTGTTGTACAATATGAAACATCATTAATATGCAAGAGGTTCTACCAATGATAGTTACTTAGGAACATAGGGTGCATGTTATGTCTTTACTAATGACCTTCATAGAGTATGAGTGGGGTATGCTAGAGGCTACTAGTTTTTCTTACATTGCATGGATTCCTAAGGTATGAGTTGATAGATTTTTGTTGACTGCACTCGCTTAGAAATGGCATAGTGAGACAAGTACATTTCACATACCAATAGGGGAGATGATAGTGACATTAGAGGATACTTATCAGATACTAGGTATTCTGATTCAAGGTAGGTTAGTCTATTGGTAGAAAGGTCCATAAGATGAGACTCCTTTTAGGATTTTTAGTGAGAGCATGTTCCCATTTGTTAGGAATGGCATTGATGTTGACTATTGCATAGATCTAGAGATAGATTCATTGACTATTATTTTGATGGTGATTATCAGTGGCATGTTGCTACCTGACAAGAGTGAGAGGTTATGTCCTATTAGATTGCTAGATGTTATTGGAAAAATGATGGAGATAAGAGTTTGGTTTGCATGGAGCCCTTGCATTTTAGTTAGTGTATATCATGATATTCACTACTTTGTTTACTCTAGCTGGGTGGAGATATGATCATTGACACTACTACAGGTGTGGTACTAAGAGCACATAGCTATAGAGAGACTAGTTAGATACTCGGTAGGAAGGAGATCTTACTTCCTATTCTTGGCACATGATTCTTGGTGTATTTAGGCCACATTTAGGTGATCTAGAGTTCTATAAGAGAGTTGTGGATGAGCTAGCTGAGGTATAGATTATGTAGAGACCTTATATTGACATTGTTTTTGACTGGCCAAATGAGGAGTTAGATATGAATTATTTGATGACTCCATGCTACATCATTGGGAGACATGTATATATTATTGAGCAGTATAAACCAAATAGATTGATGAGGTAGTTTGGTGTGAGTTAACATATTCCAATTGGTCCACGTGTTTTTGCTTGAATAGTGAATGAGAAGTGATAGTGGGGGACTATGATTGATCCTTATATTACTGATCATAATTAGACACAATTATAGATAATGACATGGAGAGATAGGAAGGATGTTAGAGATGTAGGGGTAGTGTATGGGTAGATAGAGTGGTGGGTGTAGTAAAGGCCATTGAGATTGACATTGGCATACAGACCTCTGAGGACATGGAGGTAGAGCTTAGTAGTGAACCTGAATAGACAACCTTAAGGCACAAGTTTGGGAGCTCAAATTAGGAGGGTTATTTTTGGTGATAGAGGAGGAGATATTGAGATGAGCTAGATGTATGATGTTCCCATTACTTTAGTAGAGGATATGGAGATTATTTGAAAGGTAGGAGTAATGATGGATTTAAACACAAATCAACCAGTAGGTGGAGACACTCCTATTATAGATATAGAGAGGGAGGAAGACATAGGGTATGAGGATATAGGGCATGACATGATAGGTCATGAGGACATAGGGCTTGATATGATAGTATGACCTCCTCATATGGATAGAGGAGAGATCGCAAGATCCTCATGGACTTCAGAGAAGCATGTTTTAATTGAGAAATTATGGGAGGAGATTTAGGTGAGGGAGAGGGAGATTGATGGTCTACATCATGAGGTGAATAGGTTATAAGGTATAGCCTCTAATAGATATGAGTAGGTGGTAGAGATTTAGTGCTTACATGGTGAGATTCATAGATTACAAGATGTTTTAGATGGGATGGATGGTATTACTATGAGGTCAGGTGTTATTACCTATGATACAGAGACATGAACTTTAGATTATACATCCCTTGTATAGAGATATAAATAGGAGAGAGATACAGTGTGGACTGAGCTAACAAAGGTGAGGTTATAGCTAGCTAAGACAAGTCATTTAGCTATTTTGGATAGGGTGATGAGGGATATGGAGCAAGCCACTTATTAGAAGATTTTATATGAGGATGTTGTACCATCACATTAGCATGAGACATCTTTTAGAGATTATTCTATTAGATGATCAGCATCAACAAAATTTGTGTAGCTAGTAGAGTCTGAGAGGTCAGTTGGGCAAGTTTCATGAGGTATGTGACCACCATAGGGTACACCACAATAGCTAGAGCCTTTTTAGAGATTGGATACTCCTTTTGAGGGATAGGTTGAGACTTAGTTTTGAACCTTTATGGATGTATACACATGATGTATCTATTATATAGACATATTTTGATATATATATACATGATGACTTTGGTATTCATAGACTTTGGACATATTGTTTGACTGAGTTATTTGGATATCACTATTTATACTTTCCTACATATTAGATGTATGAAGCATGTATGTAATTTTACTTATTGTTTTTATTTATTTATTTTTATATATGGATGCATGATTTTTATGAAATGAAATGTATGATAATGGATAAAAATTTGCTGCATAATATGGGTTTTTCATTCTTTGCATTGGCATTCCAAAAAGTTTGGAGTATGTTGAGCAACCTAATTTTTAATGTAGCTGTAAAACATAGTATCACCGATGATATGGAATAATCATGATGAATTTTGATGGTATAAGCATGTAAAAAGAAAGGAAGAATAATTTATGTGTTTAATCAAAGTATGTCATGATATAGTCATAACCATACTATGTATGCTTTTGTTACACAAAATAATGTTTTCAACAATAAACAAGAAAATAAAACAATAAGAGTTAATCTAGATAAATAAACAAGATATACATGAATAAAGGCATAAACATAAACTAATAATGGTAAAGGAATGAATATTTCTAATTGATTCAAATGTAAATGAATGCATTCTAAAGAAACAAAGATTTAAAAAACCAAGACTAATAAGATTTACAAAGCTAAAATAACCAAATAAACTGGTAAAAGTTAAAAAGCAACCAAATAAATGGCTAAATCAAAGAAACAAGGGATAAAATTAACCAAATAAATGGCTAAATCAAAGAAATAGAAGATAAAATTAACCAAATAAATGGCTAAGGCAAATAAAGAAGCAAGGAATGGAATAATAATCACATTTTAAGAACAAGCATGAAGACTAGATAGATGAGGAAGAAGCCAAAAAAGACCTAATGATAAAAGATAAGGGGGATGGATGATGGTGAAGGTGGTGGTTGAGTTAACCCTAGAGACCCCATGTCTCGAATCATTACCTATATAATACACTTAGATAATGTCCATGTGTGGATATTAGACCATATGTAGTTCTCCCAAATATCGAAAGTGATGAAAAAGTAGATAGTGGATGAGGTGAACAAAGTGTGTGATAAAAATGATGTGTGGGTGACCCATCCAATGAAAAAATAAATTAAAGGTCAATGGATACCAATGGTTATACTAAATGTTGGTTACTTTTTTTGGATTTGGTTTGTTTTGATTTTTTGTTTTATGAATGTTTTTGTGTTTGTTTTCTGTGATTGTTTGATGTTTTTATATGTTTTTATTTTATTTTTTTGAAATTGCTTTTGGGATTTTTATGAAATATTTGAATGTTTTTGTATTTTACTAACGTTTTAAATAGAAATACTAAGGAATCCACTCTCTCAAACTATGAGCAAGAATATTGGTTGTGCAAATGCAATTACAACTAGGAATTTTGAAAAATGCTTATAAGGGGGGGGGGGGGAAATGACACAAATGGATTTATACAAGTATCATGCCCCTAGGTAAAAGGAGTAGCTATAGATAATGGCTTTTACACATGATGCTATAAGAACTAGTTTTCAATAAAAACACTTTATATAAGATTTAGTCAAATAAATTGATCATTTGTTTTACTGGTAAAGCTTAATCATTTGCGTACATACCATATGGCTCTCAATGTGCAGAGAGATGAAGTTGTGTTGGTCAAAATTACTTTTCAAAATAATAATGACAAGGTGCTTATAAATAAAATTAAAGTGTGCATTATTACTTTTTATTTATGAAAATACTATCTTTATCTAATTTATCTTGAAAAAACAAGATTTTGATAGATTTGGTAACTAAAAGAAAGTTATCCTCTCTTTATTAGCATAGTCATATAAACAAGCTACTTTTTGGAAGAATTACTTTTTCTCTTTTTTTTTTTGGTTTTGTTTTTTTTTCTTTTTGATCATTTATTCACTTTTTATTTTCTTTTTGACCCCCAATATATAATCTCATGTGACCAAGAAAACACATGGGCTTATCACCAAATATTATAACAAGGTGAATAAGGATATCTCTCCCCAATTCTAATCCTTTGAAACTAGAAAGATGTGAAGGCTCATCACCAAAGATCAATGAAGGGCAAGAAATATTGATTTTTTATTTTGATAAAAAAATTGTCATATGGATGTTTTGATTTATATGGGTAAATCATACTTCCTGATCATGGTCCCATGTAACTAGTAAGATACAAGGATGCATCATCGAAGACAATGATAGGCAAGTAACTTTTCCACTTTTTTTCTTGTAACATGTTTGGAATGTTTTTTGCATTTTTGAAAGGAGAACGTAAGAATAAAGGAGACTATCATAAGATATCTTTAAGATAAATCTAACTAGCTATTATGATCATAAATAATGATGATTGTGATTAATTTACTCATAAACACCTAAATCAAGACTAGCTTTAGTATGATGATTGATGATTGATGTATGATGATTGTGATGTATAATGATTTTGATTTTGTAAATTTGAGGTGATATCTTGAAATAATAATATGGATAAGATGCATTTTAAAGCTTTATTATTATGTAAACAAATGACTAAATGATTACTAAACACAACGTATGATATATAAAAACTAAACTTACATGATGACAAAATGACATATTTACGAAATGCCCCCAAACACTAAGGTAATACTGACGAACAAAAAACATGTTTGATATGAAAAATTATTATTTTTTGTCTTTTTATGGTTTTATGTTTTGTTTTTTTTGTTTTTTGGCATTTGTATCCTATGAAGGCTATAAAACATAGTATACACATGATCTCCTAATTTCACCCCATACCAACTCTAGGTAAATGATGTTGTTTAAATTGGATTTCCTCATCAATCTCTACTTCAGTCCTATTATTAACTCAGAAGATAACATGACCAGGATGAGGCTGTTGAACCCACCAAGTGTTACTAGTAAACCACCTGAAAGTCTTTCATTATTAGGGAACCCTTGTTGGATAAAAATGTCTAAGTGCAGATTTTGTTGGCAAAGCTCGGTAGTAACTTTAATTTGTCTTGAAAAGATGTAATTGTCAAAGAAACCTACATTGATGTGCTTTATGGTAAAACTAAACTCTATAAATCTTCTAATGGTTTGTCTAACCACCATTGAATGTAGACATCTTTATCTATAGGTATTACAAGCTAAATTATTTAAAAGGATCAAGCACCATGGACTAATCAGTTCTCCATACATACAAAAACCAATATCTCTTATCCAACCACCATGGATTAAGCACCAAATACTATAGAAGTTGAAGTAGGATAGATTTGTGTTGACTATTCTTAATTCCTTTGTGAATGTAGAATGCTCAAACCATATATTATGTGCTTCAAAATTGATCTCAAAGTGAGAATCTAACTCACTATAATTCCATTCCACTAATGCAATATAATAGGTATGAAATATTAGAGTTAGGATTATTTTTTATAAGATTATAGGGAGATCACTATGTGTTGTGTCTCACCTCACTGATAGAATGTGTGTAATAGTTTGGGTATGACTATCTTCAATCAATAGCGAACCAATTCTTTGATCTATGATTGTTTCATAATTCTCCCTTGGAGCCTCAAGTAGTGGTTGATGTAGTAATGTTTATCTTAAAGGGATGATCTCATGAAGATTGATAGATGTGATGATTGAAAAATTCCCATGAGACTAGTCTAATGGTATCCTCTGTTGTGGGTTCTAGTAGACATGTACAAGTAACATAATGTTGATAAGAAAAGGAAGAATAGTGTTGATGATGATAGAATAAACTATTGTGATATTATTGATTATGTTAGTAGTAATGATGGATGAAGATTCTTCTCTTTGTATAATATTATTATTTTTTTCTTCATTTATGTCTACTATTAAAATGATGGTTGGCACTAAAGAGTACATTGAATTTTATTTTAACTTCAAGAGAAATCAAATATCAGATTTTGACAGTATCTTTTCTTGAGGCCAAATTATGGCTAATAGGAGAGTTTGTTGAATTGTCTTCACACCATACCTCTTTGTAACTACTCTTTTGGAAATGTTTGACTTTGGATTAAGAGATTTTCGGTATAGTGGAATTTTGGGTGGTGATCTAAAATAATATGTTTAGTCTACTAGTGGATTGGGTAATGTCTTTGTGTATATGGGATGTTGGTCAAAGGTAGGTGCTTGGTTGTAAATAGTGGTTTGATGGATAATGGATGAACGTTCCCCATTTTGAATAGGATGAAGGACAATATTATTTGGTGATGAAGGGAGCTCTTGACATGCTTTTAAGGTTAGCTTATCAAGTATGAAAAGATGTAGATTATGTTAAATATATTCTACATCTTCCATTTCTTGTCTTGCTTGATAGGAGAGGTGAGAATTATGATCTATGGATGGATAGTTATGCCTAATATACTTAGCATCTAATATTTCTTAATGGATATGAGCTTCATAATCAGTAGATGAGTAATAATTTAATATAGGCATATTAGTGGCATAAAGATATTATGGTGAAGTGTTCTGATTTCCATTTATGGGAAATAGAATAGAAAAAGTGGATTGGATATGGGAAAAGTGACTGGTTGGATTCACATAAAATTAGGGATTTGAATCTTGGGACAAAGTGTATGTGAAACCAAATGGTTGATTTTTTCTATTGTGAAAAGATTGGTTTTGATGGATGTTGGAAGATGAATTTGAATAAAATTTGTTTGGGCTTGCTTCATTTGGAATTTGACTAGTGGAAGCATTTTGATATATGTGGGTTTTGGAAAATGGTGATGAAGGTGGACTATAAGATTAGTCCATGGTAACACCAAGGTTTGAGCCATATGGATTTATATGCATGGTTTGATTTTGGTTAGGTGATGTTTGGTAAGGAGATGACATAGGACTATTTAGAAAATTTTAGCCACTATAATCAGGGGAATGGTTTGATCCTATCCCTATATGAGAATTCTATCCCAAACATAAATTTGAATATGAGGTGGTTTGTTAATGGGCATTAAATGAATAATATAAAGAGTTCAAATATCCATCCATATTGTAGCTTAATTGGTTAAAATTAGAGTTTGAATGCATATTCAGACTTGGGGTTTAGTTGGCTTGATAGCATACTTGATTCAAAGGTGAGCTGAATCAAAGTTAGGCAAATTAAACTCTAGATTATAAAATGGGATATTATGATTTGAAACAAATTAGGATTTTTATTATTCCAAGAGGTCATGATTCTTTTTACAATGGGAAAACTATTAACAAAGATTTTTAGAAAAAAGATCTAAGACTCACACCAAAAAAATGATAAAAAGAAACAATTTTCATAAAAAGGATAAAAACTAGGCAAAAAGGTTGTTGAACAACTGTTGGCATTTTCATTATCACTTACTCATTCATGCTGTCAACTACGGCCTAATGTTTCAAGGTGCTAACCATGGAGGATCCTACCATGCACATGGCCCCCTAAGTTTGGTTTTGAGGGTGTGGGGAAAGTAACTTCTTGACGCTAACCACTAACCAATGTACCAAATTTGAATGGCAAAGAGGAAATCTTAGGATTAAGGTATATACGAGCTCATATAGGGGTAAATAAAACCATGGAAGATATTGATATGTAGACACACACTATTGGGTCTTATCCCAAAGTGCCCAACATAGCCATATAGGTCTCAATGTGTTGACAATTAGCAATACCAAATCTCAAATCAGATGTTGAAACCCTAGGTATTAGAGCATTAAATCCCCTCACGTCATGGTGTTCTTAAAACAGATAATCACTTAGGCAATTAAAATAGTTGGGTCTCAATTTATATACCCCATCAGAAAATGGGGTTTGGCCTATTATGTGGTGGTGAAATCCATGATCAATAGAGCTCCTAATAAAATAAAAATAAAAATTTAATACTTGTTTTTTATTTCCAAGTATCGACACCAGTGTGACACCAAGGAAACAGCATACACAAGATCAACTAGGGTAATAAATAAGTTACAAGATTATTTTTGATTTCAAGGTATCATCACCAAAATGATGCCAAGGAAAGATCATACACAACCTTTGCAACCAAAAAAGATGAAAAATATAGAAAATAAATTTACTCGATAGAAAATAAAGTGTTATTTAATTACTAGGAATGTAAAAGATCAAAATAAAAGGCGTTAGTGAAAACAAATAAATAAAAATAGTTTAATTTTTTTTTGCTTTTTGCAATTTGTCTTTGGCTAGAATTATATCAACAAGGTGTTAGTTTGTTTTTCTTGGGTTGAATGATAAGATAACCTATAAAAAGAAACAAAAAACCACAAAAAACAAGCCTCTGTGATGAAATCAAAATTACACAGTCAAATCAGAACAGTAAAATTACAAATGATCATGCAAAAAAAAGACAAAAAATAGGAAAGCTTACAAAAACAAAATTGCTATTATGCTTAATTAAATTGTTTTTAAGAAGCATGAAATCACTGTTAAATGAGATCAATACAAGAAAATACAAAATCATTAACAAAAATGATGAAATTGCTACCCAAAAACATGAAATTATTACACAAAAAGACAAAAATCATTGCAAGTTAGAACGATATCACTGTTGTCTTACAAAATCATTGTTCACTTAGAAAAAGTGGAAAAATCAGTTTTTGGTCTAATGAAATCGCTGAAATGTATTTTAAAATCACTATTATGTAGTAAAAATGCATAGCTAAGCATGAAATCTGAGATAGCAACTTGTAGTCCATACCAACTCAAAAACAAGAGAGATTAAATGCAAAAGATAGCTAAAAAAAAAAGATTAAAAATTGTGGGAAGGTCCCACCAAGTGTGCTAGAAATGTATGAATTAAAAATGTAAAGAACAAAGAATAGAACTATTCTAAGCTAAAATTCTACTAAAGCTAGACCAACAAAAGTCAAAAACAAACAATCAAAAACTTTAATAGTTTAGATACCAGAATCTTCCATTGTGATTCAAATATGATTTGCTCTTATCAAAATGTGATGCTCACTCCTCCAACGCAAAGGTAAAATGGGTAGTGTTTAAATGCAAGATTGACTTTGATTTGCTTTGATTTTACTTTTGATCTCTCAAGATTGTGATTGATTGCAATATTTTTTACTTTAAAAGAGGATGGATGAAAATGGAGATTTTCAAACTTATTTATAGAAGCTTGGATTATGATCCAATGGTGGAGGATTAATTTCACTTTTTCAAGGTTTCAAATGATCAATGATTAAGGATGAGTCCTCATCCATGAGGATAGGAACTATTTCAACCAAGTGGAGAAAAAAGAGGGGTTGGTTAGCTGACTCAACAAGACTTTGTCAAATAGATTGACAACTCAGTGGAGGAGTCATAAGAAGTGGAGACTTTTGTGTATTTTGTTTGGATGAGGGAGAGAAAAGTGGGAACATTTTAATTAGTAAATTAAGGATTTTAAATAATTAAAATAAATAATAAAAGGGCACAATTAACTTTTTCAAAAGTATTTAAATTAATCAATTAATTAAATTAAATTTAGGAGGAAATGTTAATCATTAAATAAATAATAATGATTAATAAACTTAGGAAGGATGATTAAATAAATTAAGAAGAATGATTAAATAAATTAAAGTGCATTTTGACACTAAATGAAATTTAGGTGTCTATATTGGGTCTCCTTCTATTTATTCCATTATTTCTATTTTCATGGCTCTTTCTAACTCTAAAGTTTTCTTTCAATCTCTCTTCTCTTGGGTTCTCCATTCTAAATCAGATTTAAGTTCTATCTACTTATTGTCTTACCATTCACCCTTCTATCACACACATCCCCATGACACCTGAAGTGACTACTCCATGTTGTATGGAATAGGCACCATGGCATTTTCTATGGCTAACATTTTTTTATCAATAATGGGATTAGATGCAAAAATTTACCTCTTATCCCCTTAATAAATAGATCCTTTACTGCTTCAAAATCTATATAACCTTGTATTATGAACTCTATTATGTATATGGCGATGGTAGCAGTTATCCAACGATCAATTACATGATTCTAACTAGTATCTAGATTCTACAAACCACTCTACCTTCTCTTCAGTCCATGCAATAGCATTTCTAGCTCTAAATCAAAAATAATGGTTTCCAAAATGAGCCAACCAAGTGGCTAGTAGTCCAAGCAATTTGCACCAAAAGATCTCATAGTTCTTGCCATATATATGTTCTTGTATAATTGATTTCATGGTACACCCTATCCTTTTTGCTTCTCTCTCTATCAAATTATGAATCTTCTATTATAACCAACTTTCTACCTCTCTTTTTCTAGGTAACCATAAAAGCATATCTTTAGCTAGTCAGGTTTCATGTTGATTGCACCATTATTAGTAGAGAGGTTCCTTGAGTTTCACTAAAACATGCTAATTATAGTGATATTTGTGTGATTTAGCTAAGAAACTATAGTAAGTTGAAGGTAAGTGTATAATCTCAAATTATAAAGTGATATCATAGATGTTTAACTAGAAATAATATACTAGTACATAAATCATATGTAATTATATAGTAAATAGAGTTGTCATAGAATAAATACAATTAGAAATCATTTTCACACATAAAATATTATAAAACATAGGCTTAAGTACATAAAATACCATAAAACAACTTTGTGAGTATATATTATATTATTGTAGCAACTAGAACCTTCATTATATATATCTGATTAGAACGTAAGGGTCTAATACAATCTTTATAATGTTATTAGTCACTAAAATATCCTGCCAACTGCTTAACATTCCTACAACCAATAACCCACTCTATTACAATTTAAAGACTATATATAATCTGAATGTTGTATTGTTATAACCTATGAATATATTCTTAATGCATAAATTTGTTAGATCAATATATTTCTTCATAACTCCATGTGTTCAAGAGAAGATTGAATTAGACTTAATCATGAAATAGCCTAAACTGACTACATAATAAAAAGGACAATGTGGTTCTCATCCACGTGTCACATATATTTTCCTAATGGTTTGATACTTTCACATTCACTTGATAACATTTATAATGGGTTGAGTGAAGGTTCCATTAACAACTAGTCAAATATCCTCAAATTTTAGGTGTAATTTTACCTTAGTTTTCCATGCAACATAATTGTTACCTTAAAGAAGTTGTATATCTGGTAGAACAAATATTGGTCCATTTCTAACTATTTTGAACAAACTATATATGAGAGATGGCTTGGTGCCTTATCACTCCAAAATATTTCCCTTTCTATATACCCTTAGTATAATATACTAGACCTCCTTATATACATGTCCTTTTTATATACTCATCAGTATGTGGAAGAGACTCATCATTTCTATATACCTAGTGGTACATGAAAGAGATGTGAACATATCTAAGAGAGAGTGGTATATGGTACATAGATAGTACATGAAATGGATTCATCCTATCAATGATACTTGATTAGAAATAAATCCTTAAAGATGGGTCTAATTTCTCTATATACACATTCTAGCTTCCAAGATTTATGTGGAATGATAGTGGTGAATGGGTAATGGAGATAAAGGTAGATGAAAAAAATGATCCCTACTTCTCCCCAATGAATTATAGGGATGATGTCACAAACATCATTATTATAACTATGTTAGGTGATAAATTTAGTAGTTTAAAATGTGATGACTTTACTCATAATTGTGAATCAAAGACTTGATTAATATTGAACACTATTATTGTGCAACATGCATTATTTTGTAGATTATAAAAATCCCTAATTTCTCTATGTTATGCTTTTTTTAAAAATAGGAAAATAATTAACTCTTTAAAACTATGAGATCTGGAATAAAATTATTTTGAGTGTTTTCATAGGCATTTTCACCCAATGTATCAAATCTTTGGCTCTTGGGTAAGCATTATTTTTGAGATACTCAATTAATTTCATTACAAGGGCTCACAAAGGTAAAAAAAAATAAATCTTTCTAGATTTAAATTTTTTTCAAAAAATAAGAATTGTACAAAAATAATTAAAGGGTTTGTTTATGCTAGAAGTTTATACATGCTTACAATTTTTTAGGTAATAATTCAACTTGGAGCTCTAAATATCATGTTATTATGATTCTATGTAAGTTTATCAAAAAATAATTAAATTTAAAAATATATAATATTTGTATAAAATTAATTTAAATGGTTTTTCAAGGTTGACAATATAGACATTCAAGAAAAAAATGGGTTATGGGTTTTCATGTTTTTTTAGATATTAAATTATTGAGCTTCTCACAGTCTCTTAAGGTATTATTTTTCTAAAGTTTCAATTGGTAAAATTAAAAAATAAAATATATTTTATATTTTACCAATTCTTATTTATTTGACTTGAATTGATGGGCACTCTTCCCATGTAATAAATGTCATGCTTATGTTGTGTTGAAATTATTTGTTGAAGCTTTGACTGAGAATGGTGCTCCTTTGTATGATTGGGTGCTTCTCTTTTTTGGTTTTTGCTTATCAAATATGCAAATTAAAAATAAACATGATGCTTATATTTATGTTGTTTCTTCTTTGCTTTGATGAAGCTTCACTTTGTAGATCTTTGCCTTATTAAAAAAATGAAAGTTTCTTAAAATAAATGAACATTTCACTACTTCTGTTGTTTCTTCTTTGCATTGATAAATATTTACTCTCTAGATCTGTCTTACTAAAAAATAATAATAATGAAAGCCTATTAAAATAAATGAATGATTCATTTTACGTGAATATAAATAATGAAAGAAATAAACATATTGTGTGTTCATTGAATCTTTCACATGGAGTTCCTGAGATTCCTCTTAATTTCTTCTTCTCCTTATTATTTCTTCTCATCTCCAATCTTGTTCAAAATAACCTGATCTAACACCAAATTTTGACTTAAAAAAATATGATTTTATTCACATCTAAAATATAATGTTAAAATTCATTATTTATACAAGAATTAAACTAATAATTGCTCTTATGATTAAGGAGACAAAATCTAACAACTTACTAAAAATAGTTTTAACTAATCATATTCTATGGGAGTTTATTAATATCTTATCAAACTCATGACAATATTCTAAAAATAGAAATATGTGTTTTAATAACTTCACTTACATAGTTATTCTCTATAATGAATTAACCATTGTTTATTTAATTAATCTATTAAGGATCTTATTGGAAACCCTAGCTCAAAATAATAGGGTTTTATATTTACTCATATTTAGTAACCTAAATTCACATACTACGAGGGCCTAAAAAAATGCAAGGGTCCTTGAGAGCACAAAATAGGCAAATATTTTGAGGAATCATAATTAGTGGGGTATATCAGGGAAGGGAACCCTAAAAGTAAGTTAGAAAGGAAACTTATAGTTGTGTGGTCTATAACAGGGAAATAAATGGGTGAGAGGCCATGCCATGTAGAGGAAAGAGGGCCAAGATATACCCTAAGGGATATTTTATAGGTCATATGAGGGGATTTTTAAATAGGGTAAGATCTAACTAAAAGTAGAGCTTCAGAAAAGCAATATTTTTTTGGGTGCCCTATATATTAGAGTTTAAAGCAATGAAAAATAAGGCCCTAAAAGTGTAGGGACTATTGGCACACCCCATGAGATGATCATAATAAGATATTTTTAAATAAAGGTTACTAAATATCTAAATTAATTTGAAGAATATCATATGTGACTTGTTAGAGATCCACTGCGTCAATCAAGACTAGGTCTCTAATTAAACCCCCAATCCTTTCTAAGACATTAGTCTAAAAAAATAAAGGTGGAAGACTACATAACCAAAATTAGACTAAAGTTAAAATGCATTCCACCTAATAAAAATTGAATGGGGCTCCCAAGGTTGTAATTATAACACAACATTTTAAAAATCCATAAACCTCCCATCCCAACATTGTTGCATAATTATTTAGAGTAAAATGTTACTTTCAAAAGACATTCCATAGAATATCAGCAACATTGTGTTGGATTGGTTATGTTCATACTACCTAGTGGTTTGAGTTATTTTCAAGCCATTTTTGTCTTAGTTGTGTCCATACCCACTCATGGAGTTAAGCTTGATTTAGAGTTTGTTATAGTTATTAGATTGTTGAGTGCACAAACATTATTTGGTGTACACCTATTTAGACAATTCAAGCTATTTTGAGTGGATCACAATAACCAAAATGTTGTTTTGAAACCTAATCATTTTTATATTTAGTAGGCACTCTTTATGCTTCTCCTAAGCCAATGGTAGAGAGAGAAAAGAAATGGATTGTATATTAATTTTGAAGCAATAATGAGACTACTTGATTATTACATGTAGGTTATTTGTATGTATTGTGCATGTACAATGCTCTATTTTTAATCTCACTAGTTGTGGTAATGGTTTGTTTATGAGGTTCTAGTTGTTGAGAGTTTTCTCAACTTCAACATGGTATTAGAGCAGTCTTCATGCATCCATTACTTAGCCATTTATATTACAAACTCTATTTGATTTGTTTGTTTCTTTACATCTATGTGGTGGGTTGTACCATCATATTTTAACATTTTTTCTACTTTTCTATCGTACATATTCACAAATTCATATCTACATTTTTTGTAATTACCATTTGAATAAGTCATACATCTATATCAGTATTATGCAAAAAAAATGATTGGATTTGATTTTGTAATCATTTTAGCTTAGAATTGATTTATAATGTACTTTTGCATTGAATGGAGGTTTTATTCATCCACAACCATGATTTGCATATACGGATCAGTTTTCATGGTATGAATTGCTTAGGCTTTGGGTTAGACACATCTTGAGACAATAAAAATTTTACATACACAAATAGAGTCATTTTGTGAGTAAATAATGGAAACAAGTCATTATTATGGTTTTACCACACATTGAGGCCTTTAAATGTCAATGTAATCAATGGCTTAAGGCTCATAAATTACCATGGTCTATTTTTTTTCAACAAAAGTTAATTTTCACCATGTTTTTGAGTAATTTTGATTCTCATGGCCTTTCCACAATTGAATGTCCTAATGAATTCTCTCTCCATCATCATTTATGACTCCCTCCATGTGGTATGCTCCTATCATGTTTATTTGTTATAGGAATGGCTTGGATCTAGTTTTTTTCAAAAATCCACAGCTTGTCTTCTTCCTTTCTTCACATAGGGAGATCAATCCATGGCTCCTTTGATGAGAGTAGGGAGGAGGAAAAATGGTATTTAAAAAAGTGGTAATAGGACTACCTAGTTCAATCAAAAACACTACTATAATGGCATGTCAAAGATGGATCGACAATGAAAAGGTTTCTCTACTTCCACAACTTGAGTAGCCCACCCAAGCTACAAACACTACTATCCAACTTTGCCTACTCTTTTTGTGACCTATGAACATTATAATTTTGGTGAAGACCAATTATGTTATAATACTAGCAATTTTATAAATGCATATTTATGATCCTAATGATTATTTTCATGCCAGTTAAGTAATCCCATAGAATGACATAAGAGAATCGAGAATGGGCTTGAAGAATACTAGATCTAGGTTTGCTTCATGCTTGTTTAAAGTGCCTCTCATGGTTATCCCCTCGTCATCACATAACTCCATCTAAATTTGTACTAGTCCTCCCATGGGCCTTTACACTTAAGTCAATCCTTCCCTCATTGTGTACAAATTACCTTCCCTCATCAGTCAAAGGTATATCCTTTTTATTGGTTTCAAACTACCAATACTTGTCCATAATACCACTATCTCGGTCATGGTTTCATAAAGGTTTTAATTTTTAATTTTATTTAACTTAACAAGCATAATTTTCAAAATAAATATCATGTTTATATGTATTCTTGAAGCCATCAATAGCCACATTGGCTATATCCACTTTTATTAAAACATTATTTTAAAAAGAGCAGCCATTTGGATAAGTGATGATTTAATTTATTTGGATACATTTTGTTTTGTGGTATACATCACTTAGTGGGATTATTAACCTTTGAAAAAATAGGAATTTTATTAAAGTGGTAGCAAAATTCTAAAGTGGCATTATATTGTAAGTGGAAGGGTCATTATTTTTTAAACAAAGAGGTGTAGCTTTCTTGTAAATGGCCATTGTTTTTTAAACCTTATTAAAGGGGAAATTTTTATTTTAATTTTGACCAATTAATTATTTTACCACCTGTACACCTTCCATATTGATTTCAAAGATAAAGGGTGACATCTAGTCTCATAGGAAGTCAAACCCCCTCATAGGTAACAACAAACTTGTTTATTTCTCTCACCTTCATTCTTAGAGGTCACCTTTTATTGCATTTTTACCGTATTGTCACACTTTCCATCACACATTATACTCCAATTTATTTTTTGGATGCATTTTTGGCTATTACTAACATCTTTTTTTAATGTACATTGTACATTTTTATGCCACTTATTGTACTCACAAACACATTTTTGGTGGTAATCATCATCTATTTTTGGGACTAAATTTTTTTTCTCATCTAGATATTTTTCACCTTTATTTATTTTTCATGTTTTTGGGTATGGATTCCTGTATGTTTTAACTCCTCAACTCTTCCAACTACACAACATGGAAAACCAAGATTTAGATGTACTAGCAGATGAAAGACTTGTGGAGGGTTATGCTTGGTGACTTTCCCAACTTTATAAATGAGGAATATATTGTGTGTATTGCATCCTTGTAATATGAGTCACTTTGTTTCATTCACCTCCCTATTTTTGATAGTTTATAGTCTCACAATTTACATGCCATGTCACCTAAGGAAGCTTCAGATGTTATTTTAGTATTCTTTTAGGAGGTCAATTCAACTCTAATTGTTCCTCTTCATTCTCCTCCTTCTTATAGTGAGGATTTTTTTGTTGGTGACATTTTTAATGTTCCTCCACCATCTTCTCATATTTTTGAGAATGTAATTCTTGATGTTTATATGCATGAAGAACCTTTGACATCCTCTCCTTTTGTTGGTTCTTGTCCTCCTTCCATTGTTAGTGGGGACTTATTTCTTGATTATGAGATACTAGTACCACCTCTTCCTATTGCTCATGTTGTAAATTTGTTTATTGGTTTTCACTTGGATGAGGTATTTACACCTCTTCCACATATTGATGCACATTTTTATTTTATGAATATTGACCTATTCTTGATTCTAGTTTGATTATTGATAGTACCATGCCAGACCCTGATTAACCCATTGATCTTATGGCCTATTACCTAGCACTTCAGGAAACAAACATGAAACTAATGAAGCATAATTATTTTTTACACTTCCTAATTCACAAACACTATGCCATCATATGATCTCTATATAAGAAACTAGTTGGTATACAACATTAGAGTGATATGTTTAACACTCGTTCCCTTATACCTATTCTACCATGTAATGTTACTAAATCTAGTACACATCCACTTGATGTAATTTTAAAATATGATCTACTAAATCCTGAGCAACCCATTGTTCATGTTGATCTTCTTATTATATTTGATACTTTTGTGCCTACTATTGTTGCACACTTTTCACATCCCACTCCAATTCCACCTGCATGATTCACTAATTCTTTTGAGAAGCATACCACTGCTTTTGGATCTTTCATACTTCATTCCATGTGTCAAACTACTAGAATTATGGGAATTGGTAAGAATACATAGGTTATTTATACTCCTATATATCCTATTACATGGATTGATCGATATGGCATTGGTTATAATGAATATGTTTTGAAGGGATCATTTGATGATAAAGTTCCATCCTTTGTTCATTCCACTCTTCATGAGGATAATGAGCTACATATGAGTTCTTATGCACATTCACTCAAGCCTGATAAACTTGATATTATAGTGGTCACACATGATCCACCTAACACTTTTTTGAATGTTACCTTGCATTCTTATACTATAGAATTTGCACCCACTCATATGCAGGCATCTTCATCCACCATTCATGTTCATTTGGGGTGGATTTCTAACCTTTCTTGGTGACATCAACAACATTCTTTAATAGGACTCTATCAATGAGCTTCCTCCACCACTCATATTCTTTAATTGTACATTGTTACTCATATGTTTTGATGCTCCTTAATCTTCTGAGTTATTTTTAGGTAGATTTGTCTTTGGGAATACATATTTCATTTCACATATGGCATCTTTGATAGCATATATAGTTTCTTTCAATTGGTGATATATTTTATTAGATAGGACCTAATTTGTAGTCACACTTAGATTCATGAAGTTTTTTTCCTTTGTATGTATATGCTACATATTGAGCACTTACTTCTTTAGTTATGTGACTCTCCCATCACCACCAGGGACATATTATTGAGAGACTTGTATATGTATATTTTATGTTGACATTATCTTTTAAATTTATAATGTAACTTGTTCTCCTTTTGAAGAGTAACTAGTCTGGTGAAGCCCAATCTCAGTGTTTTAGTAGTGGGATTGACCTACTCATATAGATATTTTGAGTCACTACACCCATTTCAACATTATGGGGGTGTGTGTGCACATACTGCTTCAGGTGTCATGATCCCTTTTATCCCTTGGCCCACCACAACTCTTTAGTATGTAGTTGAT
The DNA here is from genome assembly GCA_037957365.1 of Torreya grandis. Classification (NCBI taxonomy): domain Eukaryota; kingdom Viridiplantae; phylum Streptophyta; class Pinopsida; order Cupressales; family Taxaceae; genus Torreya; species Torreya grandis. The sequence goes on along the minus strand of JARHVA010002593.1, from coordinate 589,789 downwards.
TGAGTTCATTTTTATTTGATGGGATTCACTCCATCAAGTTCACCTATTATAACATTATGTTGAGCCTTTGAGTCATGCTTCTTTGGATACCTTGTAATATAAATTCTCTACTCTACTCTTGTTATGGTTTTACTAGTTTTTAAGCACCTTACTATGACACATTTCATCCATCATGACTATTTTCCCCTAATTTATTTATCATTCTTTTATTGAGTGAACCTCTTACAATATACTAGTTCCTAATTAACTTGGTAATTATGGTGACTCAACACCCATGTATTCCAGTAAGATGGATTAATTACCATAAGGATACTTTGTATTTCATTATGAATTTTTACATGGGTACCTCATCAGGCCTAATTATTAGGACCCATTTAGTCTCTTTCCTTTCTCTTTTCTCACTCCCTATTTTGCACTTAAGGGAGGGTGGTGGAATGGTTGTGTTCACACTGGCTATTGGTTTGAGTTCTTTTTAAACCAATTTTATGTTGGTTGTGTTCACACCCACTCATGAACTTAAGCTTGATTTGGAATTTTTTATAATTATTGGATTGTTGAGTACATAAATAATATTTGGTGTCCACCTATTTAGGTAATCCAATCTATTTTGAGTGGATCACAATAACCAAGTGGTTGTTGTGAAACCAACTCATTTTATTATTTAGTAGTCACTCCTTGTGATTCTCTTAAGTTGGTGGTAGAGAGAAAAGATATATATTGTATATTCATTTTGAAGTAACAATGAGACTAATTGATTACTTTTCATAGCTTATTTATGTGTATTATATGTGTACAATGATTTGTTCTTTAGCTCACTAGTTTTGGTAATGGTGTTTGGATGAGGTCTTAGTTTTTGAGAGTTTTCTCAACTTCAATAGTTTGACCTCAAAATTTATCCACAAATTTTTAATCTTGTATGCAAGAGTGGATATAATTAGCCATACACTAGTAAAATGACCTACTAATGTTGTTTTTCAACATCTTAGGCTTCAAGACTCAAAATAGAATCCTCTAGCTCCATACTCTTATATATGATTATGATTTGGAATAGTTAAATACTTATAAATCTAGATTGTTTGAAGGTGTTTAGGCAAAGGAGTAACAAACACAATCCTAACCCCAAAACCTATAACACATTTAGATCCATTAAAATACTTGGTCCATATGTCCTAGTTGATATTATAAGAAGTAAATTTGTCTCAAATTTTGGTAGTGATGGGTAGTGAATCATGCAAAGGGGTAGTATCTATTTGATCTATGATAGCTTACCCTTTAATAGACTTTTACAAGATAAATGTAAATCAAACTCAGTAAGACATATTACCCATTTTTTTATACACCTTGATAGTCGAGGCTTTAATATAAGAAATTTGAGTGGATCAAGTTTAATGATGACATGAATCTCATTATGAAGTTAAAAATGTTGCATTTTTTTATGGAAAAAATAAGAGCTAAGCATATCTTTTTTATAGTAGTATAACTTTGATCATAATTAAGAAATATGTGATTATTGTAGTAAATAGCTAGTATATGGTCATTATCATCCTATTGTGTAAGGAAGGCACCTAAATCATGATTGGTGGCTGAAATATTTAATAAGGCAGGTTGATTTGAAATGGGAAGCATAATTATGAGTGAATTTATAAAATATTCTTTAATTGCATCAAAAAATTGTTGACATGATTTATCCCATTCAAATTTGGTGTCTTTCTTGAGTCACCTTGTAAAAGATTGTGATTTATTTTCTAATTGAGCCACAAAACATCTAATATTGTGAATACAACCTTGTAAAGATCAAATTTTATTAGAGTAATTGGTGGCATATCGAGTATAATGTTGACTTTATTGGGATCAAATTCAATGCCTCTTTAAGATATAATAAAACTCAGTAATTTTCTTGATGATACTCAAAACATATGTTTTTTTAGATTTAAATGTACATTATATTACCTCATTCTTTCAAATATTTTTCATAAATCAAGAGCATGGTCTTGTCAATGTTTTGATCTAGATAATAAATCATCCAAGTAATATTCAATTATTTTATGTAAGCAATCATAAAAAATATGACATGGCTCATTGATAAGTTGTTCCTAAAGTTTTTAATCCAGAAGGCATGACCTATAACAAAATATCCCCAATGGTGTAATGAATGATGTTTTTACTTGACCTTCAAGATTAATCTTGATTTGTTTATATTTATAAAAACCATCCATGAATTATAACATTTCATATCTTGTGGTATAATCCACAATCATTTCAATGTTGGGTAATAGAAAATCATATTTAGGACAAGCCTTGTTTAAATAATGATAATTTGTTCAACATCAAATATATCTATTAGGTTTTGTCACTAGCATGATATTAAAGGCCCATTAAAGATAATCAATAACTCAAATGAAGCTAACATTTGAAAGTCTTTGGATTTCATCTTTGAATAATAAGGCTACTTTTAGGTGCATTTTTCTTATTCATTACTTGACTCATTTGGAATTTGGTATAGTAAAATATTATGCATTACCACTATTGGGTCAATTCCAGGCATGTCTTTATATGCCAATGTAAATAATAATGGATAATCATGTAAGTTTTTCATATATATTTTCCTTCATCATATTTTAACATAGTTTCTAAGATGACTGGTCGAAGGTCTTTCTCAATTCCAAAATGAAATTCAATTATTTCCTTATCAAGGAAAGTTGATCAATCCTCCACATATGGTGTTGTAGGAAAGTGGTGGGGCCATCTAAATGTAATTTAATTTGATCAATAGTATCATCATCTTCAACAAAATATGCATGTGCATAAATACCATGAGGAAACCATTTCTTGTGGTGAAAGGAAGTAAGATCCACATAGGTACCTAGATATTCTAAAAGAGACTCATCATTTGAAAATGAATCTAATGCTAAAATTTTAGGTGACATTATGTTATAAATGAGCTCAAGATACACTAATAATAATTGAGAAACATGACTGACATGATTATTATGCTCAAAACACGTATGTGCAGTAGGTATGAATTTGATAGGTTGCTTGACTTGATTCAATTTATGAAAGGTGGACTTATCATTAAACCCAATACAAGTTTGTCCCTCATTGGTGGAAGTAGTAATAAGATGGACAATTCTTTGACCATGTACTTAACCATTATCTAATAGTGTAATTATATTTTTTCAAGTATTTAAATCCAAAACCATATTGATTGAAATTGATTGAGGGGTCAACTGAATTTGGTACTAATGGGAGTAAATCTACAAGTGAAATAGATTTTGGTACTCAAGGGAAAAATTATACATATATGGAACATTAATATTCTTAGGATGGACCATTGCATAATATTTGAAAGTATTTTAATCCAAAGGACATACATACATATATATATACACACAAATACACACACACACACACACACACACACACACACACACACACACACACACACACACACACACACCTTGATAATTGAAATTAAGACATGTATGTAATTTATAAGGGATGGCATTCATGTCATGAATCCAACTTCAAACTAATAAAATATTGTAATTAATATCATTAGGAATAACTTGGCAAATAATGGCAAGAGTACATGGGCCCAAAGTGATATTCAATGTAATTTTCCCAAGTACTTGGCATGGAATGTTATCAAATCCACAATTTTCATATTTGAATGAGTTAGATCTTTTTTCATTATGCCAATTATTTGAGGAAATATATGTTACAAATGTTTAGTCTTAATCCATTATCGACAAGTAATATTTTTACCACTTTCTTTTGTAGAAAGACTTGAATATACAAACATAAATACTAGTTGATAATATGCTTTGGGGGAAGATCTTTTTTGAAAGAAATACTTTCTTCTATCCATTGGATAATATTAATAATATAATATACATAAATAGGTTTAACATTGTTAGGTAAGCATGTATTATGCAATGCCTCATATAAGATATCTATTTATATCAGTGTTATTTAATAGAGCTCTAGCAATGGAATTTTTGCATTAGTACTCTTTAATCAATATAAGATGTCAAATCCTTTAGATTAAGGAGTTTTCTCCATTTAGTATTAAGAACATGAACATTTTAGGTTTATTAATAATAAAAGTTTGCTTACATGATTTTTGGCACTTATTAGTTATGGGGAGCAATTTTGAATGAATATTATAACAATATGAAGTATAATATAAATGTGGTTGTGATTGATCTAATGTTACTTTTTGAACATCATTGAATCTTAACCATGTACATATCATGAATATCATCTTGAAAAGTATGATAATATTTTTCAATAAATTCAATAGTCATATGTAACATATAAAAGAAACGTTCATCCATTGATCCCATTACGAATCAATGAAGCTAATGACTATAAATATAATACAAGTAAAAAAACAAGTTATGAATGGTGATCTAGGAAAGGGTTTGAATGATTATGTGTGCTCTCAAATATACTTGTTCATTCATAGAGTAGTGTCATCCCAATGCTTCAAAGCACTAACTATAGAAGCAAAGTCATGTTTGGAGGCCACTATCTCATCTATGAGGGTACAGTGAGATTAAATTCCTTGGGATATATGCTCTTCTCAAGTGAACCACAAATCAAATAGCTAAAAGAGGCTAATTGTGGTATAAATAAGGGACCCTATGCATTTTTAATATATTGTGAGGAATGGGTAAACTTAATTATATATTTAGTGTTGTATAATGGTTTGAGTATTGGGGCAGTACCCCTCAAACCACATTATAGATAAAATAAATAACCATTTAATCCATAATGGTAATCACTAATTAGTTTTAAAACTATTAGAACACATTTTATAAAAATAAGCACAAGCAAATAGAAAATAAAGAGAAATTAAAATCAAAATGTTTGTGTGTGTATAAATCAACAAATGCCAAATTATGGTTGAAAGAAAGAGCTTCAATGTGAGATGTTATTTGAGGTGACAAGATAATTTCATTAGTGCCAGATTAAATCCAAGGTCAAATAAGATTGTATTGTGGTTTAAAATTTATATTTAGGGTCGAAGGTTATTTTATTTCAGTGTCAAAAGCTTAAAAAAAATTATATGAAATCTTGAGACAAAAATCAATCAAATGTCAAGTAATGTCCTAAATAAAATATGAGTTTGCCACAATATTTATTATTCTTTATTATTTAATAAAAAATGATAAAAATGAATAAACTCTTAAAAACTAATTTAGATCTACATAATATATGTAAATGAATTATAAATATAGTAATTTATAGAATTGGAAATGACTTATAAATAGTAAATTGACAAAATATATGAAAACTTAGCTTGGATCTGATTTATTACTAAATGTGGATGGAAACTAGGGGAAAAGGCCTATGAACTATGTCACATTCAAAATTTAAAATTAAAATTATGTTGGGACAAGGCTGTGTTAGGAAGATAAGACCACACTATAACCTTGTCTATTGATTGTGGCCACGTCTTGATTGATTGTGTGATTAATTTGTCAATTTGGGTGCGTGTGCCTATCTGCGATAGTTTTTTGATTGACTATGTGTTCCATTTTTTTCATAAAAGACTTGAAAAATATTAATGTTATCACTTGCATAATTAAAAAAATAGATCAAATTCAAAGGTGTAAATTAGGAAAGGGGAATAACTGAGTTATCTTTAAAAAAACCCATGTAATTTGAGTGTTGCCTACATAGCCCAAAAAGGCCTTAGGCTAATGTAGTTCTCTCTCCTAGAGTGAGTGTGCGATACTTGGTTTTTATGTGAATGAAACTAGATAGATTATTTTGAATGATTGATAATTAGTGTCATTAACCTATAATAAAATAATTTTAGACTTGGCCTATGAGTATTAGAATGCTTTAGAATTTGAATTGTAAATATTAGTGTTACTTTGCTTAATGTGCGGTATACTTACCAAGTGATTTATAGATGTATTTAGAGATGCCTTGATGTGATTATATAGATAAATATTTTAATTATTCACATTAACTAACCTTTATAAAAGTGTGAGAGGGGTAATATGAAACATTTCAAATTAAAAAAGTTACCATTAGAGTGTGGGGGACAAGACCACATGGTGGCCCCATCTGTATGGTGCATTCTCACCTCAGTAGGACAAAGGATATTTAAATCTAGCTAGCATGAGTTTATAGGTAAATTAGGGATGTCTAAATGAGGTTTTAAGTAGTTATAAGATAGTTTTTAGAATAACAAATGCTCTCGTAAAGATTTCAAGTTAATAGAATGTCAAATATACCAAGTAGTATAAGGATGTCAAGATTAAATATTATCAAATACTTAATGCTCAAATTTAAGTATCTACACATTAATATTCAAGAAATATACCCACATTTTGCTTAATTAATCATCAAAAAATAACTAAAAATACTATAATCCATTAATAATCAGTTGTATGTACCTACACAAATCATTGTGTACTAGATTGATGGGCTAAGAGCCTAATATTCTCTTGTACCAATGGAACTTTCTTTTTTTTTTTTAGTTAATCAATTATAACACACATCAATGTTTTTATTTATAAAGGGAATCCCTCTTACCATGTTGTGTCTACTTTAGTGCATCAAGTAACCAAAACTCAAGTGCCCATATCTCATGTGCCATGGATTAGCTAAGTCTCCATCTTATATTATTTAAGATTGATTGTCTTTGTAGATAACATCAAACTGAAACATTTTACCAATATCATAAGCTTTTGATACAAATTTTGTGTATTTTGACTTATCTTTGATGAGACAAAACTTGTTTTCATTTTTTCAATCAAATTCAATCTTGAGATTGTGATTAATTAATTAGTTTAGAAACAATAGATTCTTAGTTAATCCTAGAACATATAGAAAATTTGTGATATTATAAGTGTGACTTATAATAGATAAAGATATGGTAGCATGATGTTAGACATTGTATGAATTATCATCACCAAGAGAGACATTACCATGAGACAATGAATGGTTCAATGTGGTGAACCAATATTTGGTTTTGGTTATGTACCTTATTTCACCATAATCATCATACCAGATAGCATTTATGGAGGTGCCTCTTCATTTTACAAAGTGACATTGATATAAAATTCATCTGGAGTATCATCACCTTTAGTAATGTTACCATGATATTGTGATTAAGAAGGTTTCTTTTTCCAAATTGTATAAATGGTGGCTTTTTCTTCTCTGCATGTGTAGATTATTAATTGTTGGACTTTTTATTACTAGATGAGCCCTATGTAAATGCATTATACTAATAATATTGCAATTCATGGCCTATCTTTCCAAAAATTAGACAAATATTTTGGGAATGAGATTTTTTATCATGTTGGTTTTATTGATTACTTTTCTTCAAATATTATTTTGAAGAATTAATGGGCATTTCCCTTTTGATTCAATGCAAGAGCATGTTCTTCATCACTTTTTTATCGTGTTTGCATGGATTCTTCCTACCAAAAAATGTTAACATTTTTTTCCAAATGTCAATTTCTGATTGGTGACATTTAGTGAAGTCATAAAGAACTTATAGATAGGTGGTAGTGCTTTCAAGATAATTAAAACTAGGGAGTCATCTATCACTACCTCACCCAATGCAAGGAGCAAGGCACATAGAGTTGTAATACAGTGCATGAATGTTTCAAATTTTTCACCTTTGTTCATCTTGAAACAATGAACTTGGATCTAAAGATGTAGAATGGTATTCTTGTTCTTATATATTTAGATGGTGTTGAGTTTATCCCAGGTGTCTTTGGTTGTAGTGGCATTCATAATATGAGGTTATACCTGATCCAATACCCTGAACATGATTATCAACTTTGCATTTTGATTGGATTTATCTAACTTCCTACTAGAATTTTTCCTTAATAATGAAGCTTGTTAAGCTTGTTATTTTGTTCATAATTTTTTTGTGTTATTATCTATAATTCTACCATTTAACTAATATTAGCTTATGGTTAAATTTATTATTTTGGATCTCTTTTTTTGTAGTGGTTTCCTAAGCTATTTATATGGCTCATAATATGCAATAATATTTGTATTATAGTTTCACACAAAATATAATATTTTATTTAGTGTTCATGATTGGAAGAGCTTGGAGAAAAGCTTGTGAGGGAGGAAACATGGAGATTTCACATACCTTGTGTAAAAGAGCCTTTGGTAAATATTCATTCATTGATTTAATATTATTTTTTTGTTGTGGTAGGAGTTGGAGAGGTAAGGTATGGATGGAGTGATAGGAAAGTAAGGCTAAAAGATTATTTTAACTATCAATTAATGAATATTTAAAGTGTGGTGCCTTTATTTAAATATATCAAAGAGGAGTGGTAGATTTTGTCTAAAATTATAATTTAAATAATCTGAGAGAAACATGGTCCTTTGATGAGTACTTTGGTCAATTTATACTAAAGGAGGCATGTGAGTGGTATCCAAAGGAGAAATGTAGTATTCCCTAATGAGGTGTGGATGTTGTTGGGAAAGAATGACACCTTAGTAGACATACAGATCACCTTATGTAAAGTTTTATATAGTTTTTATTATTTTAAGAGGCACCAAAGGAGAAGGATACCAATTAACATTCTAAATATAGAAATTTATAGGCAAAATTAGCCTAAAACCACTGTAGAAAATCCACTACCATATGCAAAAGTGTGCCATACATTGTTGTTGCATGGGTGTTTTTCAATTGATCAATTAAAAGATATAAAAATTTTAACCAAAGTTTTAAATATTTATATAATTTAGGAAAATTTTATTTTTTTTAAAGTTTATTCAAATTAAAATTTATTATATTTGCCTTAGTGACCTTTAAACTTGTCTAAAAACCTAAGATTAATTTAGTAGCCATAAAATTGTAAGGTGAAAACACTTAAAATTTTGCCAAATTGACTCTTTTAAAGTCCTCATCTACATGCAAAAGTATTTTTTTCAAAAAAGTGTGTAAAATTTGAGATTTAATTATTTCCATGTTTTTTAAGTAAATTTATAAAAACTAGTTAATTTAATTTCTCATAATCTGTAAATATTTTTTGCTAAAAATTGGCAATGTTATCTGATTTTAGTGTAGAATCTATGCAAAAGGAAATTTTCTAAAAGAATTTATATTTTTCTTATTTAATTATTTGAGTGAAAAACTAAGTCAAATGGCTAATTTAAAACACTTATTATTTCAAGATTCCCAAAAGTTAGCAGGCAAAAAATTTAGTTGGCGGATTCATAAAATACTTACCATCTGTGAGTATCGAAGTCTTGATCATATTGTACTTGCTAAAGAAGAAGGACTAGATAATGAGACTTATGACTGTGATAAACATCATTGAGAAGACTTAACATTGTTAAAACATTTAGTAGTTGATAAATTTATACCAAAATTTAGAAATGTGCCTATCACATTAAAGTTATGGAAACATCTAACATCAAAATATTAGGCTTTCAAATCTAGAAGGGTGTGTTTAACCCTAAATTAGATGTGATCATGATTGGGTAGATAGGGTTAAGAATATATAAATAATAATTCACAAGGGTGATCATCATACCTCTAGCAGGTTAATTAAATTTTAAACTCATATAAAAATATATACTAAATTCATTAAACTGAGATAGTCTAAAAATAATAAGTATAATTATGTTAAATATGGAAATGAAAAAGAAACAATATAATTAGTTGGTTTTGATGTTAACATAGTTATATATATGGAATAATTAGGAATCAGATTGGAAGAGGATTCTAGAATAGTCACCAAATTTTAAATTGAGTGCTTCTTGAGCCTCAGACACTAACACCAGCCAAGGATGTTAGTGGCAATGCTACTATTTGAACCAAATGTACGTGTCCTATACATAATACTTGATATAAAAATATGTAACCACCTAGATGTGTATGGTATTATCTTCACCCTCATTTTGGTGCATTCAAATCTAGGTCATGAATTATCACTCCTCATGAAATGGAAAAACCCTAGTTATTCACCTTCATAGTGACCTTGGAAAAATGGGTTAGTGGGCACACAGTGTTGAGGTGATCTAAATACCCCTTAGTTAATGAGCACTAACTACATATCCAATACTCTAAATAGGGCCTCAAATTTATGTAGTTATCCCCTATGTGTTAGCTTATGTGTGAATCATGCAATGTGTGATAAGCAAGTACAATAGTGACCTGGATTGTAATTTGGAAAATATATATTTTGGGCTTTTCCTTCAGTACTTCAAACTTGTAGATGTGGTTTCACTACAATTGATATGGAAATAGGAGAAAATAGGGAAGCTTTTTCTCAATTAAATGTTTGATAGAATACTTTTGATAAGTTGCCTTGGTCTTTTTAGGTATTTTCTAGGTGAGGAATGAATGAGGGTTGATCTTATATTTATACCAATCCTCCTTGATAAATAACTCATATTAAATCACTTAATATAACCATCAAGATCCATTTCATTTTCAAATTAGATGACTTTAGGGCACTAGACACCTACATCAGGGTAGGACACTAGCATCGATGCAAGGGTCTGGGAATGATGCATATGTCATGGTAGTTAAAAATAGGGACAAGGAAAGAAATTTTAAGGACATAAGATAAGAATATTTTAAGCATTCTAAGTAAGATATAAGTTCTGGGTCATCAACATAAGACTAGTCAGACCAAGATATAGGCCAAGGGACTCAAAATAGAGCCAATGTGAGACTTCTAAAAGTGGGAAAGGTCTAGAATTCAGAACAACCAAAGTCTAAGTTTTCCAAGTGTATAAGTTTGAGGTGTTATATAATTCATGAATATTATCAACATTTCTTCCCCTTTAATCTATTAATGTAATTTTTGGTTTAAAAGAGAATAAATGTATACTTGGGTATGTATAACACACCTTACCTTTGTGTGTGCCCAAATTGTGTGATTTTTTGGTAATCGACCTGCAACCAAGTGCATGTTATATTAATAATCTATGCATATAATCTAAAATTGAAATTATTAAAATTATTAAAATTGAAATAGCAACATTTAAGAGTACACTTATGTATTGATGTAACTACCTTGACTATTGGCAACTTGATTTGAAAGATGTATCATTATTAATCATTGAAAATTGTGATTAGGATAAATATATTAATCTATAAAGGTGGATATATCTAAGAATATATAGATATATTAGAATTCACATGCCCCCATCCTTGGAGAAAAGGTGATTTACCTCCTGAAAGTTGAGATTATCTCAATCATGCAACCCAATCTATTTATAATCTAGTGAGTATGAGTGAACTAAGTCAACTCATACTATCAAACTAGTGAGGTTAGATGATAAAATCAAGTCCAACATAAGAATTTGGTAATATTGAGTGATTTAATTACCTCAATCATACCAAAAATTGAACCAACTACTATAGTAGATTGACTTAATACAATCCGTAAAAGTCCAACCTAGTGGGTGATGACCATCCCTGAAAGTGTTTTAAATCTGAAATTGATTTGGATTTTACAATATTAGGCACACAATTCATAGCATATACACTTTTATATGTCTCATGTTGAAACTTTTTATAACAATGGTGCCAACGTATAGAATTCTACCACAAATTTGTATATGAATCATATAAATATGTGTTTTGGCTAATTTAAAAATTGTGTAAGTGTGGAGAACATGCCTCCAAAGCATGACCCCATTGTATATAGAGAAATATGAAAATTTAAATAAGTGCCAATATGGAGGACATGTTTCTAAGACATTCCCCCATTGAATATGGGTGTGTTGAATATTATATAATAAGTGTGGAGAACATGCTTCCAAAGCATGCCCCTAGTGAACCTAAAAATTGTGCCAAATACTGAATAAGTGTGAATAAATGTTTCCAAAGCATGCCCCCACTATATATCTAGAACTATGAATGTGTGTAATCCATGCCTCTATGTCATTCCCCCATTGATATGCCCTCCTCGCCTTAAGTTTAGGGAAGATATGAACTAGTATTTACCTCACCTCAAAAGGAAAAGACAAATGAATAATTTATGATTAAAATCATGTAACATTTAGAGGTACATGTCTAGGTAAATATATCATTGAAGTGCATAGAATAATGTGATCATATGGAAATGTCTATATAGTAATAATACAAGTTCAACAAGCAAACAAGCACACACACAAGAGCACTCAAAAACAAGTCAATAAATAATGGTCCTAGGAGACCACAAACAAGGGGCATGTTCAAATATTTCACAATAAAAGGGACATCACTTAGATGAATATCCATAAAATTGAGAATGACATTCAAATGTCCATACAAAAAATAATGGCATATGCCAATGTAAAAGAAATTAATCAAAGGCATGGGGGACACAAACAAAAGATCATATTCAAATGCTCAAGCAAGAAAAAAATATTAAGGTAAGACATTCAAGGAAGTGCATAAAATAAATCATAAACAATCAACATAAACATATCATAGTAGCCCATGGATCAAATATGTTAGCAAAAAATGTCAAGTTCATAGCATATCAAATACCATGTTTAAGATATAATAATGGATAAAGGCATGTGTACGTATATAAGAGCTCAAACATGATAATGAAGAGACCACATAATGATATAAATTAGAAGTATCACGATCATAGAGATGAATGCCCCCAACATCTTCGTTACTAGAGTAAAGGAAAATCCCAACATCTATAAGTTCATAAATCATGTATATATATGCATGTATCACACTCGAATAGAAGTATGAAACACATGTGTATATATAAGTAACTGATATGACATCTATCAATCATGAAACTAACACATAGATGCTAAGAAACCAATAGAGTATTTAAGTACCTAAAATATTTTTGGATTTTTGAAAAAATAATGATTTTTTTGGAATTTTTGGAATATTACAAAGAGGAAAGATCATCCTATGATCTCATCCAAAGGATGGTCATAGGTATCTCCTCACTTAGAACCTAGTGTAAAGAATGTATGGTACTGTAAAAGATCATGTATAGGTGCAATATCTATCACTATAGTATATGTGATGCTCTATGTATGTATAATAGGACTCTGAGCTCATGACATATTAATAGGAGGAATAAGGGTTCGTGTAACCCATCTTTATGTACTATGTGGTTTCTTTGGAATAAAAATAGTAGAAACATGTTTAGGTGCTCTAGATGTCTTAATATGGTTCATAATAGAAGATGAAGATTTTATGGAATCCATTATATATCTCTTATGTAATGGTGTCTCAAGTAATGGCAGCTTAGTAAATGGGATTGTCTATTGCTTACCATTTTGTAGTTGATTAACCTTAGTAGGTTTGATAATTAGTTGTTTGGGCATAAATTTTTCTTGTTCATGAGGATGCCCATATTAAATTTTAGAAACTATAATTACCCATTAGCATGAATGTATTTAACATACCCATGCATTATAGAATGTATTGCTTAAAGTGTATGGATCCAAGTTCTTCCCAATAATATATCAAAGATTCTCATGGAAGGTATGATTGAAAATATGGTAACCACATGTGTGAGACCAACCTATAAAGGTAGGTCAATATCACCAAGAACCTTTTGGGAGGTCCCATCGAATGCTCTAAAAAATCTATTAGAAATATGTAAATCATGATGAGTATAACCCAAATGCATAAGTAGTGTCATCTTGCAAACATTTTCACTTGCACCATTATTAATCATAACACTATGTATAGGTTAGTAATCAAGGAATGTTTGAATGAATAAATAATGAAGATCAGAGTCAACATCCTTAACCTCACTATCATCTAAAGTAATAGGTCTTTGAAATGTAGGAGGTGGATGCCACATATAGGTACCAATAATCCCATCCAATTAGTGATCATAATGTGATGGAGGAGGATGTGCATTATATGCCATTTGCACTTATATTTCCTTATTAAATTGATCTTTCAAAGGATTGTTGAATATTTTTTATTTTTGGTGATTACCAAGTTGTGAACCTGATTCCTTGGGAAGATCATCAAATTTAATCTTGTGCTCATCAATGAGGTCTTGGGTATTTTGATTCAAGGAAAAAAAATTATTCAAAGAATGCCTAGGGCCTTGGTGATAGTCATAATAAGCATTCACATCATACCATTTAGGTAGAGATATATTCATATCAACTTCTATAGGATGAGGGATAGATATAATATGACACTCTACTTGTCATGGGAGTAATGAAGTGGGAGACTTAGGTAAACATCTAAATTATTTCCTTGGTGCATTAAATAAAATAAGCCAATTAGGATACTATGAAACTATATTAACCATGGTGGTTCTTTCCTTTTTAGGCTCAAGAGGTTTTACCTTTTAACATGGTTTGATTGTAAATTTGGCATTTGATGTAGATGTAGTCAATGTGTTTACTACATACTTAAGTTTGTTTAATGAAATAAGTTTCATTTCAAAATCTCAAACAACATGGCATAAGTCATTAGAATATTTAAACTTTTTGAAATCAATGGACTCATGTAAGGGAGCAAGTAAACTTTGATTGAATATGTCTTGTAACTCTTTATCTACCATAGGATTAGTCATTTTATCCAACATCGTCTCGTACCTCAATACATATTCATTGATAGGTTCATTTGTTCCTTGTTTAATTTTAGCAATTTGAGCATAGGAAACCTTTTTGAAAATATTAATGGAAAATTGTGCAAAAAACTATGTAAGAGGTTTGAATGATTACATAAATTGGAGACATAAATCATTAACCATATCAAAACATAGTCCTTGAGGCTTCTTGGGAATAATTTGGTCAAACTTTTATCATTAGAGGCATAATCAAGGCATTCCACATATAAATATTGAAGATGTTGTTCAAGATCACCCTTTCCATCATAAAATGAAAACTTAGGTTCAACAAAACCAATGGGAAAAGGATGCAAAGATATCTCAAGTGCAAATGGATAATGTAACATATATTGGGAATTAATAGCATGAGGAAAATTTAAATAATTTTGTTCAATGTTTTTAACCTTGTCCTCCAAGGTCTTTATAACTTGAAGGAGTGTTTGAATTATAGACCCATTTTGATTTAGATTAACAAGTTGAGTAGTCACCAAAAGGGATGCAAATATGGTTTGAATTGGCATAGAAACAGATATTTGAGTTGATGTTATTGGTAATTCCATGGTAGATGTAGCAATAGTATTTTTAGGAAACAAAGGTTGAAAGACATAATCTATTCCTTCATTAGATGCATTAGGTTGCAATGTGTTCAAGGGGAAGATTGTTGGTATATGGGTATGACCCATGGTTTTAATAGCATGATCAATAGATGGACATGTTTGGTCATTTATGCTTTTCATTTTTTTCATTTCTAATATGGTTTTTAAGATTTCATCAAGATATTCAAGGTTTTTATGAATATACTCATGAACTAATGCAATTATTTGCACTTGTTCACGAACTATTTGCTCATGTTCATTGGTTTCATTAGACTCATGGTTTTCATTATCAAAATCTTCTTATATGATATCCTCATCAATATGTTTTTCACTCTCAACATTGGTATCATCATGATCCATAAGATTAGGTCCCTCATTAGTTTGAGACATCTTAGGTGGAGGAAGGGGAAGCTCAATGTGTTTAATAGGCACACCTTTTAATCTAGGGCTACGTCTAGGTTACATGCAAAATAATATAAGTAGGAAATGAAATAGTATAGTAATCTAAAACCCTAGTTGATTAAAAACCTTTACAATTTAAAATATTTGAATTCATATGAATTGGGTTCACTAAATTTTTAACCCCAAATTAGATGTGGATCCTACTTAGTTAGATAGGGTTAATAATATAGAAATGATAATTCATAAGGATGATAATCAAATCTAAAATAGGCCAATTAAATGCTAAAATCATATATAATATATGTTAAATTTATTAAACTGAGATAGGCTAAAAATAGTAAGTACAATTATGCTCAGTATGGAAATGACAAAGAAACAATATACTTAGTTGGTTCTGATGCTCACACATTTCTATAGCTAAAATAGTCAGAAAGTAGACTAGAAGAGGATTCTAGAATAGTCCCCAAATTCTAGATTGAGTGCCTTTAGAGCCTCGAACACTAGCATCAGCCTGGGATGTTAGCATAAACACTATTATCTAAACTGATGGAATACCTACTAGAAAAGGATACAATAACCTAGATGCTTTTGGGCTTGTCTTCACATTTGTTCTAGTGTATTTAGGCCTTTATCATGGACTGTCAATCCTCATGAAATACCAAAACCCTAATTCTTCACTTTCATAGTGACCTTGGGAAAAATAGATTAGTGGGCACATGGTGTCAAGCTACCATAAAGAGGTCAAGCTACCCTAAATACCCCTCTATTAATGAGCATTACCTACATAGCCAATACTCTGAAGAGGGCCTCAGACTTATGTAGTTCCCCCCTACACGTTGTCTTATGTGTGAGTCATACAATGTGTGATAATCAAGTACAACAGTGACCTAGCTTGTAACTTAGAAAATATTGATCTTGGGTTGATCCTTTAGTACTTCAAACCTATATATGTGTTTACCCTATGATTGATATGAAATAGGAGAAAATATGAAAGCTTTACTTGATTGAATTCTTGATAGAATGCTTTTGATAAGTTGTCTTGGTCTCTTTAAGTATTTTCTAGGTGAGGAATGAATGAGGGTTGATCTTATATTTATATCAATCCTCATAGAGAAATAACTCACATTCAAGAACTTAGGCTAACCATTAGAATATGTTTCATTTGTAAATTAGATGACTTTAGGGCACTAGACACCTACGTTAGGATAGGACATTAGTGTTAATGTAGGGGTCTAGGACTGATGCTTGTGTTTTAGTAGTTAAAAAATAGGTACATGCTCAAAACTTATAGAGGAATAAGAAAAGCACATTTTAAGAATGTTGGGTAAGATAAAATCTCTGATTCATCAACATAAGATTGGTCAAACTAAGATATAGGCTAAGGGGTACAAGATAGAGTATATGAGAGACTTATGAAAGTGGGAAAGGTTTATAACTAAGAAGAATAGCCAAGGTCTAAGTTTTCCAAGTGTATAATACCTGGTTGATATAAAATTCACAAATATCATATAAAAAGTGTTATATTAAATGAATTTGTCATTTTTAACTAAAATATAGTAAGGTGGGTCCATTTCTAAATTCTTATTACAGTTGAAATACATTTTTGACCAATTAAAAGCAATGTAAAATCTTGTGGATGAGTAGGACTTAATTTCTCTTCTCATGCGTAATTTTCCACCTTCATATGGTTCATTTATGGAGTTATTACATATAATATTAGATACACATGCTATAGTTTGAGAATTTTT